>CALYLW010000588.1:25000-371843 GCA_944989445.1 Ampullaceana balthica | reverse complement strand
TCCAAATTGCGGACTGTAAGAACGAGAATTTGTATGTGTTTATTCTTGCATATGGCATTTTTAAAAAGTGCTTTTATCCCTATGTCTATCTGTTGGTTGCATTAAGTTGTCTTTCTGTTGTATTTCCAGGCCAGAAATAATTGCCTTATGTATTAGTACTACTTTGATCTTTGTTCTTCAATACTTTAGTGGTGTTATTCTTGTATGTTTTGTATATACAATTCGAACTTAATTATTGAATTTCATATATATATACTTTTAACTATATGGATGCACATAAAATACATGTTTTGGGTCCCAAAATAATTTTTTTTTATTGAACTACCATGTGTAATAATTATATAATATTGAATGTAGGTCAAAATTATATTTCCCGTCAGCGTCGCACCACAAAGCACCAGTGCTGAAGTATTTAACATAACAATTTATTAGATAAATATGTTTGGTAAAATTAATGAAAACATAATTTTAAAAAGTGTTTTTTAACTTTTATTTCCAATTACTTGAAATTAGTAATAATCATCGTGTTACTTAAATGTTTCTTTTTATAAAAATTAAAAGAATGTACAGAAACATACCATTCGCTAAAATACATATATTTAAAAACATTATTTATTTTAAATAAAAAGAACTATGAAACTTCTATATCTACTTTAATATCCACGCATAACGTAATGTTTCAACACCGCCTTAATCTTAATAAAAGTTTAGAATTTGTATCCAAGTAGCACGCTACTTGATCTCGGTCCCTACAAATAGGGATACAATATCAATGAATTGTTTAGATTCTCTTACCACGATAAACCCTTAGTTAATTTTATTTAAAATTATATCACTTGGCCCTGCCATCAAAATTTGAGGTATTTCTTGTAATTAGTAATTAAGATTAGAATAGGATAATTAGCCATGACTTTTCTCTCCACATTTCACAAATCAAATAAAGATTCTTAGGAATATTGTTATAATGTGTTTAAGTAAATCATAACTAATGTCAAAATGGGATTGTTTCTAAACTACAAATGGAGATATCTATCAAATATAAGGTGTATTACGTCATTGGTTGTAACGACTTATGAAGATTTAGAATCAACACGATGAAAACAAATGAACTCCAACAATTCACTAAACTCATTCACTAAATATAATCAATGGTATTACGTTGTTAAAACGAAACAGATTATTGACATCTACTTACTTTAAAACATCTGACCTACATAACAGCCATTAGCTCATTTGTCACAATACTTATTATGTTTGTAATTAAATGGATTTTTAAAATAATAAGTAAGATACATTGAAATACAAGATAGCTGTCAATCAATGTACAGTTAAAAGTGCACTACAAATCTAAATCAGTTTATTTGATAGTTTTATTTTTTAAACATTCGCTTTTTTGAAACGTATTGGGAAAAGTAAACATATTATACATTTTTATATCGGTGGCATCAGTGGCGTAGCTATGAATTAGTAGGGATATTGAGGCCCGGTTTGGCCTTTTTGGGGGTCCTTCATACATGGCTGTGGCGTAATATTTAATGTAAATAAATTTGGACACTCCTTTGGTGCCCCCCTCAAGTGGGAGCCGGGGAAACTATCGAAATTGCACCCCCTCCCCCAGGGTGGCATATAGTTTAATAGAGATCGAAGTATAGTTAATGTTATCCTAAGACATTTATCTCTCTATAACACAATAAAATAGCGTGTGAATGTGATTCCGTGTGCAGATATCTCAACAATATTCTGTGGTAAAATATCTTAACATTATCCAAATGGATGTGATCTAATCACTTGTTCTGAATTGTATTGTTGATTAAACATAGTCTCAATGATCAAATGTTTTGTAATTTACCCATTCGTTCCATTGTTTTGGTCTAACAATGTTTTGTGGTTAAAATGAATGAAGTACTATTATCCGATTGTTCGTCCCATGACCTATGTGATATTGTTTGTTGTTTACATATTAATACATTTCCTATGATTTTATAGAACCGACATTTTTTGTTTAAAATGTGTAAAGCGTGTAACTATTTTATATTAATTCTATAATTATTGATTATATATTTATATTTTTCTAGCCTCGAAAAAAATGATATCAATATTTGCGACTATCACAAAGCTAGAAATTCGCAACATTCTGTAATTAAAATCAATTAACATATTAATTAAAATGTATTCCTCAAGGTATTATCTTTTGTCTCTTTTGTTTGACCTGGGCATAATTTATTGTAAATATACGTCAGAGATTCGTTTTTACTGCGTTAAAATTATGTTAAAGACATATTAGTCTCATTTTAGTTGTAATCATGAGTTATGTCATTACTAGTCAGATATAAACTCTAAGTTAGTCTTAATCATGAGTTATGTCATTACTAGTCATATATAAACTCTAAGTTAGTCTTAATCATGAGTTATGTCATTGCTAGTCATATATAAACTATAAGTTAGTCTTAATCATGAGTTATGTCATTACTAGTCAGATATAAACTATAAGTTAGTTGTAATCAATAAGTTCTGTCATTACTAGTCATATATAAACTATAAGTTCTTAGTTATAAATCTGATTTTTTGTGTTATCATATGTTAACAATACTATGTAAAAAGCGTAAAAATTATACATTTATTCTTAATTGCATCACAATACAAATTCTAATATTACAAAAATCTTTTTTTTAACTTCCTATTTATTACATTGATTAACCCAGACATTTGGGTACGAAATTATGGGACATTTCATGTGTGATAGGTTATATGACAATACAATATATATTGAAGTTTACTACTGTCGAGTCCTTAAATTATTTTAATTGAGTGTGTAACAGATTACGGGCCTCGGTCGTGCACAAGAATGTAAGAATTTAAAGTGTGTACTATAAATTAGAATAGTCTATAGTCTATAGTATATTTACCGTAAACGCTGAATAATTGACTCTCTCGCTCTTAAAGCTTTTACAATAAAAAATACGTTTGATGTTTAAAAATACGATTCTAATAGAAATACTTTCTTTAAGAAAGTAAGATAAAAACCCTGGAGTTCAATCAAAGACGATGTAATAATTATTAAAAATCCGCTATATATTTCTTAAAATATTGAGGTACTGATATAATGTGGCGCATTTTGATGTTGAAGTAATATTATATAAGAAAATATCAAGGGTATGTAAAATATAAAAATCGATTAAAGTGACAAAATCTCCTGTCAAAGTATTTTTTTTTGCTCGGCTACCCACACAGTACAACGAACATCTTTTAAATTGGCTGAAGTGAATATAATAAATTACTGAAATATGGTGAAGTATTTGTTATTGTTGAAGGATGGAGATTCCATATTATTCATATTATTTATAAGACACATATTAAATTACCTAAAAGTAATCTTTTGGCCAATTGCAAGTTGGTTCAATGTTTTCAGTCTATAAACATAACAATCTATAAACATATTTGAACTAATTATAGAAATTTTGACATTAATACTGATCGAAAAAAATTTGAAAAATCAATTCTAGAGCTGGATTTTACCTCACACACAGTCATAAAACTTTGGCTGTTTTTCCTTTTAGTGATGTCAAGGATATTTCCTTTATTTCTAAGTTTTACTAAAGTCAACAATTATCCAATGCTGTATAAAATATAACAAGTGGTGAAAACAAGATAAAGTTCTATTCCGCAAACCCAGTCTAGTTAGAGGCTTATATAAATAACCACAAGAGCTGGAATTATTTTTGATAACTTTTTACATAAATTCGGAAAAATTGTATTTTATTTAACTTTTAAAATCATGTCCTTCAAATTTTTGACACTTGTTATTACTAATGTATATGTTTTTAAAGGCGTGTTTGATGCTTTGATAAAATGTCATTTTTAAGGATTTATGGTTACTATAGCTTGTGTTTAAATTTCTTTCAGTAATATAACAAAAAAATTAAATCGAAGAATACTTGTAATATTAAAAAGTTTTAAGAAATAAGTGCAATTTTAAAAAAAATTTATTTTTATTTTAACATGTCAATATTTACACAAATATAATACTATAACATAAAATAGCAGATAATAAAACAATTAATACAAATTAAAAGTTGTACAGTACGTTCACACAAAAGTTGTACAGTAGGTTCACACAAAAGTTGTACAGTACGTTCACACAAAAGTTGTACAGTACGTTCACACAAAAGTTGTACAGTACATTCACACAAAAGTTGTACAGTAAGTTCACACAAAAGTTGTACAGTACGTTCACACAAAAGTTGTATAGCACTTTCACACAAAAGTTGTATAGTAAGTTCACACAAAAGTTGCACAGCACATTCCCACAAAAGGTTCTGGCATATTCTTTTTTAAAATACCAATTATTTAAAGCATAGGGCCCACAATCTCATTTTCGCTACATGAGTTCCATAAAAAGTATTTTTAACAGTTGCTAATTGATCTTCACCCAACTTGATACATACAAACGTGTTGGCCCATATTAAAATTATAAATAGGAACCAAACATCTAATTTGACTTTTTCGGGTCCAGGGACCCAACATTTTTTTTCTTACTATTAAAGCTTTTTCCCAGTTATAAATTTTGACAAATATTGACACATATTTTCATCATGATCCAGACTTAGTATAACTTATTTAAATATGTCTGTGTTTCTATGTGTGTTTTGTTAATTTTTAAAAAATTAAATATACTATACTGATACTTTTGAACTTAAATTCCGTTTCAATTTTATTGATGCATGGACTAGACAAAATTTGGAGCTGGAAAAAATTAGTGCGTTGTCATTTGAGATGTTCAACAATATTGTTCTTCCAGTTAGCGTCGCACCAAAAAGCACCAGTGCTGTTGTATTTCATATTAACTTTTGCTTGAAAACTTAGATCAAAAGATTAATGATAGCAGTTTTAATTTAAAAATATGTTTAACTATAATTTTACATTTCTATGAGATCTAGTAATAATAATGTGTGCTACTTAAATGTTTACTTGCGTGAAGCTTATTATGATAGTTTATTGGAATCTAACATTTGAGGAAAGAAACACTGCTTAATAATTATTATCTGCTGATTTCACTTTTAATAAAACTATTAAATTTATATATTTACTTTAACATATATGCCTATCTACATTTTAAAGCGGCGAACTGACACTACCAATCCTGTTTCTATTGTATCCTAGTGGCACGCCACTTGAACTCGGTCCCTATTATTAGGGAAACAATGTCAATGAAAAAAGTATGAAGCTCCTACATCGATACGTCTTTATTAATTTTAAAAGCTGATCTCATTGTTCATAGTATACTAATTTAAATTTCTCATTGAAAATAATAACCTTTAGCAAAATTCAATAATTATCATCTTTCTGTAACAAATAACAACTTAACTTATTTTGTTTTTAAACTATTTCTTCTGTTCTTTTAATATCTTAATAAAATGAGAATTACAGAGTGGAAAAAAACATGTAGACTGTTGACTAGACATTTAATAGCAAATCTGATTATAGCATGTAATGTGGATCCAGGGCTGGATTAACCTATAGGCAAACAATGCACGTGCCTTGGGCACCAAGTGTTTGGGGGGGGGGCACCACAAGTCCTCAAGAAAAATGTGTGTATTGTCCATAATCGACATGACGTTAGCAAATCGCAAATGTAATATTAAATCACACAGGGGCGGATAAAATAGAAGGCTGATTGGGCTAAAGGCAAGCGCCCCCGATGATTTAAGACTAAATTAAGGGACCCCAAAGTTATTAAATTGTATAATAAAGTGGCCCCAGGTGAAATTACAGCCAGGGGCCCCATGCAATCTTAATCCACCCTTGAAATTGTTTTTAAAGGGGCAAAAGTAAATTTGGATCTTTACAAAATTGAATTTTTCTAGGGTTGCTTGAGTTGGTCAGTCAGATTGATCCATTTTTAGCATCACACAAGTTTCGTGCATCAAATTCTGAAAAGAACACGTTGACTTTCGAGTCATGCAGAATTATACAAAATAATACAGACAACATCTAGTTTTCTTTTCCAATGTAGGAATGGACTTGCGCATATTTTTAACATTAATGTTTACGAACGTTTTAACTGAGCGATCATTTTCTCAGTTAAAACGTACAAAAAATGTAAGTAGATCGATAATTAAATAAGAAAGGCTTGATTCCTTATCTTTACTGATGATTGAGACAGTCATTTTGCGCAAAATTATTTTTGATGATGTACTTTGCCAGACCTAAATCTAGAATAAAGAACTTTAAAATATGAAGGTTTGCTTTCTCTGACTTTCTGATCTATTAAAAAAGTTACAGTATGTTTGTCTAATGTTATTACAAAATTAATTAAATATTAATTTTAATACAGAAATACCTTATCGTAGGTTTTATTTGAATGATACTAGTACAAACATATGTGTTAATAGCGGCGTCACTAGGGTGGGTGTCATCCAGTTCGGTAGGTCATGGTGTCACTCCCCTCACAACGTACCCCATAGACCTCCTCCGATTATGCCAATGCCAAATAACGAGGCATACAGAATTGTACCCTTTGTTGTCACCCGGAGCAGTCCGCACCTCCCGCAATCCCTTGTTACGCCAATTGTTTTGTTTGTTAGTGATTTGGTTAATATTGAACATACCAGCGGTCAGTGGGGGATCGGGGCAGGAGGGGCACCCATGTGGGTTTGTGCCTTGGGCACCAACATGGCTTAATCCGGCCCTGTGTGGATCAAATGGGGTTGGAAACATAAGAAAGTCGCAAAGGTGTGCAAAAAACAAAAATTGGTTTAAGTGACTAAATCTTTCGTCAAAGTTTGCTTTAAGCTGTGCTACCAACAAATTTAAAGGAAAGTTTTTATCAAGCGGCAGAAACAAATGTGACTGAAACATGACGAAATATTTGATATTGAGGAAGGATGAAGATTCCATATTATGACTTTTTGGGAAAGAAAGCCTGCAGATTTTCAACATATTTTTTATAATTAAATTAAGTGTTATAGTTTCGTGATTTTTAAAAATATATTTTGTTCTTTCAATTGTTTTGTCTTTACTTAATGTATCCTCATGTTGATGTGTTACTATGTGCCTAATAGTTTGAAAATAGCTCTCATAAATTCAAAGACTTTAAAGTTTCTAACCAAGCATTGAATGAAATCTAGTCCATCTTTAGTTCCAATATACACATCACTATAATTTTTCACTTAAGGAGAAAAAAAATCGTATTTCACACATTAATGCCATTATGGTTTTTACTAGTTCATATAAAATTTCTCTGTTTTCTTAATGTGTTTTTAAAATTAGAATATGGGAATACTGGAATAATAATAAAACACACTTTTAAAACTATTAATTTAATTTTAATATTTGTAGTTTTTTTATATTATAAATTTCAAACGGAAGGACAGTTAACACTTTTACCCATATTACCCCAATAATCTATTGTTTTGTTATGTTGTCATATTTGTTCCAAGTCTTGTAATAATAGACGTGGCTGGTAATATCCCTGATGTTTATACTTTACAATGATTGTAATAAATGATTTCCTTTTAATTGAAACTACTGTTGTACTGCCATGTATTCTTTAATGAGTTTTTATTAGCTAATCTTTTACAGAGAATTTATCATCTGTGTTAAGTAAAGATATTGGCCTGGTATTTTCATACTGTCTTCTGTCTGTGTATTGTTTTGCAAGAAGTTTGATTTAGAAATTGTTATGTCTTGTTGTTAACTTTTTTGTAAAATATATATTATTATTGAGCATGATGCTTTTGAAAATAAATTGTACACTTTATGTTGTTAGACTTTTTAGATGTTGTGTATATATATTGGAAGTGTTTGTATTGGTTGTGTTACTTGCGTGTACTTTTTGGTTTGTTCTTTAGCAAAATGTCACGTGCATCATTTAAAAAATGATTTCTACATCTCGGGTGAGTTATTTTGTGTTGTTACATTTCTGTCGTGTAATTGTCTTGTCGTTATGTGTTTTATATGTTTATTATTTTATGTTGTAATCAGAAACGTTGTTGTTGTTTTTGTTTTGTTTAATGATATAAGTATATATTTTGTTATATGTAGCAGTGTAGTTAGCTATTTATGTTCGTGATATTTCCTCTATATTGTGTTCCCTTTTATCCAGATTTATTGTGTTTGAAGTGTTTGAAATAAATGACATGTACACTCGTGTTTTCATATTTTAGGATGTATATATGTTTGTTGTCTTAAAATATGTTCACGTAGTCAATGGATGATCGTTTATATCAACCAATATCAATGAGTGGTTGTTGGTTTTATTAAAAGTTTAAACTTTAAACTTTGTTATGTAGCATGTCGCCAATTAATTATGTTAAAATTTGTAATGATGTTATTATTATTCTTGATATCTTTCAATAATAAACTGTAGAGCTTATTCTAATATCAAACACCTTTTGCTTCGAACAAAAAATAATATAAAATAGAATAGTAAATATTGAAATCGACATGCCCTATGTACCATTTCTCAGTTCCCTCTATTGCCTTCATCACAACAAGTCAACAATTTTAATTTCAATTTACTTTTGAGGTTATATTATCTGGCATAATATCCTTTTGATAAAAGAGACAGTTAACTATGTAAAATTTGTTTTAAATAACATGTTTTGAAATAAAAATGAGATACTATTTTATTACCTATTGTAAGACACAGCTAGAAGATATCAAGAGATAAATCCTGTTATTTGTTTATGGTGCTCGTCCTTAGATGACGTCAAAAGCAAGTGTTATGTGTGTTTAGACAATCTAATTATTCTATTTAATATCAACCTTAAAATGCCCATCTATAAACGTAAAGAGCGTAATAAAAAAAATTGAATGTGGCTGGGAATAGCAAAGGACATATAAGTAACCGAGTGGTGGCTAAGAAATAAACTAGGTACACAACAAATATCAATTTATAAATGTTTTGATAAAAATGAATGTATAAAACTGAAACAAAAGTTGTAGTTTAAATTTACTTATTTGCTAATGTCATTTTATGTAGATTTTAAGCTTCAAAAAAATAATAAATGTATAATCTGTTTAATGAGACAAGTAAACTCTATTACAATTACTTTTTTTAAAAATGTAAATGATGTTTCTTGCTGAGATTGTCATCACTGACTCAAAGCTAATGTCTGTCTAAATATTTATTTAGCTTTGTTCATCGTCATGCAAGAAAATATATTATGTAAATCATTGGCATTTTTCAGCTGATAAAGACTGATAAAAGTCAAGTTATTTTGAAGTTGTCTTTTTTTTAATATGTTATTTAGTTCAAGCTGCATGCAGCTCTTCGGGTGCTAAGGAACCAGTGACTCTTGGCACTCCAGAAAAGCACGCATAAAGCTTGAACACCGTGCACCCCCCCACCCCGTTGTATGACAAACTCAGCAAATAAACATCGATGTATCAATAAAACTCTATCATTGTATTATTAACGCTGTAAATAAATTCTTGGTAGCATTCAATTTTACATTTTGTGGTTTTAAAGCAATGACTCAGTAGAATGATATTAATTTCTTGGAGAATATTTTTAATGACTCCTTACATTACTTTAATTTCTTGATAACATTAAATTAATTCATTGTCTTTTTCTCTTGAGAATGGTATCTGAACACATTAAATAACAACTGTGTTTCTTTCTTACAGAAATTTTTGTTCCGTTCCGAAAGATTATCTGCCATTTAATGCTCTCTGTCTTAGAGTTGTGTTTTCGTTGGGTTTTTCTGGTCATTATCGTTACATTTAAAGAAAAACAAAAAAACATTGAGTAATATCGTTAATTATCCTAAATATTTATTTAAATATGACAGGTTAGTGTTTTTTATATGGATCTAATCAGGTTTCTGTTTTACATGTCATGTTGCTTTGGTAGATAAGTTACCGATGTATCGACAAAATAAATAGAAGTTCCAAAAAGGCTTTTTTTTTAAAAACCACGTTTTTATAAGCGGACTAAAAAGAAGAAAATAAATTTTAAAAATTTAAAGTAACAATAGGTGACGCAATGTAAGAGGCTAAAAACGCGGGGCAGGCGCTTCTCATGCTTAACTATTCACTCATTTTCTTACTGGTCAGTAGTAAACCCTAATCATTTTAGCCAAACGCCTAAAAAGCCTGATCTCCACTTGATGTTAAACATGGTTGATGTGGTCGGGGTTGGTGTGAACTCAGCACGTGAATGTAATGTAAACAAGAGCAGTCGGACAATACGTATGCTTATATATAGATAAACTAAAAAGTTCAATAATTTAATAAAGGTACATTCGATCTGAAATTTTGATACAATGCATTGTTATCCATGATCTATCTGTGGTAACATTTTGAGATCTCTAGGATTATCAAAAGTCGTTTAATTTTACGTTGGCAGATTTGAAAAATTGTGGACAGACAAACAAACAAGAACGAAAGTGAGTTAATAAAAACGTAGTAAAAAAGGATAGATAGACTTGAAAATGTAGACATGTGTGTCTGTTTTGGCTTTACAAATGACGCTAATCATAAATGATATATCTACAAGACGATGGAAGCTGTACACATTTTTGTATTAAATGAACTTACCTAATGTGATGTTGAGATATCTGTCTGTGGACTGATTGTGTATACTTGGTTATCGTAAGAAATAATGTTTCTAAAATTGAAGAGGTACAAGTATTCCAATTATATGTTTAAAATAACAAATTTCATGTAGCCTTCCTTGTCGCATTGTTAGTGCGATAGATTGCTGAATTAGAGGTCCACGGTTTGATTGTCAGTTTTAAAAAAAAAGTTAATTTTTTTTTAAAAAATCAATTGATAATTACTAATATTTTTTACGTGGGTGTCCCTGACAGAATCACATTTTAGGTTTAGTGATTGGTTATAGGGTGAAGATTAGGCTTAGTGATATGTTTTAGTTATAGGTTTCTTTTCACAACAAATGGCTATGTCATGTTCCATGGCGACGATACTACTAGTACTAACTGTGCATTCAAACTATTTGGACATACTTGTAGCTCTTCAATTTTACAAACATGATTTCAAAGGATAACCGGAAGTTCACGAGCAAGTATACAGCCGTATACTCAGTCGGCCCCACGAGCGAATAAACGTTACCATTAATATATGTTCTTAAATTATGACCGACAAGATTAAAACTTTTTTTAAAAGGTCATTTAGATTATTAATAAACTATTTTTTTAGTTGAAATATGTTGGGAATATTGTTCTTCTTTAAATTGTAGTCACATGTCAATTAAACGATTAAAGAGCGACGAAAAGGGGGCGCAAACATAAGAAACCCATACCTCGTTGGTAGTCCATCTTGAAACATTAGCTTCTATCAAAACAATCGCCTCCAATCTTCATCTGCGCTATTTTGTTGAGTGCTATTTTACGGGTCAACTAAATAACAATTATTTAAGAAGAGTCGAGTTGAGAATCCCTGAGTGTGTGGCACCGAGGCGTGAGAGATAATGGATGACCAGTGAAGGATGAAGGAGGAGGGGAGTGTAAGGTGTGGGGCTAGAGATGAGATAGTGTGAAAGAGGAGGTCAGTGGTCAGTTAGCTTGGGCCCTTTGGTGCAGAGTCTTCTTGGCTAAGTTTGTTAGCAGAACTCTCGCACTGATGGGCTTATGTTGTAGTGTTTTCATGTTAATAAACTATTTCATAAAGATAATTAATAGTGAATAAAATTCATTAAGTAAGTGACTGTGTGTTCGTTCACCACCCCCCCCCTTTTTTTAGACTACGACGCCACACAAAACTCTTATTTGTGACAGTAAGTTACACTAAACAGTGGCGTCACTAAAGGGGTGCTGACCGCAACGGGTGACACCTACACAATGAGTGACGCAAAAATGTAAAATTCTGTATGATCCCTTTATTTGGCACTGAATGACTTGTAGGAGCTCTATTGGTTAGGGGCCTTCCATATATGACGTTACGTGCCTAGGGGAGAGGGGGGTCAGACATTTGTGACGATGTGTGACGAGGGGTGGAGGGTTTAAGAACTGTGACGTCTAATAAAAAACGCTTATTTTTAATTAAAGTTCCACTTAAATATATGGTTGCGTACAATTTATTTAATTATGTTTGCAATGGCTTCACGTGTGTTTCGATATTAGAGTGCAGACTTACACTAAATACATATTTAAATGACAAAAAATAATTTTGCAACAAGCTATTTTTTAATTAGAAAATACGGATTTTTTTATTTTTTTTTGGGGGGGGGGAGTGTCAAAGCTTTGTGACGTCATATTAGAGGGTGGTCTAAGTTTTTGTGACGAAGTATGACGCGGGAGGGGGGGGGAGGGGGGTAAAAATCGACCAAAATCGCGTGACATCATTTAGCGACGTCCTCTTAAGTCGTGAGGGGGTGACAACAGGAGTACCCGCCCCGGCCGATACCAACCCTAGTGACGCCTCTGCAAAAAAGTATTTACAAATTGCATGTTATCACTGGTATTCAATATTAGTTGTTTAATATAAAAAATAAATGTTATTATATTTAATATATTTTTCTAGAAATTTTGAATAAATTCATAAATTCATACATATATTAATAAATATATTTTTAAAGAAAATATGCAAAGCGTAATATCTTTCTAAAAAAACAACTTTTTTCTTTTATTTAAAAGTGTGTCCCTTCTCATCCGTTACATATTACAAGATTGTTTCTTTACTTATATTTCATAAATATGTACGAATATGTTTATTTTATATTCTAGATGAAAAACTGATCACAATATAAAAGTACTACAAACCGAACTATATTCAGTTTTCGTAGAAATCTCACTTTCAGTCTGCAAAGAAAAGAAAATTATTTTTATTAAAATACCGTGTGCAAATATATTGAACATTCGTCAAAATTATATTTCCCGTCAGCTTCGCTTTACAAGCACCAGTGCTGATGTATATAACATGAAACCTTCTTTCATTAACTTAAATGGGAAAATGAATGATAATATATATATATTTTTTAATTTTAGTTTCTTTTTGACAATTTCAGTAAAACTAAATTGTGTTACTGAAATATTTCTTTCCAAAAAAAATTAAAAGGATTCAAAGAAATATAAAATTCGAGAAACCAAATGCATTTAAAAATCTAATTCGGTTCAAATAATGAGAACTATGAAATGTATATATTTACTTCATATACACGCATAAATAAATGTGTAAAACAGCGGGTTCCTGAAAATTCCATTTGAAACATATTTATCCAAGTGGCACGCTACTTGATCTCGGTCCCAACAAATAGGGATACAATATCAATGATTTTTTTTTAAAGATTATCTTACCTTGATAATACTTTATTTAATTTCTATAAAATTATTTCTTGATTTTTGGTATAATAATTTTAATTTTATCTTTAAGTAAATTAGTAACTGAGAATAGAAGAGGATAATAAGCAATACGTTTTTTGTACACATTAATAATTGCATTATTGTCCATGGTTTTGTTTTCATTTAAATGACGCAGGCTCTATAGACACACAGTTTGGTCTTCTCCGTTAGTTTGGTGTTTTTCCAGATCCGTTTATTTAATTTAGACATTGTGGCAGCTGCCTTGCCAATTCTACAGTTTATTTCCTCTTCAATGGACAATGTATTTGAGACATTGGACCCCAAGTAGGTGAAACTGTCCACAACCGCCAAGTTTTCATTGTCGATATTGATGGTAGGAGTAGGTCGTGGTCTTGGGCTATGATGTTTGTCTTTTTCAAGCTGATTCGCAGACCAAATTCCGACTGATTCAGACATATCAGTTAGTTTGCCACTACAGATGGCGATCGTGTATATTTGTGTTTAGGATTTTGTAATAGTCTGATTCAGACCTTATCAGCTAATTTGCCACTACAGATCTCCAATACCTATATTGTTAAAGACAGAGTAGATGTTAAACATAAGCAAAATAAAGACATTAAATGTATTTAAAAAGTTTCCAGCTCACCAACCAATGTTAATATATCATATAACAAGCAGTTTCCTATCATGAAAAAATTTATAAAATTATAAAGTATTGTGATTTGTCTGTTACGTTGACTTGGATAAAAAAATAAATCAGTTTAATTGAAAATTGTTAATACTTTTAAATAGATACATTTATGTTTAATTACTGGGCAAGTTGACGACATGGTATATCCAACAATTTGAGATGTCAGCAATACAAAGTTTGGGTGAATGAAGTGCTACAATTAAAAACAGAAAAAGGGTCAATTATTTTGCTGTCATGATTGTATTATGTTTAATATGTTTGAAGATTTAGGATCGTTAAGAAGAATGCATCAATCGACAAACATAAGCCGGTTAAACAAGTGTAGTAGTAAAAATCGTCTGTAACATTTAAGATGAGATAAGATAAGGTAATTATTTTTCACTTCAGTGATGTGCTGATGTGCAAATAGACATTTAGCTTTCTATAAGAAAAGTTTAATATCTTTATTTCATTAAACGAGTACGTGTTCTCATATTTGATTAGCATTAAAATTGTATATTACTGAAAGAAAACTTAGTTGACAAGATACATGAGTCGATCTTGATGAATTTGTTTTCTTCAATTTAGATTAATTTATTTTAGAATATGAGACATACAAATAATGATTTGTATTCTTAAAAGGGTACATTTACTTTTGCCTGACATTTTATCTCAGACAATTTAATTTGAATTAAAATTACTTTTTTTATATTTAACCAAATTAAGTATGCTTTTAGATTTAGAAAACTATGAAATTAATTATTTTCGGTATTATTCTATATTAATATCTAGTTTTTATAAATTACACTCATGGTGTATTAAATATATTAATGTCTAAATTTCGAAGTGGCATACCACTTGACTTCGATCCCTATCATTAGCGATACAATGTTAAAGAAAAGTTATAATCTTTCAACGCATGGATCAAAATACCAGATTAAACACATGTCAAGATTTTACATCAGTTTAATCTGACGTGGCACTACTCCGTGGTTTAAATGGTCATTGACAAACTATACCCTTCAGGCTAGAAAATACGTCCTAATGCTACTAGCATGTATCCTTTAAAGCCACAATAAACCACCTTCGTTTAGATCCTTAGTTTACAATGTTTAACTCACATGTTACTCCAATTTTTAGTGTTGGTAATGTTTAATTATTAATTCAGGTGTGTTTCATTGCTTATTTAAGCCATTTCAATTTCGTTGTTCTGCTTTTTTTTGCTTGTTTGTGCGCGTTCTTTTCTTCTTTTCTTTGCTGCGGCGTTTGCTACGCCGTGGGTCGGATCTAGCTTTTTTGTTAAGGGGCCGTCCATAAAGTACGTCACGCTCCAGAAGGGGGGGGAGGGGGGTGTAAGAAAGTGTGACAGTTTATCACAGGGGGAGGGGGTGTCCGGCCATTTGTGACGTCACGCTGTTTTATATTAAATTTTGATTATTTTGTTAATGAAAAACAACATTTTTGTTCGAAAGGGTGATGTACTTTAGGGGGGGGGGTTTCGAGATGTGTGACAGTTTGTGACAGGTTGGAGGGGGGGGGAGTTAAAAATGGTCAAAAATAGCGTGACGTACTTTATGGACGGCCCCTAAAGGGCTTTGCGTTTTCATATAAGACACGAAAGGAATTTCCGTCAGCATCGCACCACAAAGCATCAGTGCTGAATTATTAAATATAAAAGTTTAATTGCAAACTTAGATGAGAAGATTGATGACATCATCTTTAATTTAAAATTGTATTAAAATATAATTTACACTTCTAAGAGTTTTAGTACTAATAATGTCTGCTACTTAAATGTTTCAATGCATGAAACTTATAAGAATTTATAGAAAGATAACATTTAATGAACAAAACAAATTTTAATATTCTATTGCTTTAACTTTTACTAAAACTATTAAATTTATTTATTTACTTAAATGATATTCCTTTATACAGGTTTATACCTTCGCTTCACCAATCATAGTGACGTTTGGGAATATTTTATCCTAGTGGCACGCCACTTGAACTCGATCCCTATTATTAGTTGGGTTCTTATCAATAGGAATACAACGTTTAAGAACAGTTATAATTATCAACTCATGGAACGACATGCCAGATTAAACACATGTCTAGATTTTACCTCGCGTTAATCTGACGTGGAAATACTCCGTGGTTTAAATGGCCATGGACAAATTATACCCTTCAGACTAGAAAATACGTCCTAATGCTAGCATGTATGCTTTAAAGCCACAATAAACCACTTTCGTTTAGATCCTTAGTTTACAATATTTAACTCACATTTTACTTCTTTTTTAGTGTTGGTAAGAATGAAAAACTAAATGAGACAAAAACTAGACTATTCCTCTATTCTATCTATAAAATATAAGGCAGTTTCCTGTCTGGTCCTTGATAGCGATTGTCCCTCGAACTCCTACGCCAATTACTAGCGGAGAAAAATTAAATCTCATTTACATATTGAACCAATTTACTCGGACGAGCAAAACGAGTTATTTTTGGTGCAGTATTTTTGTCATCATGCAGTACTGTGTTCCCATCTTGAAGTGTGTCACTCCTTCTAATTTTAACACCTACATGTCTACAATCTCATCTCTTATCACATAAGGATGAACTTTCCTTTAAGTTTTGCAAGTTTTACTTGTATGTGAAATTTGTCATGATTTGTTTTTCTTCAAGTAAAGAATTATTCTAAAATGTATTTTTTAAGACACAAATAAAGTTCGATAATTCAAGCCTCGTTTAAAAAGACGTGTCTAAATTATCAGCACAAAATGTTTATAATTTTACTTAAATGTATGGGGAATAAAAACGTGTATCAGGTTGGCATCATTGGTCAAATGTCAAAGTATTTATTGTTATACTGGAATAATTTAAGACAAAATAACTTATCTTTATTTACACAGAACTTTCTTCCATACACAAATTTGGTTTCCTTCGTAAAATATCTGCCCTTTAATGCTTTCTGTTTTAGAGTTGTGTTTTTGTTAGGTTTTTCTGTGCATTTTAGTTATATTATGAAAAATTTAGGGAAATATCTTTAATTACGCATATTAGTAGTAATATGACAGGTTAATGTGTTTCATATATATGGATCTAATCAGGATATTGTTTTACACAAGGTGCTTTCCGTTGTGTAACCGTGCTTGAAATTCTTACTTAAATCATGTTGCTCCGTGACTTGTATGTGTAAATATAGATTTAACTACGTTGACTTATTTGTAATAGACATTAAGACTTCTTTCTCTGTTCAAGTATCTAAAGAAACATAATTCACCGGAAACCAGAGCAAGCAAGATGACGCAGTCCATTTATATATATATATATAAAGTAATAGGGTTTTTTTTGTGGTCAAAAGTCCAAGTAACTTATCCTTGTATGATAAATACAAAATATTCCTGAAATGTACACAAAGTATGTATATAAGTATGTATATAATATTTTTTACAGTGCTAATCACAACACGATTTTTAAAGTAATTTTAGAAAGCAGCGCACCAAATTACTGCACCAAAAAAAGTAACTGTTTGAGTCAGTCAGCACTGTTTACAACACAAATGCTGAGGTGATAGGTTCGTGCGTTGTTTGGTTAATGTTAATCTGGAAACCAAAAGGATTATGATTTAGCGTTAGGCCACAATCAGCGATAATTGAGCGTAAATATAATATATATAAATAATGCATACCAGCAACGCACCGCACTATGCGCACCTCATTGAGACACACTATATAGAAGGGAAGTAAGTGAAGAAAGACGAAAAAGCGCGTCTCATTGTTGTGCAATCATCTTAGCAGCTCACTTTATTTTTATTTTTATTTTCGTTTTTTTCTTTAATGTTTTTTTAAATTTGTTTGTTTGTTTTTTGTTTAATTTTTCATTATTATTATTTATTTAATATAACATTTTACTTGAAAAACTTTGATGAGAAGATTAGTGATAGCATCTTTAATTTAAAAGTGTATTAAAATATAAGATATATCCCACGCAGCTCCAGTACTAATAGTGGTGCTACTTCGACGTTTCAATGCATTATACTTATAATAATGTATAGAAAGGCAGGGTAGGACTGGGAAGTCCAAGCGGCCCGGGATAAAACAACAAAAAGCGGCCCTATCTTCATAACTTTTATTTTCCTTGTGCATTTTTTCCATACAATCGTGAGCGCCGAGGCCTCCAAAGTCGTGGGTCACTTTACAAATTACAATATACAATAAAAAAAAACCCCGATAAATCGCATTTATAATTTATATTATCAATAAAATATCAAGATGCTTCAATTCAAATTATAAATCAATTTATTCGGACTCACAGTGATGGTGTTTATAGTATAAGCAACTTCTTTAAGCTGGGTGCCATTTCGGCTACATGATCTATAATTGTGTCATTATTCAGTTCACTTAAAACATCGGTTTCTGTTGAAATAAGCATAACTGCTTCAAGGTGTGTAATAGACAATTAGCTTCGCAAACGATTCTTAATCTATTTCAGTCATGGCGGCTCTAGAGTATGCGGGGCCCAAGGCAGCATACGATTGTGTGGCCCCGAGCCCAAGGCAGCAGATGAGGAGCGAGACCCATGCAAACATTTGCATTTCTACATATATAAAATATTATGAATTAAAAGATTAAATCACTTAAATTTTTACTTTATAACAGCATTGACACATCAATGATTACAGTTTTATTTTTAATTGAAGATCCTAGAACTCAAAAAAAATTTAAATAATTAAAATGTTGTGTTTTGGTGACATGCTAATATATACATATAAAAATGTAGAAAAATAAACCATTTTTGATATATAAATTATACAATTAACAATATAAACTATATACACTAGCGTTGGTTTGGTTGTATCTTCTACTTCCACCTTTTTTTTTCCAACTTACAAGCAAATCTTGCGAGCTTTCGCGGCTGCAAGATCTGAAATACCGGTAAGTTTAATATTGTCAAGATCCTTAGCAACATCAGTCTCAATTGTCAAGATAGCTAAGTGAATGAGCCGATCTTGAATCATTGTTTATACCATATAAGTTTTAATAAGTTTTAGTTGCGAAAAGATTCTTTTTTCGTAAGCCAAAGTGACAGGAAAAGTTTTTAATGAAAGAAACTGCAAAATATTAACAGGATCGTTGTAGGTAGCTGCAGGAAATATGGAACTCAATGATTGCAAATTTTAAGCAAGCATGAAACCATCAAGATCCTTTCTTTCGCAGGCAGTGAGCTTTTCTCACGATTCATACAGCAATTCAGTAGATCATTGTTTTTAATTGATGACATTTTAAAAGAAATTCAAATCGAGTCATGATGCCTTAGTATTTGTTCAAATGACATGTCAATTGACATGATTGCATATCAACAAACTGGTTAAAAATATGTGCTAATTTTTTCTTGTGCATCTAAAATCCTTCATCTTCTCCTTCATATGTAAATTGTTTTATTTTTATTTTTCAACTGGGTTTAAATTTTAAATGGCTTCAACTTCTATGTCTGTGGCAATTTCTTTTACAAATGCAATTGCTGTTTCAAAACCGCGTTTGCATTAAGATTTCGACCATTTGCAAGTATGTTATATGCTCTCAACTTAAGTTACTAGACCGACATAAATATTTTGTAATTCTTTGCTGGTGTAATTAAATTGGAACAATATGTCGTACCAAAATCATTTGAAACACTAAAATTGAAGTTCTTAAGTTGTTTGCACTAAGACTCTGCTTCACTTCAAGATTTTAGATCACTACTTTGCTATGGTACTTTGAACAGTGCATCATCGATTTCTCCTGCTTGATATCGCACTACCTTTGCGCTTTCCACATGGCTTTCCAATTTTTTTTTCAGTGGTTTCACAGAAATATTTCAATATTTGGAAAATAAAGCCCATCGCTTTGTTCAAGCAGAAAATAAAATATAGATTCGTTAAACTATACCCAAAAAACGACATTGCATCAGGACAACTTTTTACAATATAACATAGCAGCAAGTTGTAGCTGTGAAGGATAAGTAAGTAAGTCACATAACCCGAAGGTCGTAGGGGATCCCTAATGTTTCCATTAGCGCTTAATCGGGGCTTGTCTATACCTGGTGGGTGCCCCATTCCCTTCCAGGGGTCAGCGGAGGACTTTCTTAGCGTATCATTTATATTGTGGCTTTGCGTGGGCTCGATCCCACAACTTTGTGAGGCGAGCACACTAAAGTAGTGATCATGAATTTCATCAATTTTTATTGTTCATATATTTTCATGCAAAACCGGAACAAATTTTTGTTAGCCTGTTTTTTTTTAATCTCAAACCATTCCGAAGCAGATGTAATATTATGTCCCTTTGTTTTATCATGATCAGACAGTCTAACACATTTTTATTTCACTTAAGTTAAAGCCTAAAAGTGGCGTTCTGTTTTTTAAAATGTTCTAAATACATAAATACGCTAGGAAAAATACTTTTTTGCATCAGGATTTAGGATGATTATAATATGTTATTAAATTAGTACGGAATGTTTCTAATTATTTTACCCTGATAAAATAAATGTAAAGTTTTCTTTAAAAGTTGTTATTAAAAAAGTTTTTCTTAATAGCAATATAATTGTAAAAAGTAGTAAAAATGTTTAGTCAAAGCGCGGGCCCTGAAAGGCGAGGGGCCCAAGGCGCCTTGCCCTAAGGCCGCCCTCATTTCAGTTTAGAGAAAGATCTCTCACAAGGTACTTGGGTAGACGACAAGAGTCAATAAGAGTTTATATGCACTAAAGAGATGTTTTTATGTTTGCCCAAAGAAACTGTATTTATGTAGTACAAAAAGCAGTAAACAGGACATTTATTTTCAAGATTAATTATTATTATTATATCACTGGTCCTGGCGGCCCACCGGGAATTTTCCCGGTGTCCCGGCGGCCCAGTCCACCCCTGAGAAAGATAACATTTGATCAACCAAACACATTTTAATATCCTATTCATTTCAGTTTTACTAAAACTATTTAATTTATTTATTTAATTTAACAATATGCCTTTATACATGTTTTAACGTAACAGGCACCTATAGTACCTGCTACCAGCGCTAGGTTTTTCAACCTAGATCTAGGTTTTATCGACCTTGTCTAGGTTTCTAGGGTTATTTTTTTAAATAGACCTAATCTAGGATTTTCTTAAAAAAAATAAATAAACGATGTTGAAGTACAAAAATTAATAAATGTGTGCAATTAATATCCAAAATAAATTCGTTTTTTCAAAAATAGTATTAAGCATTAGATGGCAACAGTTTTTTCAGCCGCTCTCTCATGTTACATTATGATATATATGACTTTATCCCACTAAATTCGAAAGGGGGCGCTGCTGCGGTCCCATCTGTCTGAAGAAATTTGGTAAAAGATAAAACAGATTGAATGAGCCAAAATATTCAATTTTATTAGACTTCATGACAAACTTAACAGCTCTACCATTTGCTTCTGCTTGCGTTGAGAGAATATTCTCCCACGTATACATGGTATAATCTAAAGATAACTTAATACAACCTTCTGATAGACATAGTTTAAAAAAACACTTTTCTTATTCCGTATGCAAGAACATATACATACAAATTGTCGTTCTTTCCGTCCGGAATGTGGAATGGGTTGCCTGATCAAACGAGGAGAACCAAAACTCTATAAATATTTAAAATTTAAATAAAAAATAAAAGACGAGACATAAAAATGGTTAAGGGTAGGACTCAATAATCTACTGTATAAGAGGAGCGTCTGTAATAATTAAAATAAGAATGAGAATTATTCCAAGAATGCTGATAAGATTGTCATTTATAAGGAACATGACATAAGTGATGAATAAATGCAGATGTAAGTATATTTTACATATACGTATGTAGATTATACTGGTACCTTAGGGGCCGTCTATAAGTGACGACATGCATCTGGGGGGGGGGCGGTGGGAGGGGGTCATAATTTAGTGATATGTGTGACAAGAGGGAGCGGGATGTTTAAGAACTGTGACGTCACATCAAAAACGCGCAACTTTAAACGAAAGTTCCACTTAAATATTTGATTGCTTACAATTTAGTTAATGACGTTTTAAATGGCTTTGCGTGAGTTACAATATTAGACTGTAGCTCACACTAAATACACACTTAAATGACAATAAAAGTATTTGAAACAAGCTAATTTTCAATTAGGAAATACGTTTTTTTATGTTTTTGTTTTTTTTTGAGGGGGGGGGGAGTTTTATGACGTCATATTTGTTTATTTTTAGTGTGTCTAGGTTTTTTTTCTTTCGGATCTAGGTTTTTTTCGACGTGTTGGCTAGGTTTTTCCCAAAATTGTCACTGGCAGCACTGCTCCCCCGTACTTTTTTGGAATATAATTCATCCTAGTGGCAAGCCACTTGAACTCGATGCTTATAAGTAGAGATACAATGTCAATAAATAAGTTGTTTGCACCTACCAGCCTACCACGATAAAATTTCATTTAATTATAAAAAGTGATTTCATAGTATATAATTTGAAGTGCTTCTCAAAAATAGTAAATTAAATATGAATTTCATATTAGCCATATATTTGTAGTTCGCGTGACTACGAAGTTTTATATTAAATTTTAAATTTTAAAAAATATATTTTCTAAATAATTCGACATGAATCCAGTTATTCACTCAAATATCAAATAATCTTTCTGAAATAAATTTAATTTACTTATTATTTTTTTTATTATTTTTTTTTCTAATTTTGAAATATTTTATTTAAATTGGAATGGAATCGGTAGGCATTTAAAAACAAGTATGTGGAAAACCATGTAGACTGCAGACTAGACGTTTTTTTAATGAAATCTTTTAATAGCATGGACACTTTAGAAAAGCAGTTTTATAGCAAATCTGTTATGAGCATGTATACTGTAGACTAGACGCTGTATAGCAAATCCTTTAATGGCATGTAGACTGCAGACTAGATGTTTTATTTATAGAAAATATGTCAATCATCATTCTATTAATATTGAAAATAAAATTCGCTTTTCGGGCTTTATATCAATTACTCAGTATAATGATATGAATTTCTCTAGGATATTATTTTCTTATAAATAGTTTTACATCCATGACTCCTAATATCACCCTGATTTTTGTTTAATGACATTAAAGTAATTCCTTGGCAAAACTACATCAATGTTCTTTATTCAATAGCACTATTAATATTCTTGAAATGTAATTAAACCTACGACTTATTACCTTTATCATGGACATAGACTAATCCTTCAATAATCAATTTATTCTGTATAATTTAGTATTTTTCATTGCTTCTCAAGGGCGCCAAGATGAATTAGCCAATGGCGTGGAAAACCCAGTTAAGATTCTGTACATGGGTATATTTCATATGCTGTCTGACTAACAAGGCCCGATTCAAAAAGAAAGAAAATAATTTAAAAAAACGTAAAAAAACAAGTTTTTCACTATAAATCCTTTATGTACGAGACGTAACTAAAAGAATGTTCATTATAATACGCAGCGCCAGACCATCCAGAAATACAAAATTGCAGTTGTGTCGTAAAACGTGTTTAATATAATGCGCACCGATCAGGAATATGTTTATAAAAAGAGTTGTCAATAAAATACGCACCTTATTGCGCGACAGAAAGGTTGTTCAATATAATACGCACCGCGACGCTCTATCTCAAAAAATAGCATGATACAAAGGAATAAATAAAATAATCTAAAAAATCAATAATTTAATTACGGTACATGCGATCGATCTGAAATTTTGATACATTGTTTTTATCATCGGTACAAAACTGCCTGCAAAATTTCAGCTCGCTAGCTTACGAGCAAGTGGGTTAAAAATCGATCAAAAGTTTTGGCGACAAGGGCGGGCGCAGACACCACGAGTTAATATAAAGGATTTAATTTTAAAAAAACGTAAAAAAACAAGTTTTTGACTATAAATCCTTTATGTACGAGAAGTAACTAAAAGAATGTTCATTATAATACGCAGCGCAAGACCATCCAAAAATACAAAATTGCAGTTGTGTCGTAAAATATGTTTAATATAATGCGCACCGATCAGGAATATGTTTATAAAAAGAGTTGTCAATAAAATACGCACCTTATTGCGCGACAGAAAGGTTGTTCAATATAATACGCACCGCGACGCTCTATCTAAAAAAATAGCATGATACATACGAGCAAGTGGGTTAAAAATCGATCAAAAGTTTTGGCGACAAGGGCGGGCGGGCGGGCGGCGCAGACACCACGAGTTAATATAAAGGATTTTTAAAAATAAGTAACAATATTCTAGAAGAGTGTCTGTGATGTTAATTTTAAAAGTTCATTCCCAGACATAGTTTTAAAAATTTCGTTTTTCGTCTTATATATCTTATATCTAGACATGTTTTTGACTTATACTTTTGGGATGTTGTCTTATATATCTTATATCTAGACATGTTTTTGACTAAGACCCTTCGGTATGTTGTCTTATATATCTTATATCTAGACATGTTTTTGACTAAGACCTTTCGGTATGTTGTCTTATATATCTTATATCTAGACCTGTTTTTGACTAATAGCTTTTGTGTTAGATGATCAAATTTTATATCTCACATTGAATCCCACAATCGATCACAATAAATACCAATAAAACTTCTGAGGTCTGAGTCCTCCTGTGTGACTGCTTAGTTTGTGACAAAAAAATTATTTTCTGCCTTTTCCTTATGAGATTCTACATTCCTCACTACAGCTGGGCCTCATTTTTATAAACAAAGTTTTATCTTATAAAAAACCCCTCAATATTTTTGTTAACTCTGTCTTTATTACCCATTCCATTTTACTCGATTTTAACCATTTTTGAAAAAAATAGCAATCTTTATCAAGATTGAAATCAATTGGGTTTTTAACTTTACATCTTACACCATCGGGCCCCGGGAGCCATTGATGACATTTAAGCTGTATATACATTATTGAGGTCAAATTCAAATTATCACCCTGAAACTTAACGAAGTTGTACACTACGTTCACACAAAAGTTGTACAGTACGTTCACACAAAAGTTGTACAGTACGTTCACACAAAAGTTGTACAGTACGTTCACACAAAAGTTGTACAGTACGTTCACACAAAAGTTGTACACTACGTTCACACAAAAGTTGTACAGTACGTTCACACAAAAGGTTCTGACATATTTTTTTAATACCAATTATTTAGCGCTGGGGGCAAAAATCTCATTTTCGCTACATGAGTTCCATAAAAAGTATTTTTAACAGTTGCTAATTGATCTTCACACAACTTGATACATACAAACGTGTTGGCCCATATTAAAATTATAAATGGGAACCAAACTCCTAATTTCACTTCTTCGGGAACGGGGACCCCACATTTTTTCTTCATAATTTTCAATTGTTCCCCATTAATTTTTTTAAAATTTTGACAAATATTGACGCATATTTTCATCACGATACAAATTGAAAATGTCAGTCCTATGAACTTAATATATTGCTCCATTTTGGCCGGGGTCCTGGGTGTCATTTTATTCTCAATTTCATTTAACACGACCTTGAACAATTTTAACCAGCCAGTATATTAATCATGATCTAGATTAAAATTAACAGGTGTTTTTAATTTAAAACATTTCTATAATTCGGCCCGGGGCCAAGTAATGTCGTTTTTACATCAGCAGTAATAATATTATTTGTTCTCCGATCAAAATAAAACTAAAACATGTTCTTGAATACACTCCCACAAAGTTCTTGAATACACTACCAGAACGTTCTTGAATACACTCACACAAAGTTCTTGAATACACTCCCACAAAGTTCTTGAATACACTCCCACAAAGGGTTCTGACTAAAATAAGACTTTCTTGATCAAACCTGGTGCATTAGATTTTGACGAGGCAAAAGATGTCCAAAAGAATTAACGGTCGACAACGATCTCTATATTTAACCTTCTTCTCTTTTATGACCACATCTTCACGAAATTTGTTAGTCGGCTTCCCTGCTTTAACCGACACCGATGAACGTACTTATTTCGTTAGTATGACGTCAATGTCATGCGCCATATTGAACTATACCAACGTCTTTATACTTATGAACCCATCTTCAACAAATTTGGTATATACATGTATATTATTTTATTTTATTTAGTATAACTCATTAAAATATGTCTGTGTGTTTCTATGTGTGTTTTGTTAAATTATTTTTATTAAAATATTACTATACCAATACATTTGAAATAAAATTTCTTTTCAATGTTATTGATGCACCGAAAAGACAAATTTAGAGCAGGAAAATGTGCATGTTTTCTATTGTGTTGTCATATAAAACGTTCAACAGAATTGTTCATCACGTTAGCGTCGCACCACAAAGCACCAGTGCTGTTGTATTTCATATTAACTTTTACTTGAAAATTTAGATCAGAAGATTAGTGATAGCATCTTTAGTTTAAAAATGAAATTAAACTGTAATGTACACTTCTATTCTATGAGATTTGTTTGATACTTAAATGTTTCTTTGCGTGAAGCTTATAAGAGTTTATAATAAAATAACATTTGAGGAAAGAAACTCTTTTTAATAATCTGCTCATTTCACTTTTAATGTAACTATTAAATTTATATAAATACTTTAACATAAATGACATTCTACAATTTTTAGCAGCAAGTCCATGATTTTACTATTTTTTCTCATTTATTCTAGTGGCACGCCACTTGAACTCGGTCCCTATAATTAGGGTTACAATGTCAATGAAAAAGTATAAAGCTCCTACATCGATAAGTCTTTGTTTAATTTTAAAGTTGTTTTGTTTGTTCAAAGTATAATAATTTAAATTTATCCTTGAAAATAATAACTTAAAGCTAAATTTCATAATATGCAACTTTCTGTAACAAATACAAACTTAACTTATTGTTATTTTTAAACTATTGTTTCTATTTTTAAAAAAATATTATAAGAAAATGAGAATGAAGTACGTACACATTAAACAAATAACTGTGTGGAAAAAACATCTAGACTGTTGACTAGACATTTTATAGCAAATCTGTTTATAGCATGTAATGTGGATCAAATGGACGTGGAAACAATAGAATATAAGAAAATCGCAAGGGTGTGCAAAATACAAAAATCGGTTGAGGTTACTAAATCTTTCAACAAAGTTTGCTGTAGCTGTGCTACCAACAAAGTTAAAGAAATTTTATTTTCAAGCGGCTGAAAAAAAAACAACAAATGACTGAAACATGGCAAAATATTTGATATTGAGGAAGGGTGGAGATTCCATATTATGACTTTTTGGGGAAGAAAACCTGCAGATTTTCAACGTATTATTACACGCTTTTATTTAAGGCACACTGTTTGTATGTTGTATGTTTATCCGTCAAATCTTGTAACGCAAAATTAAACCACTTCTGATGGTCCTAGAGATCTCAAAATTTTACCGCAAATAGATCTTAAGTACGAATACACACTTCCAATAATGGTAAAGCGATCGAATGTATCGTAATTAAATGTAAGCATTTTATAGTTTATCACTCTATAGCATCTGTATCCTTGCTATTGTTGCAATACACGTGCGTGTCACTGGAGTTCACCACCAGCCATCGATAACCACACTCCCCGTTTTTAACAGCTCAAAAATACGAAACTAAATCCAAATTGACATGATAATACAAGAGGAACAACTGGAGTTTTGATTATTCAGACATTCCCTTTATCAATTATGCCCCTTGATACACCCACTTTTTAAAAATAAAATACTTTTTTTTTAAAAAATACTTTTTTTTATAAAAGGACACGCTTTTATTTACATATGTAAAGATGCTTTTATTTACATATAGAAGGTGCACAAAAAAGAAGAAAATAAAAATTTGCTATGATAACAGGTGTAATACGTGAACCTATCCATTGCACATAAAAGCGTGGGCGCTAATCACAACTATCTATCATGTACAAGGCTGCGAAAAATAAAGACAAATTTGTATGAATATTAATAAACATAAAAAGTTTTACAACTTTGATCATATACATGCTACTATCATATTAATTAGAAATATTTATCTATATGCAAAAGAATAATTGCAAACAGAAATAAGTTGCGTAAATCTGAGATATCTCAAAATTTGAGCGCCCAGACATGTCCAGACATGTTTTTGATTACTGTTTTTTCATATGTTTTCTTATATATCTTATAAATAGACATGTTTTTGACTACTGCAGGTGTTTTGAGATGTTGTCTTATATATCTTATATCCAGACATGTTTTTGACTACTGTAATTTGTGATGTTGTCTCAAATGATTCATATTTGGACATATACATGATTGGAGTGTGGCATTTTGTTTTAACCCTACCAGGTCCGAGCTCCCCCAGCTAATTTGCCCCTATACCTGGTCTCCCCAGGAAAAAAAAATAAATTGCTTATGAAATTGCTAATATCATGAAAACCAGTGGTCAGAATGAGCTCAAACTTTTTAGATTTAGCAGGAAATAGGCCTACATTTTATCCAATGTTCCATTTAAGCTGAGTGGCTGCGCGGCTACGCGGCCACTCATATATCTAACCGAAGCCGCGCAGTAATTTATATTTACCGCACATCACATTTAGTAAAAACAATTATTTAAAAATGGATGCTGTGCAACTTTGCACCTATGTTCCCTCTGAGCTGCGAAACCACGTGGCCGCGAAGTTTTTCGACCAACACCGCGCAGGTGTTAAGAATTACCGCGCAGCAATTTTTTTTTAAATTGTTTTTTTTTAAATTTTATTTTAGAAGATAATAATTGTTTAATCAGTTGTACAGTGCTATCATCTAACGCCAGTTTTGCGCATTGGAGTGGTAGTCTTCCCAGCAGGTAGAGCCATGCTTTACACAGAGGTACTTTTTGCACATAGAGCACCTGTCGTTGGTCTTGATCTTCTTGTGTGGGTTGTACTTGTATGCTACACTAGGGTGTGCTCTGTTGTATTGAAGATGT
This sequence comes from Ampullaceana balthica, assembly GCA_944989445.1. Taxonomy (NCBI): domain Eukaryota; kingdom Metazoa; phylum Mollusca; class Gastropoda; family Lymnaeidae; genus Ampullaceana; species Ampullaceana balthica. The sequence continues at coordinate 343,009 of CALYLW010000588.1, read as the reverse complement.
TTTTTCCAAGCAGACAGTGCAGACATGATTGGAAGCAGTCGCTTCTGGAATTTCAGTCCAGTGGTTGCCTGGTGTGTGGCGTTGGGGGCATGGTACCATTTGTCCTCGCCGAATGGCTGTTGAGCGGTAATTGCCAAAGAAAATAAAGTAATGGGGGTGAGACTGCAATCAGGCTTTTAAATAAGTAAATTTATGATATAAAAAACAGGGTATTAGTAGGCCTGACAAGACGTAACACAACAGCGAACGTTTCGGCAAAGAGCCTTCCTCAACGGACAAATAGTACACACATGAAAAGAAAAACACGGAATAATAATAGAAAAACACTTAGCTGCGGTAAAATCCAAGCAGTCCAGTAGGGATGTGTCTTTGATACATAAATTGTTCATCAGTATGTTTGAATTGCAAATTCTACATTGTTTTCGATCCCTTAAATTGGGGATACAATGTATGTAAATTAAATAAAATACTTTATTATTTTTTTTTAAAAAAGGAAACGGTTTTATTTACATATAGAAAGTGCACTAAAAAGAAGAAAATAAAAATGTTCTATGATAACAGGTGAAATCCGTGAACCTGACCACTGCACATAAAAGTGTGGGGCGCTCATCACAACTCTCTGTCATGTACAAGGCTGCGAAACATAAAGACACATTTGTATGAATATTAATAAACATTATAAGTTTCACAACTTTGATCATATACATGCTACTATCATATTAATTAGAAATATTTATCTATATTCAAAAGAATAGTTGCAAAGAGAAATGAGTTGCGATCAATGTTCCCTTTAAGCTGCAAATGTAACGTGAGAAAATATCGATGTCTAGTTAAGAAATAAGATGATCTCACTAAGTGTTAGAGAGGACACATTTCTGATTTACAAACAATAATAAGATAACTGAAAGTAACTCAGTAAGTGTTAGAGAGGACACATTACTGCTTTACAAAAAATAATAAGATAACTGAAAGTAACTCAGTAAGTGTTAGAGAGGACACATTTCTGATTTACAAACAATAATAAGATAACTGAAAGTAACTCAGTAACTATAGCATTGAAACTTCATTTCCGATAAGTCATTTGTGCAATCAATCAAAATTAAATATTCTAGATCTCATAAATAACTATTTATTTAACAATAACTGTCTTGTTAATTCTTATTTTTAAAATTTAACAAATTCAGGTGACCCAAGACTTGAGTAAAAATATTAAATTTAAAAACTTATTGCCATACAAACATGAGTGCGTTGGCATTGTTGGAAGGTTGGTAGTAAGACATTTGGAATTTTGATCAAGTGTTATAACACTATTCTAATCTAATCTACTAACATCTAATCCATCTATGGACCTTAAGCGTGTCCTTTAAAAAAAAAGATTTTGTATAAAGTTTAAAGTTTTTTATTTTAAAAATGTGGCTGTGAGAAGGGGCATAATTGATAAAGGGAATGTTTGAATAATCAAAACTCCCGTTGTTACTCTTGTGTTATCATGTCAATTTAGATTTAGTTTCGTATTTTTGAGTTGTTAAACACGGGGAATGTGGTCATCGATGGTTGGGATGAACTTCGGTGGCACGCATGTGGAAGTCAACAAAAGCAGACGGATGCAGCAGCTATATGGAAATAAAGTAAAAATGCATTAATTTCATTACAGTACATTTCATCGATCTGAAATTATAATACAATCAATTGTCATCTAATAGCTATCTGTGTCGAAATTTTGAGATCTCTAGGACCATCAAAAAAAGGTTTAATTTTACGCTACAGGATTTAAAGCATACAACATACAAACATGTGACTTACATAAAAGCGAGTAAAAAGTGTACTTCGGCCCTTTTATTTCCGTAAATTCTAAATAGAGATGTATTTAATTTATAAAATTTTAGTTATTTAATTTTTAAAATATTTGTGTGAGTTTCTGTGTTTTTGTTGTATAATTAATTTTAAAATGTAACTATCAAATACAAATTTAGTTTCAATTTTATTGATGCACAGATTAGATAAATTTTAGCTATGAAGGAAGGAATCGTTGACTTTAATAATTGACATTTAATTGCCATGTAGGTTTTGAAACAAAATTGTATTTGCCCGTCATCGTCGCACTAAAAAGCACCAGTGCTGACGTATTTAATATGAAATTTTAATTGAAAAGCTTAGATGAGAAGATTAATTATAGCATCTTTAATTTAGAAATATATTAAACTATAATTTACACTTTCATGAGTTTTAGTACCAATGACGTGTGCTACTTAAATGTTTCCTTGCATGAAGCTTATAAATATTTATAGAATTATAACATGTGTGAAACGAAACAAATTTTAACATCTAACTCATTCACTTTTAAGAGAACTATTAAATGTTTATATTTACTTTAAAAAATATGTCTACCTACATGTTTAGACATCACAATACATGCATCATAGTGATTTTATATACATTATCCTAGTGGCATGCCACTTGAACTCGATCCCTAAAATTAGGGATAAAATGTCAATGAAAAAGTAGGATTCTCCTACCCCGTTAAAACTTTAATCAATATTTTAAAATTATTTCATGGTTCATAGCATAAGAATTTGAAGTGCTTCTTGAAAATATTAATTTTAAGTAGAATGTCATAATATATAGGCATATATTTTTTTGTTTACGTGACAACCTACTTAATGTTTATAAACATTTTATAACATATGTCAATATAGATATCGTGCAACTTTTTGAGTGATCTTCTGTGTGTGGTTGTTGGTAATTTGTTACAATCTCTTTCTATTTTTACGATCTGTTGTATGCATATGAATCGGTCAATTATGGGCTGATAAAGACTGCAAAGTAGAAAACAAATTTACAAGCGTGTAAGAAATCAGTTAAAAGAAATTTAAAAGTATTACAGTAAAATATCGCCTAGAATTTACATAGCCCTATGTGTGAAGGATAGAATGGTACACATTATAGATTGAAGCCGTGATATTCAAAGTGGGAGATGTTCAGAATGTTTGCAGTTTATTCAAATATTGGGGGGGGGGTTGAATTGTTAAATAACAACGATGAAAGTAACATTGTTACTTAAATAACAACAATGAAAGTAACATTGTTAGTTAAATAACAACAATGAAAGTAACATTTTTAGTTAAATAAGAACTTAGCCTCATTAAATTGTTAACAAAAATACTTATACAATATAAATAAACTTAAACTGTGCTTTCTAAACTCGGTATACCCCAAGTCCAATATCAAGAAGTTTGACTGAAGGAGACGATATTAACTCAATCGAGTGGACATTTTATTTAGTATATTATACTTTAGACTTGTTTAAGATATATTTCTAAAAGAAATTATACTTTAATTAGCTTTTTAAAAAATAGGGAAAGAAAAGTATTTTTAGTCAAATTAATTTTTAAGGCCTATGTTTATCAATTGTATTTTTTGAACAATAGAAACGTAGACATTGAGATGTTTACTGTAATATATACATATTTTTAATTGTTCTATCAGCGTTACACCTGTATCATTAGGAACTTGTTTTTTATAGGATAACTATTTATTATGTTGGCTCGCTAAATTGAAATGAATCTTTACAAATGAGATAAATCATTGAATTGTCAGGATTTCCATTACTCACTGAGTACTAAAACAACGCGGTAAATGGTTCATGTCATTGTACAATTTCATCATTTTAATTTATATATATATATAACTTAAATGGCGTCGCACGATTTCAACCGATTTTTCACCCCCTCTATCCTCGTCAAATGTGGTCACAAGAACTTAGATCGCACACCTCCAATATGACTTCACACATCTTTGCAAGTAAGAGAATTTTTGTTTGTTAACTTGACCGCTTAATTACATTTCAAAGTAACACGTGTTGGTATTACATGCATAGCAATAATACTGGTAGATTATTTTATGCAATGTTATTGTACTTTTCTATAACTTTGAATAGGAAATTGTTTGAATTTAATAAATAATAGTTTTTCCTGGTCTTTTATTTCATTATTTCATCAACATCACGCACCTTTCAAAGTCATGTTAAAAAAATTAATGGAAGAGAATAGTTAAAACTGTTTAATGTTTAATGGAGAAATTAATCGTTAATTTCCGCAGCCGTAATCTACATATATATTTCCCCTAAACGACATTGTGCAAAAGAGCATGACGAATGACCCTCGCTGGGTTCGAAAAATCACAGTTATCAAGCGTGGTGTGATGAAGAAAATATAAAAAAGGGGCGGGGGTGGCAACAAAGCTTATTGCGTTCACTTGCCGTTCAGTTGCGTTTTTCCTTCACAGAATAACATATGATTAGTGGTGTAGTGGTTATCACTTCCGCCTTAAACGTGGAATGTCCTGGGATCAAACCCCAGCGGGAACAATGTTTGATTTTAATTTTTAAAATCGTTTGTTTCTGCCCGTTCTTTTCCCCCTTTTTCCACGAGTAAGGCTGTTAAACGATGATCGGATTTGAAAGCGTGAATCGGTTTTAAATTTCAAAAACCGATAATCGAATTTTGTTTCCGCTAGATTTATGAAGTAAAATCAGACAGGAGTTGGACTCGAACTTGTAAAAATTGCCGGAATCCAGATTTGCCGCAGGCGGAGCTGTAATTAATATATATTTTATCGCAAGCCCGGCAATCCGGAATTGTAAATATGGCCGGATTTCGGATTTGCCGGACCGCACGCGAAATTCGGTACACACCTAATTTCTATAAAGTCAGCTATAAAGCGATAATCGGTGAAAAATCGGAGTTACATAATCGATAATCGGTTATCATTAAAAAACAACAACACGCAATTAACAACCCTAAACATGACTAACCTCGCTAGGGTCGGCCAATCACATTTTATATTTAAGTGATTGTAGTAATAAAGTGGGCAGGTAACAACAAGCTCAGTGCGCATGTCTGCAAGTTTTTCGCTAATTTTCATTACTTCGTGCTGCTGTTTGTGTCCGTACTCTAACACCCCCCTTTCTTTGCACTACCTGTGATGAGCAAAGTTGTGGTGTATGCTACGCAACGGTTCTGGCTTGATTTAGTATAATATTCAAATTTTCGAAATTCGTAAATTCTTATATTGATTCTTATCGAACTTATTATCTGGTCAAAGGGACAGAATCGTGAAAATAAAGCTTTGAGGAGACTTCAAAACTTGGATTTCAACATATTTCTCGTAATTCTGAAAATACGTGACATCGACTGCGGCGAAGTTAATTTACAAAGAAAGAAATATAATAAAACATTTGTTTTCATGGGTTGTTTTTATTTCTTCATTGTAGCTTGATAGCGTTTAAAATGACATTGCTTTTTTATATATACATGAAAGCTAGGATTCTCTTACCACCGGTATATTATGAGTGAGATTGAAAGAAATCATAGTCTTTACTTCATTTGTATCGAATTTAAATATTTTATAAAATTAGTAACTTGCTGTAAGAGAGCAAATTTAATTAATAATTTACCTTAACTTTGTTGATAGCATCACTAAATGCGTAGTGATAATTTTATGACTAGTTTAACATTTAACTATTTCGATTCCCTTATACAACTGGTCAATTTCATCTCATAACCTTGTCATGTACACAGATTTTGATCACATGTTTATAGCAACCAAAATTGCTTTAAGCCTTCTTCAAACAGTATTATATATGAAGTTGAACTTATTAAAATATGTATGAGTATTTCTCTGTGTGTTTCATTAAAATATATTGTATTAATATATAACTATCAACATACATAATTTGCAATGTATGTCACGCCCCGTCTTTCCTGTCCGTGACGATACTAACTTTAGAAAGCAGCGCAATAAATTACTGCACCAAAAATAACTCTTTTCGAACGTTCCACATAAAATTGTGCAATATGAACATAAATGAATAAAATAAAACTTAATAAAATAAATAAAAGTTCTCTAATACATTATTTTTTATTCTGATTTGTATTTTTGTCAAAATAAATAGATTTCAGCTGATATGTATTTATTTTGAAAACTTCCGTCATTTTTGACAGGTAATAATACACTAGTAAAGATATATTTGACCTAAAATTTAGTTTCAATATTATTGATACACAGACAAGACAACTTTTGGATCTCTAAAGAAGAGGATTTTGTTTCTCCTTTTATTGCACTGTCATATAAGACGTGCAACAAAATTGTTCTTTACATGTCGCACCTCAAAGCACAAGTGCTGACGTATTTAATATAGAATTTTACTTGAAAATCTTAGATAAGAAGATTAATGATAGGATCTTAAGTTAAAAATGAATTAAACAATAATTTAAACTTCTATGAGATTTAGCATTAAAATATGTGTTACTTAAATGTGTCTTTGAATGAAGCTTAAACGAATTTATTGAATTTAAAACTTTTTAGAAATGAAATATATTTTAATATCTTATTCCTTTCACTTTTAGTAAAACGTCTAAATGTATATCTATATATATAATAAGAAAAACCCGTAAAAAAACCAAGTTTTTGACTATAAATCCTTTATGTACGAGAAGTAACTAAAAGAATGTTCATTATAATACGCAGCGCCAGACCATCCAGAAATACAAAATTGCAGTTGAGTCGTAAAACATGTTTAATATAATGCGCACCGATCAGAAATATGTTTATAAAAAGAGCTGTCAATAAAATACGCACCTTGTTGCGCGACAGAAAGGTTGTTCAATATAATACGCACCGCGACGCTCTATCTCAAAAAATAGCATGATACATAGGAATAAATAAAATAATCTAAAAAATCAATAATTTAATTACGGTACATGAGATCGATCTGAAATTTTGATACATTGTTTTTATCATCGGTACGAAACTGCCTGCAAAATTTCAGCTCGCTATCTTGCGAGCAAGTGGGTTAAAAATCGATCAAAAGTTTTGGCGACAAGCAAGCAAGCAAGCAAGGTCCGCCGCAGACACCACGAGTTAATATAAAGGATTTAAAAATCAAAGTATGTATGTATGTATGTATGCATGTCTGTTATAGCTAACTAAACCATTCATCCGATCACCATGAAACTTTTGGAGACTTTTGAGTACGCTCCAGGGATGGAAATAGGCTACTTTTTTTTCAAAATTTAACACTCATGGGGCGCCGGGGGCCCATAATGAGAATTTTTTCTTATATGAGCTATATAAAAATTAGTTTAGGGCTTAGCTGCTTGGAAAATGAATGGATCTTGACCAAACTTGGTACATAACAACTTAATAGCCTATATTAAAGTATCATATGGCATTGAACTCGTAATGTCCGTTCCTTCGGGGCCGGGGGCCCAAAATCTTTATTTTTGTAAGCGTTAAATACTTTATTCCAGTTAGCTGACTATACCATTCATTCGTTCGCCATGAAACTTTTGGAGACTTTTGAGTACGCTCCGGGGATGGAAATAGGCTACTTTTTTTCAAAATTAAACACTCATGGGGCGCCGGGGGCCCATAATGAGAATTTTTTCTTATATGAGCTATATAAAAATTAGTTTAGGGCTTAGCTGCTTGGAAAATGAATGGATCTTGACCAAACTTGGTACATAACAACATGATAGCCAACATTAAATTACCATATTGCATTGAACACCTAATGTCCGTTCCTTCGGGGCCGGGGGCCCAAAATCTTTTTTTTGTAAGCGTTAAATACTTTATTCCCGGTATGATTTACACGATCTTGAAAAGCATTGACTAATATATCTATCATGATCCAGATTGAAATGAACAGGTATTTTAAAGTTAATTTCTTGCATCGATTGGGCCCGGGGGCCCTTAATTTTGTTTTTTCTAATCTTATATCTATATATATAAAAATCAAAGTATGTATGTATGTATGTATGCATGTCTTTGTATAGCTGACTAAACCATTCATCCGATCGCCATGAATTTTTTGGAGACTTTTGAGTACGCTCCTGGGAGTGTCACTGGCTACTTTTTTTCAAAATTTAACCCTCATGGGGCGCCGGGGGACCATAAAATGATTTATTTTCTTATATATGAGCTATATAAAAATTAGTTTAAGCGTTAGCTATTAGGTAAATTGATGGATCTTAACCAAACTTTGTATATAACAACTTGGTAGCCAATATAGAAATTCTAAAGGGACTAATTTCCTAATGTCCATTTCTTCGGGACTGGGGGCCCAAAATGTCTTATTCCATATAAACGTTTAATATTTTATTCCCCATTCAATTATTAAAGATCTTGAGAAATATAGATAAATATATCCACAATGAAATTGATTGAAATAAACAGGCGTTTTGAACTTGACATCTTGCACTAAATGGGCCCTGTGGCCCTTAATGTCGTTTTTTGCTTTTATGAGCTATATAAAAATGAGTTTATGCGTTAACTACTAAGTAAATGAATGGATCTTAACCAAACTTGGTATATAAAAACTTGGTAGCCCATATTAAAATAACAAAGGGCACTGCACTTCTAATTTTTAATTGTTCAGGGCCGAGGGCCCCAAATGTATTTTTTCGTATGTGTTTGAGAAATTATTTCCCATTCTATTTTAACGATCTTAAGAAATATATCAATGATGAGACTGAATTAAAATGAACAGCATGTCTTTTTTGTGTGTATACTCTAAGATATTATTTCCCACTCAGTTTTTAACGATCTTGAGAAATATATCCATGATTAAAATGAATTTAAATGAACATGTTTTCAAAATGTACATCTTGAATTGAACGGTCCTGGGAGCCCCTTAATGTAGTTTTCCTTATATCTACATATATATAAAAATTAGTTTAGGTGTTAGATAATGAGAAAATAAATGGATTTTGACCAAACGCGGTATATAAAAACTTAAAAGCCTATATTAAATTTCGATAGGGTACTGATCTCATAATGTCCATTTCATCGGGGCTAGGGGCCCTAAATGTGTTTTTACTAAATTTTTAATATTGTATTCCCCATTCAATTTTACACGATATTGAGAAATATAGATACATATATTTATATTTTTGTTATGAAATTGATTGAAATGAACAGATTTTCGAACTTCATATTTTAAACTGATGGGCCTGGTGACCCTTAATGTAATTTATTTTTGTATCTATATACATTCCTTTTTACTGAGATCGTTGCAACGCACGACGGGTCTGCTAGTACTTAATAAAAAAGATGTGCCTATATATACTTGATTAAGTTATTTCTCACTGTCCTACTTTTAATTGGGGACATATATTCTATCCTAGTGGTACACCACTTGAACTCGATCCTTATAATTAGGAATACAATGTCAATGAAAAATTAGGACTCTTTTTTCCGATAAAACTTTATTTAATTTCAAAAACCTAATTCATGGTTTACAGTATAATTTGAAGTGCTTCTTGAAAATATTACCATTATTTAGAATCTCATTAATGGCCATATAGTTGTTGTTCACATTACTACATATTTGTTTATGTTAGTATTAATTATATCAGTTTTTATTTGTGTTTATATTTTCTACTCTTTAATTGATTTAATAATTTGAGAATGGAGTCTATTCACATTTACTAAACAGTGTAGAAGAATTATCTAAACTATAGACTAGACATTTTATTCCAAATCTGTTCCATCTTATGGACAGACTAGAAGTTTTATAGCCAATTTGTCAATATCAAATACACTAGAGAAATGAAAAGTTTGTAACAGATGTCAATATTAGATACAGTGTAGCTTTTGGAATATCTTTTGCGTGTGCATGTTTGTTAATGTATTTCCATCACTTTCTATTTTATTACAATCCGTTGTTTGTTAATGTTTTACCATCACTTTCTATTTTATTACCATCCGTTGTTTGTTAATGTGTTACCATCAATTTCTATTTTATTACCATCTGTTGTTTGTTAATGTGTTACCATCACTTTCTATTTTATTACGATCCATGTCATGCGTATGACTCGGTCAATAATGGGATGAGAAGCAAAGCGGAGTAGAAGGGGGCAATAACTATGTATAGGAAAGCATTTAAGAGAAGTCACTGATTATTTTAGCAAGAGAGTCGCCTTTGACTTGATAAGTGGAAAAACATAATTAAATTTACGTCATGAGGATGTGAGAACTTAAGTGAGATTTAAGATTTTTAAATACAATTTAAACAATGTGTAGGCAATTAATTCATTCTAACTTGGATGTGTCAGAACTACCGTACAATCAGCCTGATTAGTCACCCCAGCAAAGTCATGCTTATGATCATATTGAACAGACTGAAACCACAAGCAGAGCAAATCATTTCAGAAGAGCAGGCGGGCTTCAGAGCAGGAAGAAGCATAACGGAGAAAATCTTTAACCTGCGAGTTCTCTGTGAAAAACATCTCCAAAACCAGAGTGACCTCTATCATGTCTTTATAGCCTTTAAAAAAGCGTTCGACACAGTGTGGCATGCGTCAATGTGGGCAACTATGCACAAATTCAACATAAATGCAAACCTCATTGAGGTAATCAAGAACCTTTACAACAGAGCAACCAGCGCAGTACTCTTCAACAGCAAGCTGGGAGATTGGTTCAAGACCACTGTTGGTGTCAGACAAGGATGTCTACTTTCCCCCATCCTCTTCAACCTCTTCCTTGAAAGGATCATGACAGATGTGCTAGAAGACCATGTCGGAACAGTCAGCATCTGAGTGAGAAGTATAACCAACCTACGCTTCGCCGATGACATTGACGGCCTAGCTGGTAGCGAGGACGAACTAAAAGAATTCCTCGCAAAGCTAGAGAAAACTACAAAGGCGTACGGCATGGAAATCAATGCAGAAAAGACCAAGGTCATGGCAAATAGTAAATTCACAAGTGAGATTCGGATAAACGGGCACATACTGGAAGAAGTGTCCACCTACAAATATCTAGGGGCAATAATAAACGATGAAGGCTCAAAGCCAGAAATTCTTGACAGAGTAGCCCAAACAATGGCAGCATTGAGTAAACTAAAGCACATCTGGCAAAGTAAGAAGCTCTCCCTGAGAACAAAGATCCGGCTAATGCGCTCTCTGGCGATGTCGGTCATTTTGTATGGTTGTGAGGCTTGGACGCTCACTGCAGACCTCCAAAGAAGAATCAATGCGCTGGAGATGAGATGTTTCAGAAAGATATTGAACATCCCCTACACAGCGCACATCACAAACGAAGCGGTCCGCAACACAATAAGTACTGTCATTGGCCCCTACGAGGACCTACTCACATCAATTAAAAAGAGGAAATTACGATGGTACGGACACGTGACAAGAAATGGAGGTCTCGCAAAAACTATATTGCAAGGCACAGTCCAGGGAGGAAGGAAAAGAGGCAGACAAAAGAAAAGATGGGAAGACGATATCAAAGAGTGGACCGGCCTGTCATTCAGTGACTCTCAAAGGGCAGCACAGGACCGGGGCAAATGACGTGTGTTAGTGAGCAGTTCACGATGGTGCCCCAACGACCAAACAACGGCTAAAGGGATAGTTCAAGTTGTCAAGTTCAAGTTCAACTTGGAAATTCAAGACAAAGATAAATGATGAGTCCTTTAACAATACATAGGTAATCAATTCTAACTTGAAATTACAGCACAAAGATAAATGAGGACATCTTTTGCAAAAATTGCTAAGTTTATTTTTGTAGCAAAAAGTGTTCATAACTTTTTCTAGTTCAAATGATAAAATTCAACAGTACTTTTTTGGCTGGGTCATTTAAAACTTACTAAACACGCTGTATTTAATAGTTAAAATATAAAACATTATAAAACCTGGTAAGTCGCTCAAACATTCACATAATAACTTACACGTGTAAGAAAATCAGAAGTCCTGAGTCTAGTGCTCTTCATGGGTCTTCCTGGAAGACCATCCCAGCTATCTGGCCCCCATCCCCCAAGGGGACGTAACATTTTAGAAAACCCCCCGGAAGCGGTCGCTTCTGCAGCGGCCACCTGGGCATCCAAGACTGAAAGTCGAAATTGCCTCCCAATAAAGTTGACCTCACACGGAGGGGTTGGAATTCCCTACATCGAACTGCTACCACTTTGGCGCCATCCCGGCAAAGCACACGAGTCTCAATGTTTAGGACCGCCGCTAAGCGGGGTATCATCAACGACCTACATGGGGTGCAACCCCCACGGGAAGGTTTCCTGAGCGCTGGCGTCGCTGCGTTCTTCGCGGTTCCTTTTGCTAATCCGTACTGATGCTCCTGGCCCTACACCGACACCGCTCAAAGGCGTTGCTAGTGAAATGAGTTGGACAAAACGGTCGCTTCGGAGTAACCCGACCCTCAACGTGTACTTTTGTTTTCATCATCGACATTGAATCTAAATGTTTTGTCTTAGATCATTAAAGAGACTGTCATTATATGTGAACATCATTATATGTGAACTGTCATTATATGTGAACTGTCATTATATGTGAACTGTCATTATATGTGAACTGTCATTATATGTGAACTGTCATTATATGTGAACTGTCATTATATGTGAACTGTCATTATATGTGAACTGTCATTATATGTGAACTGTCATTATATGTGAACTGTCATTATATGTGAACTGTCATTATATGTGAACTGTCATTATATGTGAACTGTCATTATATGTGAACTGTCATTATATGTGAACTGTCATTATATGTGAACTGTCATTATATGTGAACTGTCATTATATGTGAACTGTCATTATATGTGAACTGTCATTATATGTGAACTGTCATTATATGTGAACTGTCATTATATGTGAACTGTCATTATATGTGAACTGTCATTATATGTGAACTGTCATTATATGTGAACTGTCATTATATGTGAACTGTCATTATATGTGAACTGTCATTATATGTGAACTGTCATTATATGTGAACTGTCATTATATGTGAACTGTCATTATATGTGAACTGTCATTATATGTGAACTGTCATTATATGTGAACTGTCATTATATGTGAACTGTCATTATATGTGAACTGTCATTATATGTGACTAGCGCCTAACACCTAACATATCGGACTTCGGCATTGCTTGCCAGGAGTTGTTGGTTTCAGGTCGATGGTGGCGGTCAGGTCCACAATCCGCGACCCTACTCCTTCTTCGAGCCCCTTATAGGCCAGCCCTTCTCGACGGCTCAAAACATTCACTAAAAAAACCCTGCTTAGTTACCAGCCAATAGCAGCGGTAGTTATTTTGAGAACGAACCAATCACCTGACCCTGTGTTCCATAACAATTAAGATAACTAAACACAATGCAAGTTTTATTGAAAATATCAACGAAGCCCCCAATCAAATAGGAGGCAACTTCAAAAAACGATATCAATTTTAATTTAATTACAAAACTAATTGATTTATTTTAATATGAAACAAAATTAGGACTAATTTTAGTCCCATAATTAAGAACATAGTGATGTATTTAAATTTTAAATTCATTTTTGTTTATAGTTAGCTGACTAACGCTAGTCGCGACACGACAGTGACACGACTAATGTGATAACAATGCAGTCGGAAATTCTCTTTAATTTTCATTCTTTATATTGCTATTGCATTTCATTTGATATTGTACTTGAGAAAAAATGGATGTCAGGCTTAATGATAAAATCGGTTGAATAAGTTTTAATTTAAAAATTTACTTTCCTTAGAGTATCATTGATATTTTACATCTACCATCTTATAATCAAAGATAACAAATAACAAACTCATTAGATTGTGTGATGGAGAACATATATTTTTTTAAAAATAAATGTATAACTTATCCTATATGTATAGTTAGTTCTCGCTAAAAGTGTCTCTTTTGTAGAATAAAACGGATAACACTATGGCTTTAAATATTGATGTTTCTTAATGTTGTAAAATTCAGGTAGTTACTTAGATCATAGATTAGCCAAATCTAATATATAAAGCTCAGTTGGTTTTTGTATGTTTGTATGTTTGTATGTTTCACTTTTCAACTTTCTGTTAGACAGCCATGGAAAAACCAAATGACGGACGGGGACCAAATTTGGCAGGACGGTTCCTTTTACCATGCAGATGGTTTTAAGTTACTTTTTGTAATTGTCCTTTTTGCCCGAATGCCGTATATTAAATTATCAGAAAATGCAGAGACAAAGAATAAAAAAATTTAACCTCATTTCTGTATTGAACAAATTTACGCGGACGTTCAACTGCCGTTCAAAGTGAGTTACTTTTGGTGACGTTTTCTTCCCCCATACTTTATTTTCAGCGGTGTGCATTCAAAAAATATTATAATGTCTAATTACGGTGCGCACATTTTCGTGCACGCTTCATAATTTGAGCTGTGTAGTACGAAGAATTGTCATTTTCTTTACTGTTACTTTCTATATATTAGATAGATACGTAAACATATTTAATTACAACTGCCACGAGATGCATTAGATTTAATTGTTTACACGTTTAAATTTAATTGCGAATTTGTTTTAATTATTTTCTGTTCCATAACTCGACATTTAATAAAAATCTAATTATGTAATAATTGTGTCAGTATTTTTTTCAAGGCTTCATTTTTAGCGGTGCGCGTTCTAAAATCTTTTATCGCTTGATTACCGTGCGCACATTTTCGTGTACGCATCTTCAATTTAGCTGTGTCCTATTAATATAACATTTATAATTTGTTTGTCTTTTACATAAGTTATTGTCTTTTACATAACCTATACACTTATACTATTTAAACTTAGGCTACCGGACCTATTAACATAAGTAGATTAAACTAAATAAAGTGATCCTGAAAATACTTAATTATTTTGTATTGCGAATTGAATATGTTATGTTCATTCCTTTGATGATGGATTAACATAGGCCATTTTTAAAATCAATTATTGCCATGGTTTCACATTCGTTTTTAACATAAAATTGAATTGTTTTATTTTTTATTAGGAATATAGCCTTTCTTTATTTATCTTTATTATCTTTATCTCATAGACGCTGTTGCAAATATTGTATTAATTACAATTGTGTTACGATGCAGTGTCATAAATATATAAGAGCTTTTTTAGTGACGACAGTGGCAGAGATCTTTTGGAAAAATGACAACAAAGCAGTGGCCTTTTTTAATCGATACAAACAAACAAACATACAAACATCAACTGATATATATATATATATATTTATATTACATATGCGTTTAAATTATTTTATTTCAATTATTTTCACGATGCATTTTTTAATATTTTACATGCAATGAATAAAATTAGGATTTTAAAAAATTTAATTCATAACTCGACATTTAATTAAAAACCATAGATGTAGCGAGTTTATTTTATGATGAAAGTGATTGCCTAAGTCAAATAAACTTACACTTTAAACCAGTTTACTTAAGCTTTATATACACTATACATTATAAACTTTCGCTACCGAACGTATTGACAAAAGTTGAATTAATGTAATGAGGTGATCCTGAAAACGCTTAATTAATATGAATTGCGAATTGAATTTTTTTATGTTTATTCCTTTGTATTCAGAATAGCATAGGCCATTTCTAAAATTGCCTTTTAATCATTTTTAAGATGCGCGTATTAACAGACGGTTGAATCTTTTTTCATTTTTATTTTATTTTTCAGATATAAAATCTGGTGTGTGTGTGTGTGTGTGCATTGAATATAATTTACAAAATATGATGCCTTATCCGAAATAGGTAACAAAAAAAAAGATTCCTTTTTCAAATTATACACATTACTTATAAACCGTAAATGTAAATCGTAAAATATAGAGACATAAAAAATGTTAAATATTATTTCCCTGCTTAAACGATTATGCATACTTCAAAAGGAGGAGTTATTTTGGTCCAGTACATTTACTTTATAACAAGACTTTCTTTTATGCGGCCAGCTTTCTATGTTGTCTAAATATGGTGTGCACATTTTTATATCATTTTAATAAGACCAGTTTTTGTTAAAAGTATTTTAGAAAGTACATTTATAATTTTGTTTATTTGCGCTATGAGTCACTTAGCTTTTGTCTTTTAAAGGGATAGTGCCACATGTTCTTTATCTCATAGACGGGGTTACAAATATTATATAACTTACAATTGTGATACGATGCAGTTTCGTAATTATATATTAACTTTTTGAGTGACGAGGGTGGTAGAGCTCTTTCGGAAAACCTATAAGTTATGTTAATTTTGTACAAGTTGGAGTGAAATTGTAAATTTAGTTATTATGGTCGGCAAGAATCATTATTTAATAAATTATATCTTTTAAATAGTAAGGTTATGTTAAAAGGCATTGCATTAAGTGAAAACAACTCACGCGGTAAAATGGCATATGTCTATTTCTCGTAAGATTTTAACTAAATAGATGAATCTGAAATTTAACTTGGCAAATAAAAATTGTAATAACCAGCAACTAATACTTGGATAAAGGGTCAGTACACTCCAGCTACAAAGTGCGGTTATTTTTCTAGTTAGATATAAGCATGACATCAATATTTTTTTAAAAAAACATCAATCAATTTTAAACATAACATTGTACGCAATCATTACTCAACTTAAAACTTAATTTTGCACACAATCATTGCTCAATTTAAAACTTGCCTTTGTACACAATCATATCTCAATTTCTAACCTAACTTGTACACATTCATTACACAATTTAAAACTAAACATCACTTAATTATCAAAACTGAAGTCATCAACTTCAAGCTTTAAAATCTTTTCAGTAACTTTTCGGTCTGTTTGATGTGGTGATATCTTAATTTACACTTACACTGTGACCATATTTTATCTATCATTGAGCTTAATTTGACACTTACAATGTGACCATATTTTATCTATCATTGAGCTTAATTTACACTTACAATGTGACCATATTTTATCTATCATTGAGCTTAATTTGACACTTACAATGTGACCATATTTTATCTATCATTGAGCTTAATTTACACTTACAATGTGACCATATTTTATCTATCATTGAGCTTAAGCGTAGCAAGTCCAAGTTTCCCAAGCTATTTTGCCCCTATACCTGGCCTCCCCAACAAAAAAAAAGAAAATGTACATGGGTTAAGAAATTGCTAGTATCATGAAAACCAGTGGTCGGAATGAGCTCAAACTTTTAGATATAGCAGGAAATAGGCCTAAATTCTATCCAATGCTCATTATAGCTGAGTGGCTGCGTGGCTACGTGGCCACTCATATATCTAATCGACGCCGCGCAGCATTTTATAATTACCGCACATCACATTTAGTAAAAAAAAATATTTAAAAATGGATGCTGTGCAACTTTGCACTAAAATTCCCTCTGAGCTGCGAAGCCACGTGGGCGCGAAGGTTTTCGACCGAGACCGCGCAGCAGTTAATAATTACCGCGCAGCATTTTTTTAAATTAACATTTTTTTTTAAATATTTTTTTTTAAATTTTATTTTAGAAGATAGTAATTGTTTAATTAGTTGAACAGTGATCCATCTAACGCCATTATTGCGCATTGGAGAGGTAGTCTTCCCAGCAGGATGAGCCATGCTTTACACAGAGGTACTTTTTGCACATACAGCACCTGACGTTGGTCTTGACCTTCTTGTATGGGTTGTCCTGGTTTGCTACACCAGGGTGTGCTCTATTGTATTGAAGGTGTTTTTCCAAGCAGACAGTGCAGAAATGGTAGAAAGCAGTAGCTTCTGGAATTTCAGGCCAGTGGTTGCCTGGTGTGTGGCGTTGGGGGCATGGTTCCATTTGTCCTCGGTGAATGGCTGTGGAGCAGTAATTGCCTATCAGTTCAATGCAAAGTTTCTGGATATATCTAGTGTAAAACTTGGGCTTTTTGTCAGCTGCTTCTAGTTTAGACACATAGATAAAAAATGAATTGTAGCAGGCCCACATAAAAAAATTGATGAAAAGGCGACGGGGCCACCGGTAATGATGGCGTGAGCGATGGAGGTGCGTCATTTGATCATTTTTGTCACAACTGCCCATGTGGCGATTGTAGTCCTGGACGAGCTGTGGCATCGGAACTTCATCAAGTGTTCCATGTTTGTTACTTCTGTTTGATACTCCTATTTGTTTTGGGTCATGGGGGTTTGAGATGAATGTAATTGGTCTCCGATCCTGCCAAACCATACAGCTTATGCTGCCCTGACATCAATAGCGACTTTCACCTCTCGCATGCTTGTCCAACTTCTTCAAGGACACTAAAAAATCAATGTAATCATTGATTTACTGCTTTATTCAAGGAAAAAAAACATTTGTAAACACTAATCTTGCAGCAAATGTGAGATTCAACGATGATTGGCTGTTATTTTTAGTACTTCTTCAAGGGATATTCCAAAATTCTAGAATTCGGTAACTCGTTATGTAGTAATCATATATATATTTACGCTCAATTATGTAGCCTAACGCTAAGGGACATCACTCTGCTTTTTTTAAAATTTTGTGTTGTGAGCAGTGCTGATTGACTCAAATAGTTATTTTTTGGTGCAGTAATTTGGTGCGCTGTTTTCTAAAATTAGTTTTAAAAATCGTGTGGTGATTAGCACTGTAAAAATTATTATATAAATACGTTATTTAATTTTCAGGAATATTTCGTATTTATCATACAAGGATAAGTTACTTTGGCTTTTGACCAAAAAAAAAGTGGGCACGGTGGCAACCTACAACCTCTATTTTAAATTACTTTGTGTACATTTAAGGTAGTTTAATATTACGTATCTATCATACAAGGACAAGTTTGTTGGGCTTTTTAAAAAAGTGGGCGCCATAGGCGCCCTAAATAAAAGTGGGCGCCGCAGCACAACCTATATTATATAAATACTTTGTGTACATTAAAGAATATTTCGTATTTATCATACAAGGATAAATAACTTGGGCTTTTGACAAAAAAATTTTTAAAAATAAAATTTAAAAAAACTGTTATAAAATACTTTGTGTACCTGTAAGAAAGTTTAATATTACGTATTTATCATACAAGGACAAGTTAGTTGGGCTTTTGAAAAAGGTGAGAGCCGTATGCACCCTTAAAAATAAGGGGCGCCGCAGGCGCCACGGCGCCGCAGCACAAACTAGTTAAATATATTACCTAAAATTCGGTAACTTGACTTGGTAGGGTTAATTTACACTTACACTATTGACCATATTTTATCTATCATTGAGCTTAATTTACACTTACACTATTGACCATATTTTATTTATCATTGAGCTTAATTTACACTTACAAAATGACCATATTTTATCTATCATTGAGCTTAATTTACACTTACAATGTGACCATATTTAATCTATCCTTGAGCTTAATTTACACTTACACTGTGACCATATTTTATTTATCATTGAGCTTAATTTAAACTTACAAAGTGACCATATTTTATCTATCATTGAGCTTAATTTACACTTACAATCTGACCATATTTTATCTATCATTGAGCTTAAACGCTGACATAAAGAACACAATTTTTAAAAATGATCTTGAAAATCACTATTTAGAAAATATATATATGTTACATAAAGAACACAAATTTACACTACGATATATTTTATTGTTCAAACAGGCGAGGTCACTCTGTAATAAAGGCACACACTTATTAAGGAAGTTACTCTCCCTCTTATCTCCTTAATTCCATTTTTTTAAAACTCCTGATAAAATAATTAAAATCCGCATTCTTTAACATTTCCTACCTATTGTTTAGTGGAACGTCTTCTAAAACGCATTTGTGGGAATCATTTCACAAAATAGCTAGAACAGAAGCCTCATATATGTGCCAAATATCACATTGTCGTTCTTGAAAGAATAGTTGAAAGGAACAGGTTTAAAGTCTTGAAAAGTGGCAGTATTACTTGTGTAAAATTTGAGAGAATCTTATGATTTCGTGAAAACCTGGATGTCTAATTTTTATGTCAAGTATACCATTACTTGTAAAAACCATTATTTTTATTTAATCTGTATGTGGTACGCCACTTGACATCGATCACTATACATAGGAATGCAATTACAATGTAAATGAAGTGTTATGATTCCCTTTTAACTAAGTCCAATAAAAATTACAACTAGTTTCTGTATATATTTTCATTCAATCTTTATATTTTTCATGTAATAATGAACATGAGAGTAGAACAAATTGTGTAATTTTGACTTTGGTCTTCACAACAACTGGTACACCATTATTATTATTATTTAAATATTAGGCCACCACACCAAACTAGAAACATGAACGTTTCCGCACACAATTATTCCTCAAAATGTCACATCATATTGTCAAAATTATGAACTAGTATTAGGCTTATATCTTTAAAAAAGTTTTCACAAAGGAAATTGAGACAGTAGACATTGTATAAAATTGTGTTAGTAACGAGGATAACGGAAACTAAGACATTTGATAACAACTGTCGCAGCTGAATTCAATGTAACGATTACAGTCTTTTAATGTCAACTTATTTGAATTTATATATCACTATTTAAAAACAAAATAAATTATAACAATAATGCATGCTGGTGGCTCAGTTACATAGAAAGGGTTGTCCATATATAACAATAAAATGGTTGTGGCTCAGTTAAATAGAAAGGAATGTCATTATATAACAATAATGCATGCTGGTGGCTCAGTTACAAAGAAACGGTTGTCAATATATAACAATAATGCATGCTGGTGGCTCACTTACTTAGAAAGGGTTGTCCATATATAACAATAATGTATGCTGGTAGCTCAGTTACATAGAAAGGGCTGTCCATATATAACAATAATGCATGCTGGTGGCTCAGTTACATAGAAATGGCTGTCCATATATAACAATAATGTATGCTTGTAGCTCAGTTACATAGAAAGGGCTGTCCATATATAACTATAATGAATGGTGGTGGCTCAGTTAAATAGAAAGGAATGTCATTATATAACAATAATGCAAGCTGGTGGTTCAGTTAAACAGAAAGGATTGAATATGTATGACAATAATACATGCTGGTGGCTCACTTACTTAGAATGGGTTGTCCCATATATAACAATTATACATGCTGGTGGCTCAGTTAAATAGAAAGGGTTGTCCATATATAACAATAATGTATGCTGGTGGCTCAGTTACATAGATAAGGTTGTCCATATATAAAAATAATGCATGATGGTGGCTCAGTTAAATAGAAAGGGTCGTCCATATATAACAATAATGTATGCTGGTAGCTCAGTTACATAGATATGGTTGTCCATATATAACAATAATGCATGATGGTGGCTCAGTTAAATAGAAATGGTTGTCATTATATAACAATAATGCATGCTGATGGCTCAGTTACATAGAAAGGGTTGTCCATATAACAATAATGTATGATGCTTTATAGCCTCAGTTAAATAGAAAGGGTTGTCTATACATAACAATAATATATGCTGGTGGCTCAGTTACATAGACAAGGTTGTCCATATATGATGTCACGCAACTCAGGCGGGATGGGTCACACATTTGTGACGATGTGTGACGAAAAGTGTGTGTGTGGGGGGGGTCGTTTAAGAACAGTTACGTTAGATAAAAATGCAAAACTTTAAAGAAATGTTCCACTGCAATATTTGATTGCTGACAATTTATTTAATGACGTGTCAAATGGCTTCTCGAGTGTTACGATATTATTGTACAGCTTTACAGTAAATACATACTTAAATGACATAAAATAATTTGAAACATGCTCATTTAAAAATTGGAAATGCGGCTTTTATAGGAGTTGGGGAACCTTTGTGGCGTCATATTAGAGAGGGTTCTGACTTTTTGTGACGCCGTGTCACAGTGGGAGGCTGAAAGGGGGGGGGGCAATCGGTCAAAATCACTTGAGGTCATTTATTGACGGCCTCTAAGTAGATACTGACTGCAAAGGAGACGTGCAAAAATAAGAATTAGTATGTCACCTAATCAAAGAAATTCCAAACTGTTAGAGAAAACTGACGAGTTATTTTAGGAATGTATATTATAACTAGTACACGTCAGAAGTGATAAGAGAAGACTCGCTTATTAGTTCATAGAAATTGAAATAAGATGAACTTTTTATTGCTTAAATAAATATTTATAAAGACTATTTTGTTAATATAAAAAGTTACATTTTTGTTCTCTTTAAATTGTTTTCAAGTTTAGATACATATTTATGTGTGTGTTTAAAGCAAATATTGAAACTTGTCATTTAAAAATATTTTAGGCATTTTAATAAATATTATAGAGTTTATGTGAATTACTTTTATTTATTATCTCAGTCAATATTTTAATATTCAAGTCTCACAGATGCACGAGCCACTGCCTAGTTTGTCCGTGGTAATTCAATACTACATCTTGGAGATACTATTATATTATTATAAAATGGGCAACTAAATTTTAAACTAAAGCAAAATATGTATTGCAAATTAATAAGTGAACGTTGGTAATTAAAACAGGTTGATGCATTGACATGGATGTGTAAATATAGATTTGCCCACGTTGACTTATGTGTAATAGAATTTGTAACAACGGTGACCTATGTGTATTATAAGCTGTAACCATGGTGACCTATTTGTATTATAAGCTGTAACCATGGTGACCTATTTGTATTGTAAGTTGTAACAAAGATGAGTTATTTGTAATATAATTTGTAACCACAGTAACTTATACGTGTATTAGTTTTGTAAAATAAGAGTTCTTCCTTTGACGTAATTGATGTTGTAACCTTACACGTTGACTTTGTTTGTGTGTATTTTTGTATGTAACTACAATGACTTCTGTGTGTATAGTTCTTTGCAGTCAAAAGTTTTGGAGTTGGTGGCTGCAGTTTAAATATATAATTTTTTTTTCATTTACATATCATGTAAAATGAATTTTGAAAATGAATGTATATTTATTATTAAAATAAAAGGTATACAATTAATTTTAAAAGTTATGATTTGACTTTCCTAAATAAATTTGTAAAATACTTTTTTTAATCATTCAAAAATATCGGCATAGAAATCTATATTTAATTAGCATAATTTTTGTAACTGCAGATAAATTTGATTTCACTAACATCTGATTTAATGATCTCCAAATTAACTAGCATCTCTATCTCTATATATATAAGACGCATTTGTTGTCTGTCTGGTTGTCTGTCTGTTCCCTAATAACTCAAGATCCAGACAACCAAATAACGTGAAATTTGGTACACGTACACAAAATTATACCGGAAAGGTTATGAAACAGGTTTCGTTCCATATATATAAGATACTGGGGCCCGGGGGCCCAAAATGTAGTTTTTCCCTATATGAGCTATATAAAATAAAAATTATTGAAAATTAAGACGTAAAATAATGACGCAAATTAATAAACATTTTGGTGTCGAGATTAACAAGAAGGCGATTATCGCCATAAAATATTTTTTGTTGTTGTTGTTGCTTTGTTGTTGTTGCTTTTGTTGTTGTAGTTGTTGTTTTGTTGTTGTTGCTTTGTTGTTGCTGTTGTTGTTGTAGTTGTTGTTTTGTTGTTGTTGTTTTGTTGTTGATTTTTTTGTTGTTGTTTTGTTTTTGTAGTTGTTGCTGTTGTTGTTTTTGTTTTGTTGTTGTTGCTTTGTTGTTGTTGCTGTTGTTGTTGTAGTTGTTGTTTTGTTGTTGTTTTGTTGTTGATTTTTTTTTGTTGTTTTGTTTTTGTATTTGTTGCTGTTGTTGTTTTTGTTGTTGTTGCTGTTGTTGTTGCTGTTGTTGTTGCTTTGTAGTTGTTGTTTTGTTGTTGTTGCTTTGTTGTTGTTGCTGTTGTAGTTGTTTTATTGTTGGTTTTTTTGTTGATTTTGTTGTTTTTTGTTGTTTTTTTGTATTTGTTGTTTTGTTGCTGTTGCTGTTTCTGTTGTTGGTTTTGTCGTTGTTGCTGTTGTTGTTGCTGTTGTTGTTGTAGTTGTTGTTTTGTTGTTGTTGCATTGTTGTTGTTGCTGTTGTTGTTGTAGTTGTTGTTGTTTTGTTTTTGTTGTTTGTTTTTGTTGTTGTGTTGCTGTTGTTGTTTT
The DNA here is from genome assembly GCA_944989445.1 of Ampullaceana balthica. Classification (NCBI taxonomy): domain Eukaryota; kingdom Metazoa; phylum Mollusca; class Gastropoda; family Lymnaeidae; genus Ampullaceana; species Ampullaceana balthica. Next base: position 319,190 of record CALYLW010000588.1, on the reverse strand, counting down.
TGTTGTTGTTGCTGTTGTTGTTAAACCCGGGAGAAGCCGGGTACTTGCCCCTAGTAAAAAATAAGGATAGGAAATGACGCACCAAACTGAGATTGGTTTTAAATCATAGACACTTTCCCTATTTCCTTATTGTGCTTATAAGTGTGTGGCTTGGCACTTGGAACGCCTGCAAGTTAAACTATTTCTGGTATTTTAATATCCCTTGTAAAAATATTAAAAGCAATACATGTGTGCACTTGTTTAATTTAATCAATTACAAATTTATTTTTTCAATGCTGTATTTCCATGAACCACAAAATTGGGTTAAAATTATAATTTTAATTTCCTGGCGATGTTTTTGTAATTCTTTCAAAATATTTCTATTGATCAAATTAATGTCACAATTCTTTTTTGTCAGTTGAAAAAATTATTGACAAGAGTTTTTTAGATTGTTTATTTTATTGGTATACATGAAGTCTATTGTAAGAAATGTAAAGTATAGGATTACTGATATAATATAGACTCGGTCATAATTTCACGTTCATAATCAATTGCAACCAATTACTAAAACATAAGATTTAACTAAGGGGCATTCCATTTATATCTAGGTTTAATCTGTGTGAGTTTGTATCTGTGTGGATATAATATATACACTAATGAATTTTATTTAACTCAATTTTAGTTTTTTAAAACTTATAATTTAAAAAAACCGTAAAAAAACAAGTTTTTGACTATTAACTATAAATCCTTTATGTTCGAGAAGTTACTAAAAGAATGTTCATTATAATACGCAGCGCAAGACCATTTAAAAATACAAAATTACAGTTACTGTTGTGTCGTAAAACATGTTAAATATAATGCGCACCGATCAGGAATATGTTATAAAAAGTGTTGTCAATAAAATACGCACCTTATTGCGCGACAGAAAGGTGGTTCAATATAATACGCACCGCGACACACTATCTCAAAAAATAACATGATACATAGGAATAAATAAAATAATCTAAAAAATCAATAATTTAATTACGGTACATGCGATCGATCTGAAATTTAGATACATTGTTTTTATCATCGGTACGAAACTGCCTGCTAAATTTCAGCTCGCTAGCTTACGAGGAAGTGGGTTAAAAATAATTCCAATTCCAAAGTTTTGGCGACAAGCAAGGGTGCAGACACCACGAGTTAATATAAAGGATTTAATAAAACAAACCCGTAAAAACAAAGTTTTTGACTATAAATCCCTTATATATGAGACATAACTAACAGTATTGATTATTTTCAAACATTTACAGACTGACACCGAGTGATGTCCCTTGTCTTTAATAAATGGGGGTGGGATGTGAGGGGGTGTCGGCACGACGGTCGGCGTCAACACGACGGTCGGCGTCAACTCAAACTCACGTGGAACTGGCAGATAAAAAACAATAACAAACAGTGAATTTTGAATTACATACCTCATATAAGGATAAACTAAAAATGCTCTAATTTAATTACGGTACGTTCGATCGATATGAAATTTTGATACGATGCATTGTTAGGGTAGACGGGTCTGTGTGCCAAATTTCAGTTTGATCGGATCAAGGGAAGTGGGTCATTTTTGACTTCTGTTTTTCCGCCCGCCCGCCCGCCGAGCCCAAGACAGACAGAGAGAGAGACGGCCGCGAAGTTAATATAAGGGATTTAAAAATACGTGTGTTTTAAAAAAAGTTAACGTCTATTACAGTGTAACCTCGGAAAAACGAATATAGTTTCAATGTTATTGATGTACAGATAAGAAAATTTTCGGAATTCTAAAGAACAGGAACGTTTTTTTTTACAAGGACATTGCATGGTCATATAAGACGCGCAACGAAATTAACTTTGCTGTTAGCGTCGCGCGCTAAAGCACCAGTGCTGACGTATTTAATACAAACTTTTACTTGAGAAACTTAGATGAGGAGATTTATGATAGCATCTTTGAATTTAAAATACATAATACAATAATCTGCACTCCTTTATGTAATTTAGTACTATTTAGTGGTATACTTAAATGTTTCCTTGAGCGAAGCTTAAAAGAATTTAAAGAAATATAACATTTAAGGAACCAAGCACATTTTAATATCTAATTAAATTCAAAATTAAAGAAAACTATAAAATGCATATTGTTACTTTAAAATAGATATGTATCTACATGTTCGTGTAGCATGTAGTTAGCAGTTTCTGTATGTCAATATTATATAGTGGTACGCCACTTGAACTCGATCCCTATAATTAGGGATACATTGTCAATGACAAACTATAATTTTCCTATCATGATAAGCCTTTATTGAATTTTAAGAAATAATGTTATGATTTATAATAACGTTTTACTTTTTTTTATAAATATCTGTATTTTGAATTTAATAATTATCTGTAAATATTTCGTGTATATCTATTTATATAATTCACCTTTACGAGTAAGTGCACGTAAGCATGACGAATGACCTTCGCTAGGGTCGACAAATCACAGTTGGCTAAAAAGGAAAACAAGGGATGGGTGTAGCAACAGTTCTTCTTGCGTTCACTTGCGTTGTTCCTTTACAGAATAACATATGATTGGTAGTGTAGTGGTTATCACGTACGTCTTGCTCGCGGAAAGTCCTTGTTTCAAGCCCCAGTGGGATAATTTTAAAAAAAATATTTTAAAATGTTTGTTTCTGCCAGTTCTTTTCCACATTTTTTTGCGAACATGACAAACAATCGAAAGGGTCGGCCAATCACAGTTTATGGTTGAAAAGTGGGCATGTAACAAAAAAGGCAGTGCCCATGTCTCTTGCTTTTTTAGCGCATTTCTCTTCGAAAAATTGCGTTTATATATTTGAAATGTCCGGCCTGTCTATTCGAGCTTTGAACAGCATCTCCTCCTGAACCATACCAGATAGAGGGTTCCGGTCTTTTGCAAATATTTAAAGGAGGTCCCAAGGATGTGCACAGGCCGAAAAGGTTTACTGGATTTCCTGGAAAATAAAAAACCCGAACAATATCAGTATTTTGTCAATTTCTCGTTAACCATAACATTTATTGGTTCCAAAAACTCCAAACTATAGCAAATATAATTTAGAAAAATGTTGGAAAAGTAATTTTTGAAAAATCTCTTTTGGTTCGACGTTAGTAATTTTAGCAGCAATTTGTTGATAGCTATTGTTTTGTTTAGTTTCAGAATTATTGATATGAAATGACTTTTAGTGTAATCTAGAATGAGAGTTAATGGGGGTTTCCTGCTTTGTGAATGCTAATGTTAGAATGTTGCGCGGTGTGCATTATAATGACACAATCTTAAAGTGACTTTAGAATGCTTTCCCTTGAATAAAAAAATCGGAAATTCTTTGTTGGAAATTGCGTTTAAATACTAATTCAAGTTTTTATTAACTGTTTTCATTACTTCGTGCTGCTGTTGGTGTCCGCACTCTCAGCCCCCCTCCCCCGCTTTTTGCACTATCTATGATGAGCAAGTCTTCGGCGTATGCTACGCCGCGCACGGTATCTAGTATTTGTATATTTCGTTTAATCTGATGGGAAGGTGGTCATGTGTTTAAATCCATGTTAGGGCAGGAATTTATTCCCGAGGCCACGTTGTCCATGAGTCCACACAGGTCTCCATTGTGACATTAGTTTGGGAAACAAATGCTGCTTGGTAATGGTGGCCTATTAAAGATAATACACTTTACTTAAGAGTAATATTTTTGTTATTAATTTAAAAAATTCGACACCTTATAACTAAATTACCTTATCAAAACCACACATTAATCAAATCTATCAGAATCTTTCAGACTAGAGTTTTTGATTTGAGAAAGGAACCACAAGACTTTGTAGTAAGTAAAAGAAAAGTTACAGGAAATTCTTATGAAGAGTGGGTATGCAAATTGGTCTTTGCTTCAGGCATTACTGGTCATTTCAAATTTCTGAACCTAAAATTACAAGGAGAAAAATATCTAGTTTCTGATCTATAATATCCCTTAAAGGCCTTCAGATCAAAACTTGTCTTGTTTTTGGAACAAGTATTGGCCAACAACTTAACACACTATCAGTAGTGCAAGGTCTTCATGGCTGATTTATCCGCTGAGTTCCCCACATCATTTGTATGCGAAATCATCAAAGTCCTCCAACTGCAGTTTCAGTAGCGGTTTTCTGACTTGGATTCAAATGCAGAGAAAGTCAGGCTATTTCAAAAACCATTTGAATAAACTGTAACCAATTGCTCATTTGAACTGCATCTGGAGGTCATTAATTTGCTAGTAAATGACATCCTTAGGGACAAGATCAAAAAAGACTTTTGAGTAGTTACCAGTATTTGTCCTGTTATATAATGACATAAAATCGCATGTTATATTTCCTCTTGTACTATAAATATCAACATTCGCGACATTGACCATTGTTCAAATTTTGATTTCACGGTCTCGCTGTGTGTCAGTTCTTATACTAAGCCTCGGCAACTAAGGAATTATTTTTTTTTAGAATAAACAACACATGAAAAACCAATTTTTTTACTATATATCTCATATATATGAGACATAACTAAAATAATTGAATATGTTTAATATAATACGTGACAAACATTACAGACCGAACGTGACTGAACTTCCCTTGACGTAAAACACGAGGATGAGGGCATCGCTGGCTAGAGTGAAATGCAGTGAACCATGGAGGTAAACTATAGCTGACGGCTTCATAGAGATATATAGAGTTAAACTAAAAATGTAATTCATTTAATTACAGTTAATTCAATCGATCTGAAATTTTAAATGCAATGCATTGTTAGATAACACAAGTATGTGTGCAACATTTCAGCTCGATTAAATCACGAAAAGTGGTTCATTTTTTACCTTTGTTTTTCCGCCCAGACGTCCAAGACAGAGAGCTATCACGACACAAGATGTTGAAGTTAATATACGGGATCTAATTAAACAACCCGTAAAACAAAGTTTTTGATTTTAAATCATTTATATATAAGACATAGCTAAAATGATTGATTATGTTCAATATAATATGCGCCGTGCGACAAACTTTCACAGACTGAATGTGACTGAACTTCCCATGCCTTAAAACACGGAGATGTGGTCATCGATAGCTGGAGTGAACTCCAGCAACACGTGGATGTCAACAATAGAAGAGGGCTACATAGAGATTCAAAGAGATAAACTAAAAATTAATTAATTTACTTACAATAATTTAGATCGATCTGAAATTTTGATACAATGCATTGTTAGGTGACACAAGTGTATGTGCTAAAAATCAGCTCGAAAAGATCACGGGAAGTGGGTCATTTTTACTTTTGTATCTTCCGCCCAAACGACCAAGAGAGAAAGGAAGGGTGAAGTTTATATAAGGTATTTACAAATATCGTTCATCAGTTGAACTCCTCTAACAGTGATGACGTGTCTACTATTTATACAAATGAATAATCAGAAGGTGCTTTGATGTTGCTCTTGTGTTATTTCTCGTTTGCTGCCGTAACACAACAAAAAAAGACTCATTCTCGGAAACATTCTATTGCACCATTTTACTTAGCATAAAGTTTAACTAAAGATGCATACCATTTCTAGGTTTCATATGTGTGAGTAAATACATATATATACTTATATATACATACATTTTATTTCATTCAAATTTAGTTCTTATAACTTAACAAAAAATATGTGCGGGTGTATCTCTGTATGTGTGTTAAATTATTTATAAACTAAAATATAACTATACCATAAAAATAACATATTAATGTTATTGATGGACACATAAGACAATTTTGGGTCACTATAGTGTAGGGAAATTGTTTTTTGTAAAGGACATTTGCGTTTTCATATTGGACGTGCAACAAAATTGTTATGCCCGTAAGCGTCACACCATAAAGCACCAGTGCTGAAGGATGTAATATAAAATGTAGCGTGAAAAATTTGGATGAGAAGATTAATGATAGCATGTTTAATTTAAAATATATTCAACTGTAATTTACACTTTTATGAGATTTAGTACTAATAATGTGAGCTACTGAAATTTTTCCTTGCAGGAAGCTTATAAGAGTTTATAGAAATATAACATTTGATGAACGAAACACATTTTAATATCCTAATCATTTCACTTTTAATATAACTATTACATTTATCTAACCTTAATATAAGTTATGGCAATCTACATTTTGGACCGAATTTAGAGGATGTAACAAAATAATTTACTGTGGCATTTTTAAATTTACGAATTATATTGAAGAAAAATTTCTGTTGTTATTTACTGATTTTATTAAAAGGAATAATAAAAAAAACTCATTTTCTTTTCGTTTTAATACCATAAAAAGTTCTCTAGTGAATGCTATAAAAATGACATCTTCTCTGTTAATCTGCCCGTAAGCGTCATACCATAAAGCACCAGTGCTGAATGATGTAATATAAAATTTAAAATGAAAAATTTAGATGCGAAGATTAATGACAGCATGTTTTATTTGAAATATATTCAACTGTAATTTACACTTTTATGAGATTTAGTACTAATAATGTGTGCTACTGAAATGTTTCCTTTCATTAAGCTTATAAGAGTTTATAGAAATATATAACATTTGATGAACGAAACACATTTTAATATCCTAATCATTTCACTTTTAATATAACTATTACATTTATATATTTACTTTTATGCCTATCTACAGTTTTAAACTATAGCACTGTATAGTTACAATGTTCTTTTCCTTTTGATCCTAGTGGCACGCCACTTGAACTCGATCCCTATAATTTAGGATAATATGTCAATAAAAAAGTTTGAAGCTCCTACATCGATAAAACTTTCTTTAATTTTAAAAGTTGATTTCATTGTTCATAGTATAAATAATTTGAATTACTCTATTCAATATAACAAACTTTATGCACAAATACATAATTAGCATCTTTTCTGTAGCAAATACAAAGTTAAATTATTTTTATTTTAAAACTATGTTTGCTATTCTTTTAATATCTTAATAAAATGAAAATGAAGTCTGTACACATTTATAAAAAAAAACTGTGTCAAAAATAATTTCTAGTCACAGTCTAATATTTTTGACACAGTTTTTTTTAACATATAACATATTTTCATAAAATGCTAGTCTACAGTCTAATTTTATTGAAAATATGTTAATAGATAGTACACTTGAGACAGTAAATTTGATAATAGATGTCAATATTAGATACCGTGTAGCTTTTGAAGTGATATTTTGAGTTTGGTTATCGGTTGTGTGTTATTTGTCACAATCTCTTTCTATTTTATTACGATCTGTTGCATACTAATGACTCGACTGGCGTACCGATGGTCACGGGTTCGAATCCATGTGAAGGCAAGGATTTTTTCCCTGGGGCCTAGGGCGTCCCTGAGTCACCCAGCTCCGAATGGGTACCTAACACTAGTTAGGCGGCTAGTTAATGCGTGGAATCCCTCATAGCCGTGGCCTGTGAACGCTGCATCACTTGCCAACAGATCATCCGTCATGGTCTGTGGACGCAATTATATTCTGCATAGAAGGAGCGTCTGTATAGATAAGATAAGATAAGATAAGATAAGACACACCGAAAATCAATAAACGAAAATAAATACATTGAAAGACATAGTGTTGGGTCAGAGCACTCACTCATATTTGTAGGGTTTGACGTCCGCCGAGTTCTTCACGGCACTTATTCTAAATCGTACACTGCCGCTCACTGTGATATCTAGAAGGGGGACGAAACGGTCGATTCTGATAACCCGGCCTTCAACTGGTACAGTGGTTCTCATCATCTGAAGGATAATATGTCATTGAATTGATTGGTTTCTCTTATCCTCTGTGTAGTCCGTGTTAGATTAGAAAGAAATAATTTTACTTGTTTATGATTTTAAATGTTTCATGAAATTTAATATCATGCGATAGAGATGCAAATTCATTTAATTAACATTGTCTTTGTTGCACATTGGATTAAATAGTTAATGATAATTATAGTATCAGTTTAAAACACTGAGCCATTTCCTCACCTCATACAACTGTTTCGATACCAAGCTAAGACTTTTTTAAAATGTCATCAAATTTGTCATAGATGCAAAGGTATTTTATCTAAATTTATTTTTAGAAAGTCCTTTGTAAAAAAAAAGACTTGAGAAATTTGCCAGTTTAAAAACAAATGGTGATAACAAGGAGAATGGACACTGTATATTTTTTAAACAACTATTTAAATATCAAAAGAGTTGAACATAAAGTCATTTTATAAAAACTTTCGTTTGTTTGATACCCTGTGAGGAATAATTTATCTATGCAATTTAATTTGAAAACAAATTTGTATCATTATTCTATTTATTTCAAGGTTGTCTATGAGTTAACTAAGACATTAATGAAAGACATACAATTTTTAGGGACGTATGAAATAAGTACTTACATTAAAATAGTTATAATAGCTTTGATAGTATTAGGGAAAATTGTACCATTTTTGTTCAGTTGTTTTAATCGTGACATAAATAAAATAATATGATGTGTATACATTTTTAGAAAATACAAATAAAAGCGATACAATTTATTTACCTTTGACGATGTTCACATTAATCAAAGTTTTCTAAAGTTCAACATAAAATTTAAGTTATCAATAACAGTAGTTTGTGTTGCAGTGCCGATGACACATATATGTTAATGTACGTTTGATACAATAATATAAAACTTGATAATTTAGACTTTTAGTTTCAGACCCAATATAATGCATATGTCTTCTGTACAAGTCACTCGCGTTGATGGTACTAATGATCCTTCATGTGGAAGAAAATCAGAAGCCCCGAGCCTAATGCTCTTTATGGGTCTTCCGGAAGACCCTCTCAGTTATCTGGCCCCCAAGGGGATTTCAACAGCTGAGAACGGAAGCGGTCGCTTCTGGAGCGGCTACCTGGGCATCCAGGACATAAAGTCGAAAATGCCTCCTACTAAATTGGCCTCACTCGGGCGGTGGAATTCCCTAAGACGACCCGCTACCACTTTTGCACCACCCCGGCAAAGCATATGGTTCTCCATGGTTATGACCGCCGCAGAGCAGGGTTCATCAAAGACTTACCTTGGGTGTAACCTCTTATGGATTGTTTCCTGAGAGCTGGGGTCCGCTTCGTTCTTCGCGGTACCTTTTGCTAATCCGTACTGGCGCTCCTGGCCCTAAACTGGCATCGCTCAATAGCGTTGCTAGTAAAATGAGGGGGACGAAACGGTCACTTCGGATTTTCCGAACTTCAACGGGTACTCTGGTTTTCATCATTGGCATTGCATCTAAATGCTTTGCCTAAGATCCGTACATCGACTGTAATCATATGTGACTAGCACCTAAGATCCATACATCGACTGTAATCATATGTGACTAGCACCTAAGATCCGTACATCAACTGTAATTATATGTGACTAGCACCTAAGATCCGTACATCGACTGTAATCATATGTGACAAGCACCTAAGATCCGTACATCGACTGTTATCATATGTGACTAGCACCTAAGATCCGTACATCGACTGTAATCATATGTGACTAGCACCTAACACCTAACATATGTAATCATATGTGACTAGCACCTAACACCTAACCTATGTAATCATATGTGACTAGCACCTAACCCCTAACATATGTAATCATATGTGACTAGCACCTAACACCTAACATATGTAATCATATGTGACTAGCACCTAACACCTAACATATGTAATCATATGTGACTAGCACCTAACACCTAGCATATGTAATCATATGTGACTAGCACCTAACACCTAACATATGTAATCATATGTGACTAGCACCTAACACCTAACATATCGGCTTCGGCATTGCTTGCATGAGTTGTCGGTTTCAGGTCATAGGTCACGGTCAGGTCCACTGCCCTACTCGTCCGTAGAGGCCATCCCATCTCGACGTCGTTGATGGTACAAACAATACCACTATTATAGTAGCATGTAGTTTTAGCTTCCCATAAATTCGTTTAGAATTAATTGTTTTTGTCTGTCTTTGGCTGAAAATGATTTCTTTATAATAATCAATAAAATAGAGTAGTAAAATTCTTTCAGTGAGAAGTCAAGTCGTATCTTCTTCACGCCTGAAAAAAAAGTTTATTTACTGCAATCACATAAGTTGTTATTTTATGCGTTCATTCCAATAAAGTATTAAATGTTTATGGGTGTTCACTACCCATATGTTTAAGTGTACAGTATTAGATCCCTAGGTTGATATAAGTACTGGCTGTGTTCAGTATTAGAGCTCTAGGTTGATATAACTGCTGGCTGTGTAGAGTAATAGAAATCTAGTTTGAAAAAAAACCGTACTGGCTGTGTACATTGTTACAGAACTAGGTTGATATAATTACAGGCTGTAAACATTGTTTCAGAACTAGTTTTATATAAGTATTGCCTGTGTACAGCACTGGAGAACTAGGTTGATATAAGTATTAATGTTTACATTTTTAGATAAAAGTACTTGATGTGTACAGTAATAGAGAACAATGGTAAAATATATGTACTAGCTGAGTACAGTGTTACAGAACTAGGTTTATATTATTACTGGATGTGTACTGTATTAGAGAAATAGGTTGATAAAAGTACTGCATTTTTACAGTATTACAGAACTAGGTTGATATACGTAATTGCTGTGTACAGTATTAGAAAACTAGTTTGATTATTAGTATTCGCTGTGTACAATTCCGATTACAATGTTGAAACAAGTTGTGGCTGTGAATAGTTAAGAATATATATATATATATATATATATATATATATATATATATATATATACATTATTCCCGTCATGTGTAAGGTTGTAATGTAATGCTGTTTCGAATTTTAGAAAGCAGCGCACCAAATTACAGCACCAAAAATAACACTTTTCGAACGTTCCGCATAAAATTGTTCAATATGATATTAAATAAATCAAGTAAAAATAAAGAAAATAAATGAAAGTTCTGTATTACGTTATTTTTTAAATCCTTTATATTAACTCGTGGTGTCTGCGGCGGACCTTGCTTGCTTGCTTGCTTGTCGCCAAAACTTTTGATCGATTTTTAACCCACTTGCTCGCAAGATAGCGAGCTGAAATTTTGCAGGCAGTTTCGTACCGATGATAAAAACAATTTATCAAAATTTCAGATCGATCGCATGTACCGTAATTAAATTATTGATTTTTTAGATTATTTTTTTTATTCCTATGTATCATGCTATTTTTTGAGATAGAGCGTCGCGGTGCGTATTATATTGAACAACCTTTCTGTCGCGCAATAAGGTGCGTATTTTATTGACAGCTCTTTTTATAAAAATATTCCTGATCGGTGCGCATTATATTAAACATGTTTTACGACACAACTGCAATTTTGTATTTCTGGATGGTCTGGCGCTGCGTATTATAATGAACATTCTTTTAATTACTTCTCGTACATAAAGGATTTATAGTCAAAAACTTGTTTTTTTACGGGTTTTTCTTATTTAATCTGATGTGTATTTATTTTGAAAACTTCCGTCATTTTTGACGGGAGACACACTAGTATATATATATATATATATATATATATATATATATATATATATATATATATATATAAATATCACCTAAACTAGTGTGTGCAATTCAGCATGACGAATGACCCTCGCCAGGGTCGACCGGTCACTGTTGTCAAGCTTGGTGGGATGAAAAGAGAGAACAAAAGGAGGGGGTGGGGGACAGTCGGGGGTTGCAACGATGCATCTTCCGTTCACTTGCAATGTTCCTTTATGGAATGTAATATGATTCGTAGTTGTTATCATGTCCGCCGTGCACGCGTAAAGTCCTGAGTTCAAGCCCCAGTGTGACTATTTATTTTTTTAATCTTTAAAAAAATATGTTTCTGCTTTTTTTTTAAACATTAATTTGTGCTGGTGTTTATGTCCTTTCTCTCACCCCCCCCCCTCGTTCTTTGCACTATCTATGATTAGCATGTCTGCGGCGTATGCTATGCCGCGGGTCATATCTCAATCAGAATATAATGTTTAACTATTGGTTGCTTATAGTTATGATTGTCAAACACCTGGCAGCAACATTTTAACGGCTACTCTGGCACAATTTTACTACCCAGGTATTTAAATTGCAACGGGTACTCTGGCACAATTTTACTACCCAGGTAATTGCATGGTAACGGGTACTCTGGCACAATTTTACTACCCAGGTAATTGAATGGCAACGGGTACCTAGTTTACCTGCTGAAGGCCTATCTACGAAATCCTTGTCCTACCTGTATGAATAGCACACGAACGTATCTGAATTTTTATGTGAGTTATATAATTTGCTAGTCTGTAGGTTTTCCTGGTTTCCTCAGACAACCCGATTTATATCTGAATGGCGGACTTGAGAAAAGGAGAAGTTGGAGGCCTATGTAGTTTATTGCATACGGAACAATGTCTGTGTATCCCTGTCTACCTGTACTCCAGTTTGGAGATTATAGCCTTATTTAATATTATTACTTTACGCATTGTTCTTCTATCTCATAGTGTTTCAAGGTTTAATAATGATTTAACTAATGGTGTTATTCCTGTCAGTTGGAATATACAATTTAAATTTGTATTACGAATGTCAAATATATACTTTAAACTTTATGGGGAAAAAATCAGTGTTTTAAGTTTGTAAGGAATTTAGTTTATTTAAAGACTATGTGGTAACATACCGCACGTAGAGCAAAATTATATTTCCTGTCAGAGTCGCACCACAAAGCAACAGTGATGACGTATTAACGTGAAACTGTATTTGATTAACTTAGATGGGTTAATTAAATTTAACATTATCCTTTTAAATAGTTTTTTTTTACTTTAATTTTTAATTCCATGAGATTACCATTAATAAAACGTGTCACTTAAATGTTTCTTTGCACACAAATTAAAGAATAAAGTGCAATATAAAATTACAGAAACATAAAATATTTAAACAACTGATTATTTTTAAATTAAGAGATTTATGAAATATATATACCTACTTTAGAATATATGCACAGCTTTATGTTTCAAATATAAGTGTATGTGTGTTTATTTCCAGCAATATTCTATCCAAGCGGCACGCTACTTAATCTCGGTCCCTACAAATAGGGATACAAAATTAATGAATATTTGTTTTAATTATACTACCACAATAATTATTAATTTAATTTTAATAAACTTATTTCAATGTTTCTGCCTATAATAGTGAAAGGTGTTTCATGAAGTTAGTAACTACGATTAGAATACGAAATTAACTCACACATTTGTTGTCCATATGGGTACATGGGTAAAATTATATTTTTAAATCCCTTATATTAACTTCACCGCCGTATCTGTCGTCATCTCTCTCTGTCTCTTTGTCTGTCAATGGTGGGCACCGTTGAAAAACAAAAGTAAAAAATGACCCACTTCCCGTGAAGGCATCGAGCTGAAATTTGGCACACGGACCCGTGGCACCTAACAATGCATCGTATTAACATTTCAGATCGATTGAACGTACAGTTATTAAATTAATGCATTTTTAGTTTATCTATATAAACTTTATGTAGCGGTCGCCATCGTTTACATTTTACGAGTCACTTGACTTCACCCCAGCCACAGGTGAACACATCTCGTGCTTTAACCAGGTGTGCCGGCGTGCTTTTGTTTACATTTTGTGTGTCACGCTGAGCTCGGCCCATCGATCGGTCACAAGACCTTTCCCCTCTCCCATCCTCTCCCGGGTTAAAAGCAAAGAAGAGTAAAGACAGATTCAGTCTGTAAATATTTGTAAATATTTTTAGTTATGTCTCATATATAAGGGATTTATAGTCGAAAACTTTGTTTTTACGTTGTTTTTTTTTAAAAATCCCTTATATTAACTTCGAAATCTTGTCGTCATCTTGTTGCGTTCTGGTTTCTGGATTAAAGAAGACGAAGTCTTGACTCTTGTTCACGGAATACTTCAAGCCTTTATTAAGTCAGCAATATATTTACAGCATCAATTCAGGTACACGACGTAATCCATTCACAGTGTCCACTCACTTGTAAGCACCAACGCTGAACACTCGAGCCACCTCGATGTGTCACCAGCTATCAGAGCAAACGCTCTATCCTAATGATAGTCCTAACAAGGACTATGGACCTCTGCACTCGGTCCGTATTCACACGTCTCTCCGTCTCTGTCTCATACCACACTATATATACACAACACGCTGTCTAACTTTCATACCGAGTGAATACAATTAAATCCACTATTGACAAGTGAACTCTTCTCAAGTAACGCCTTGACCCGAGTCACAACAATGACTCACAACAATCTCACAATAATCACTCGCAGTGATTCTCATACCCTGACACATCGCTCTCTTCGTACGTCGGTCGGGCGAAAAACAAAAGTAAAAAATTACCCATTTCCCGTGATCCGATCGAGCTGAAATGTGGCACACGGACCCGTCTCACCTAACAATGCATGGTATCAAAATTTCAGATCGAACGAACGTACCGTAATTAAATTAATGAATTTTTAGTTTATCTATATAAACTTTATGTAGCGGTCGCTATCGTTTACATTTTACGGGTCACTTGACTTCACGCCAGCCAGAGGTGAACACATCTTGTGCTTTAACCAGGTGTACCGGCGTGCTTTTGTTTACATTTTGCGTGTCTTGCTGAGCTGGGTACAGTGATCGGTGACCAAACCTTTCCCCTCTCCCACCCCCCCCCCGGTTAAAAGCAAATAGGAGTTGAGCGAGAACATAATCACTACTTTTAGTTATGTTTCATATATAAGGGATTTATAGTAAAAAACTTTGTTTTTACGGCGTTGTTTTATTTCCTAAATATTTATGGATTTCGGGGTATTAAATAAAAAAATAAATATCACATTCAGTCCTAACATTCTGGGGAAATGTCAAATAAAATAAAAATTAAATCGGTAGACATTTTAAACAATTGTATGAATAGCACGTAGACTGAAGACTAGATATTTTATAGTAAATCTGTTGATCACAAGGAGACTGGAGATTGAACATGCTTATAACAAATGTCAATATTAGTTACCTTGTACCGTTTGGAATACTCTTTTGTTTGTTGTTTGTTAATGTGTTACCATCACTTTCTATTTTATTAAGATCCGTTGTATGCTTATGACGTGGCCAATAATGAAATGAGAAAAACAGTAGACTTGAAGATGGAAGTATATGTGTAAGAAAGCATTTAAATTACATTTAAAATTATTTCAACAAAAATATCGATGATATGGACAGTGGATAGAATTTTTTAGATAAAAAGAGGAAAAAGTAGGTCAAACTGTGAAATTTTATAACTTGCTAAATTTGGGGTTTAAAAAAATGATATAATATTTACTTCAATATATTGTGGTGAGAGTTCTTACAAATTTAAAATAATTTGATGTTTTAATATTGGAAAATGTTATAATGAGTTATTATTAATTTTTTTTTATAAACTAAAAAATTTAGATTGATAAAAAAGTATGTATTAGACATTTCATTATGATTTGTTTTATTATATACTTATAAAAAATAGTTTAAATTTATTTAATTTGGGTACACAGCTAGAAATCAATATTTATGTTAATTTTTTTAAAACCGAGCATGAATTCTACATAACCTTTTGATTGAAGTTATATTGTAGAGTTCTTAGATAAAAATCAAATAAAGATCCTATTAGCAATAGTGCTTATGTGTTTAATAAAATTATGACTAATGTCAGATGAGATTCTTGCGAAACTGCTAATAGGGATATCTATCAAATATAAGGTATGTTACGTCATTAGCTGTGACGACTTATACAGATTTCTAATCAACACGATGAAAACAAATAAACTCCAACAATTCACGAAACATAAACATTGGCATCACGTTGATAAAAGAAGAACGGTATTATTTACATTTATTTACTTAAATACATGTAAAATTTATAACAACTTTTTACACATTTGTCACATTTTAATCGAATTTTTAAAAGTTACAATACAAAATTTCTCAAGATAGTTGTCAATCAATGTGCAATTAAAGATGCACTACAAATTTTAATTAGTTTAGATATTTCCAATTTTCAAGGATTTATTTTAGAAAACAAAGACTTGGGGAAAGTAAAAATGTTGTTAATGCTTATGTTTGGTTGCATATATTTTAATAGAAATCGTAATTGTAGTGAGTGTTAACTGTAGATATCTCTACATGTCACATGTCACAATAGAAAGACGTCTCAATATGATTCTATCAGATGACATCTCAACAATATCATATGTGAGAGATCTCAATTATCCAAAGGGAAGGGAACCGATTAATCTTTATAAGTTCCTACTCTTTTATCCAATTAGATAAAATAAATAAATAAACATGTAAATGGTTTATGCGTTGGTAGTGACCAAAAATAATACATTCGCCTATAACCATAATAACAGTCATTTGTCTTGATGGCACTAGCAATACCAAATTGGTAAAATGCTGTTTTGAATTCACGAATCTTTCTTTAGAATTTACGGCTTGGGTCAGAGCCATAAAATGTGTTCTTAACAATAATTATAAAAGTGGATCACTAAAGTAGGCTTGAAAGACAGCAAGTATATTCTTCACGAAGAAATAACATGCGGTAGTTTAAAGATAAGCTTTGCTTCTACTCTTGAACTTACTTCTATTTTGTCAAAGACAACATTTATCTTAATTTAGAAATATTTTTTAAAAAATGTAAACTGGCATGTAAAGAAGGTTCATTGAACTATACCAAATCAAATTACATGTTTACATTTTAAATAAAACATGACATTAAATCTACATCTTAAATAAGATTGTTAGATTTATCAATTATTACATTTATTCATACTATATTAAGTTTATTCCATGTATCGATTGTTACAGTCATGGCTAAGAACACAATGACAACAACGAATCTTTCGGCTTTTCCAGTGAAAATGTTTTGTCCAAGTATGGAATGTCCTTAGCATAGCAATAATAAGTGTGCCATGATTGACTCTAACATATCAATATTATGTGTGTCATTATTGACTCTAACATAACAATATTATGTGTGCCATGATTGACTCTAACATAACAATATTATGTGTGCCATAATTATGATTGACTCTAACATATCAGTATTATGTGTGCCATGATTGACTGTAACATAGCAATATTAAGTCTGCCACGATTGACTCTAAAATATCAATATTGTGTGTGCCATGATTGACTCTAACATATCAATATTATGTGTGCCATGATTGACTCTAACATCAACAATTATAATCTTTCAACACCCTGTACAACAGACATGTCACTTGACTTTGATCCCTATCATTAGGTATACCATGTTTAAGAACAGTTATAATCTTTCAACCCCCGGTACAACAGGCCAGATTAACATGTCCACATTTTACCACTAGTTAATCTGACGTGGCAATACTCCGTGCTTTAAATGGCCATGGAAAAACTATACCCTTCAGGCTAGAAAATACTAATGGTAGCATGTATCCTTTTAATCCACAATAAACCACCTTCGTTTAGATCCTTAGTTTACAATATTTAAATCACATTTTATTTCCTTTTTTACTGTTGGCATGAAAGAAAATCTAAATGAGAAAAAACAAGACAATTCCTGTATTTTTTTTTAAACTCACACCACCAGCAACATCTATAATAATAAAAGACAGTTGCCTGACCGTTGCTCGATAGCGATTGGTCCCTTGAACTCCTACATACTCCTACCGCCAATCACTAGCGGAGAAAAACTAAATCTCATTTACATATTGAACAATTTACGCGGACGATCAAAACGAGTTATTTTTGGTGCAGTATTTTTGTCATCATGCAGTACTGTGTTGCCATCTTGAAATGTGTCACTCCTGCTAGTTTTACTGCTACATGTCTACAAGCTCCACACTTCGTTGTAAAGTAAATAACTTTTAACAACACATGAGCTTCTAAGAAAACTGTTGAGTTCTGGGTTCTGGATGAATGAAGACTAAGTCTCGACTCTTGTCAAGGATCATATAATTCTTTATTAGTCAGCAACATATGTACATCAATAGGTTCAGGTACACAAACGTAATCCTTTCACAAGGACAGTCACGCCTAAGTGCATACACTTCGCTGTAGCTTCGAGCACAGCTCGATGTGTTACCAGTTAGTCGAACAACACTCGATCACTCCATCGCTAGTCTTCACAAGGACTGGACCTCTGCACTAGGTCTCGCTTCTACTGTCTTGTGTCCTTCCTACATTCTCTCTCTCCACACGACACTATTTATACCCCGTCTGGCTGTCTAACTCTCATACAGAGTGACTACAACTAACACTATTATTTACAAGTGAATTATTTTCAAGTCACGCCTTGATCACAATGTTACAACATTGTCACAACAAATATTCGCAGTGGTTCTCATACCCTGACATAAGCCCCGTAATCTTCTTTTCAATATTTATCACATAATGGTAAAAGTTTCCTTAAAGTTCTGCAAGTTTTACGTGTATGTGAAATTTGTCTTGATTTTTTTTTCAAGTAAAGAATTATTTTAAAATTTATTTTTAAGGCACAAATAAAGCTCGATAATTCAAGCCTCGTTTAAAAAGACGTGTCTAAATTAGCAGCACAAAATGTTTATAGAAATACTTAAATGTATGGGAATAAAAACGTGTATAAGGTTGGTATCCTTGGTCAAATGTCAAAGTATTGATTGTTATACTGGAATAATTTAAGACAAAATAACTTATCTTTATTAACACAGAAGTTTCTTCCATACACATATTTGGTTTCCGTACGTAAAATTATCTGCCCTTTAATGCTCTCTGTTTTGTAGTTGTGTATTTCATTAGGTTTTTCTGTGCATTATAGTTATATTATGAAAAATTTGGGAAATATCTTTAATTACGCATATTAGTAATAATATGACAAATTAGTGTTTTTATATTTGGGTCTAATTATAATAGTGTCTTACACAAGGCGCTTACCGTTGTGTAACCGTCCTTGCAAGTTCTTACTAACAACAGGTTGCTCCTTGACTTGTATGTGTAAAAATCTTTTTTTTAAAAAGGACACGCTTTTAACATATCCAGTACTTTTAGTCATGTCTCATATATAAGGGATTTATAGTAAAAACTTTGTTTTTTCATCTATTTTTTAAAACTTATAATAAAAACTCTTTAAAATTCACGTCTGAAGCCCACACATCTTTTTAAATCCCTTATATTAACTTCGCGGCCGTCTCATCATCTCATCATCTCATCATCTCATGGGCTGGGCGGGCGGAAAAAGAAAAGTCGAAAATGACCCACTTCCAGTGATCCGATCGAGCTGAAAT
The DNA here is from genome assembly GCA_944989445.1 of Ampullaceana balthica. NCBI lineage: Eukaryota > Metazoa > Mollusca > Gastropoda > Lymnaeidae > Ampullaceana > Ampullaceana balthica. Next base: position 299,965 of record CALYLW010000588.1, on the reverse strand, counting down.
TTAGCACACGGACCCGACTCACCTAACAATGCATCGTTTCAAAATTTCAGATCGATCGATCGTACCGTAATTAAATTAATGCATTTTTAGTTTATCCTTATATGAGGTATGTAATTCAAATTCACTGTTTGTTATTGTTTTTTCTTCCACTTCCACATGAGTTTGAGTTGACGCCGACCGTCGTGCCGACACCCCCTTCACATCCCACCCCCATTTATTAAAGACAAGGGACATCACTCGGTGTCAGTCTGTAAGCGTTTGAAAATAATCAATACTGTTAGTTATGTCTCATATATAAGGGATTTATAGTCAAAAACTTTGTTTTTGCGGGTTTGTTTTTTAAATACCCTTATATTAACTTCGCAGCCGTCTCATCATCTCATGGGCTGGGCGGGCGGAAAAAGAAAAGTCGAAAATGACCCACTTCCAGTGATCCGATCGAGCTGAAATTTGGCACACGGACCCATCTCACCTAACAATGCATCGTAACAAAATTTCAGATCGATCGATTGTACCGTAATTAAATTAATGCATTTTTAGTTTTTCCTTATATAACGTATGTAATTCAAATTCACGGTTTGTTATTGTTTTTTTCCCACGTGAGTTTGAGTTGATGCTTAGACGTCGACCGTCGTGCCGACACCCCCTCACGTCCCATCCCCCGTTAAAAGACAGGGGACATCACTCGGTGTCAGTCTGTAAATATTTGTGGCGTTGGAAAATAATCAATACTTATAATTATGACTCAAATATAAGGGATTTATAGTAGAAAACTTTGTTTTTACGGGTTTGTTTTATTAAATCCCTTATATTAACTTCGCGGCCGTCTCATCATCTCATCATCTCTGTCTTGGGCGGGCGGGCGGAAAAAGCAAAGTCGAAAATGACCCACTTCCTGTGATCCGATCGAGCTGAAATTTGGCACACGGATCCGACTCACCTAACAATGCATCGTATCAACATTTCAGATCGATCGATCGTACCGTAATTAAATAAATGCAGTTTTAGTTTATCCTTATCTAACGTATGTAATTCAAATTCACGGTTTGTTATTGTTTTCTTCCACTTCCACGTGAGTTTGAGTTGACGCCGAACGTCGTGCCGACACCCCCTCACGTCCCACCCCCATTTATTAAAGACAAGGGACATCACTCGGTGTCAGTCTGTCAATGTTTGTAGCGTTTGAAAATAATCAATACTGTTAGTTATGTCTCATATATAAGGGATTTATAGTCAAAAACTTTGTTTTTACGGGTTTGTTTTATTTACCACTATTTTTTTTTATACCAAACACCTCATAAGCGCCCGCCCAACGTTTTATACCACGGTGAAGAGTTCACGTCGTGAACTCATGGATGTCAACAAAGCAGACGGGTACCGATGCTTATAAATAGACTATAGATAAACTTAAAATGCAATAATTTCAATACGGTACATTAGATCGATCTGAAATTTTAATACAATGCATTGTCATCCAAGATCTATCTGTGGTGAAATGTTTAGATCTCTAGGACCATCAGAAATGGTATAATTTTACGTTTCAAGTTTTGAAGGAAGGATGGATGGATGGAAGGATGGATGGATACAACATACAAACAATGTGACTTAAATAAAAGCGTGTAAAAATAGATTTAAATACGTTGGATAATTTGTAATAGGAGTTCTAATCATTAAGACTTCTTTCTCTGTTTAATTCTCTAAATTAACATAATTCGCCAGAAACTAGAGCAAGCAAGATGACGCAGTCCATATATATATAGTAGTATGCATACACGCAACGCACCGCACTATGCCGTCTATGCGCACCTCATTGAGACACACTATATACAAGGGGAGTAGGTGTATAAATAACAAAAAAACACGTTTCATTGTTGTGCAATCATCTTGGCAGCTCACTTTATTTTTATTATTTTTTCTTTAATATGTTTTGTCGTTTGTTGTTTTTTTTTGTTTTAAATTATGCAATTAGTTGTATCTCATTTCTATCTTATTTAAGCAATATTCAGTTTCGTTGTTCTCCTTTTTTTTCTTGCTACTGTTTGTGCACGTTCTTTTCTTCTTTTCTTTGCTGCGCTGTTTCTTGTGTGGAGGGTGGGATCTAGTTGTTTTTATTAAAGGACTTTGCGTTTTCATATAAGACGTGAATGGAATACTTTATTTCCGTCCGCGTCGCACCACAAAGCACCAGTGCTTAATTATTTAATTTAAAATTTTACTTGAAAAACTTAGATGAGAAGATTAATGACAGCACATTTAATTTAAAATTGTATTAAACAATAATTTACACGTCGAAGAGTTTTAGTACTAATAATGTGAGTTACTTAAATAACTCAATGCATGAAGCTTATACGAATTTACAGAAATATAACATTTGGTGAATGAAACACATTTTAATATCTTATTCATTTCACTTTAACTAAAACTATTAAATTTATTTATATACTTTAACCATATGCCTTTATACATGTTTATTACGAGCGTATAAATGTGATCATATTTTTTAATTTATGTTATCCTAGTGGCATGCCACTTTAACTCGGTTCCTATAAGTAGGATACAATGTCAATAAAAGTGTTGTAATATAATATAAAAATTATGCAAGCAATGCTTTTAACTAGTATACGTATTAATAATAAGTAACCTGTTATGATGTCAATAGCTGAAGTGTAAGTATTTATTTTTACCTGAATTGGTATTACTAGTTATTATTTTATCTAACAACGTCTGTAATGACAAAATGTGATTGGTTTTCATAAGGAAATGGGTGTATAGCGGTGTAACAGACAATATTAAGCTCCTATCCAGAAAATACCCCGGGGTATCATGGCATGGAACAGAACATAATTTCTTGGATTAAACTGGCCTAGGACTAAATATTCAAACCGCACCCCATCCCAGGGCCAGAAAAAAACACTTTGGACAAATATGAATTGAAAGTAATGCATTTATAAATCACTAATTTGTTTACATATTTTATTTGTGTGTTAGCTTTGACAGAGGAGATAATATCATTTGTTAAGCAATAAAATTGATTTATTTAAAATAAAAAATAATGATAAACCAGTTAAATATTAAGATAGTTAATTTCTGTTTACAAATGTTGGAAATCAGGTGACCAGGTCAGAATATACCCAATGTATTTCATCAGTTAAGAGATATTACACATCTAAATTACTAGGATTTTCTTTTTTTGGAATGAGATCATTGTGAAGGAAGTTAAAGTAGAAAGTTTTCAAACTGAGTTTAAAATTCTTATAACTATGACTTTAACAGGAAAACTAGAGAACTTAAAACTATGACTTTAACAGGAAAACTAGAGAACTTAAAACTATGACTTTAACAGGAAAACTAGAGAACTTAAAACTATGACTTTAACAGGAAAACTAGAGAACTTAAAACTATGACTTTAACAGGAAAACTAGAGAACTTAAAACTATGACTTTAACAGGAAAACTAGAGAACTTAAAACTATGACTTTAACAGGAAAACTAGAGAACTTAAAACTATGACTTTAACAGGAAAACTAGAGAACTTAAAACTATGACTTTAAAAGGAAAACTAGAGAACTTAAAACTATGACTTTAACAGGAAAACTAGAGAACTTAAAACTATGACTTTAACAGGAAAACTAGAGAACTTAAAACTATGACTTTAACAGGAAAACTAGAGAACTTAAAACTATGACTTTAACAGGAAAACTAGAGAACTTAAAACTATGACTTTAACAGGAAAACTAGAGAACTTAAAACTATGACTTTAACAGGAAAACTAGAGAACTTAAAACTATGACTTTAACAGGAAAACTAGAGAACTTAAAACTATGACTTTAACAGGAAAACTAGAGAACTTAAAACTATGACTTTAACAGGAAAACTAGAGAACTTAAAACTATGACTTTAACAGGAAAACTAGAGAACTTAAAACTATGACTTTAACAGGAAAACTAGAGAACTTAAAACTATGACTTTAACAGGAAAACTAGAGAACTTAAAACTATGACTTTAACAGGAAAACTAGAGAACTTAAAACTATGACTTTAACAGGAAAACTAGAGAACTTAAAACTATGACTTTAACAGGAAAACTAGAGAACTTAAAACTATGACTTTAACAGATAAACTAGAGAATATTCAGTTTAAACAATTAAATAAGAGAACTCAACTTGTAAATTTTGTTGTCTTTAAAACATCTACTGATTTAATTTGTGTTTAAATAGTAAATGATAGCCAAGTCCTAAGGTGACAATTTTTAGAACAATAAATTAATGGCTATAAATGTTAAACACTGATGTAAACATCAAAATACTGCACTGGTTTTTCAATGTATATGCTGCGTTTTTTTCTTAGATAATTCCGTCCATCCTTCTTCTTTTCGTTGCTGTCTTTAAAAAAAAATCGTTATTTAAATATTATTTTTCTATGATGTACACTGTATGAGTTATTTAAAAATATTAATTTTAAAACTCTTATATTTAAGTGTACTGATGACGGCATTAACCGAAACGTCGACTTGTGTATTAGTTTATGTATAATAAGAAAAACCCGTAAAAAACCAAGTTTTTGACTATAAATCCTTTATGTACGAGAAGTAATTAAAAGAATGTTCATTATAATACGCAGCGCCAGACCATCCAGAAATACAAAATTGCAGTTGTGTCGTAAAACATGTTTAATATAATGCGCACCGATCAGGAATATATTTATAAAAAGAGCTGTCAATAAAATACGCACCTTATTGCGCGACAGAAAGGTTGTTCAATATAATACGCACCGCGACGCTCTATCTAAAAAAATAGCATGATACATAGGAATAAATAAAATAATCTAAAAAATCAATAATTTAATTACGGTACATGCGATCGATCTGAAATTTTAATACATTGTTTTTATCATTGGTATGAAACTGCCTGCAAAATTTGAGCTCGCTATCTTGCGAGCAAGTGGGTTAACAATCGATCAAAAGTTTTGGCGACAAGCAAGCAAGCAAGCAAGGTCGGTCGGTCGGTCGGCCGCAGACACCACGAGTTAATATAAAGGATTTAAAAATTAAAATTGTTTTATTCATCACTTAATTATTTTGAGTATCTTTTATTTTGATTCAAAAAATTTATAGCTGTCCTATTCCATATGATTTTACTTGTGATGTAGCGTTTTTCTACTAACAAAACAAATAGGGTAAGGTAAAGTCTGGCGTTTCTATATTTAACAACCTCTATAGAACTTTTACTCGCTTTGCCAAATAGGTTGATAAAAGTATCGGCTATACAAAATTGTTATTATCAACTACATTTGTACTACTACTGGCTGTGTGCAATTCAGATTAGCAACTAGGTTTATATATATACTGGATGTGAACAAATAAGATTACACACAATGAGATAATAACTAGTGGGTAAGAAACTAACAATTTATAACATGCTCACAGTTATCAATTATCAGTTAACTTTTCAACCACAACAGTTTAGTAGATTATTTTAACAACCATTTTATACCACACACAAATGTTCCCTTTATAATTAGGCTATTTTTTAGACTAAACGAATATAAGATTATTATGATTATTAACATATCAATATTATGTGTGTCGTAATTGACGTACGAACTTTCAAATATAGTTTGTTTAAAGTGGTCGAGAAATTACCTGGGATACTAACTGCTTTATTTAGTTCATAGTATTAGTAAATAGACATATATCTTATTACCAGTCTGTAAACTACATCCATTAACTAAGACAATTAGAACTTAGTCAGTTATCTAACTATCGTTTAGTGAACTGCTTCATTTAATTCAAACAATTATTACATAGACAACGAATAATTTGTTTGGCAGGAAAGCCACGTATGTAAACAAGCCTAAAGTAGTCCCATCTACACTGGACGTGAAATATCGTGCACTTGACAGGCCATAGGATCACTAAAAGGCTCGTCTATGGCAAGCTTACAATTGGAGAGAGAGACTGCGGTTGTCACTGTAATCAACTGTAATGTGACCTAAGTGCCACAATGATACGCTCAAGTTTCCATTGCAGGCTTAGTATATTAGTCATGCAACAAGCAGCCAAGCTTCCAGGCAACTCATTACTAGGGGTGTACCGGATTCAAATTTGGCCGGATTTATAAAGTGAAATCCACCGGAGCCGGATTTGTAAAAATGGCCGGATTTCGGATTTGCCTCAGCCATTAAATGTATATATACTTTATGGCACTACCGGCCCTTCACCCCCCGATTTCGCCGGATTTATGAAGTTAAATTCTGCCGGATCCGGATTTATAATAATAGCCGGATTCTGGATTTGCCAGAGCAAAATTCCGGTACACCCTTGCTAATTACATGGAACGATGTATCATCCTGTTACTCAGACTAATAGCTAAGTCCAGAAGACAGGCCAGGAAATATCGTACTCTTAACTTTCCTAATGACTAATAGCTAAGTCCAGAAGACAGGCCAGGAAATATCGTACTCTTAACTTTCCTAATGACACCCAAACCATATCGTTAGTAGATATGTGAAATATGTATCACATAACATACCACACCAAGCTGTTACATCACATAGTTAGTATGATGAGAAAGGTATTCCTATATATTTATCTATATATTAGGCCAATTATTACCCTGTCTTAATAACATATATGTTTAGTTATCCGAAAGCCTTATTGCTGTCTCACCCATATTTTGTCCATCTTATTTATTTCATTTGCCATTTGATATTCAGCTATTTTTTTGTTTTGACTGGATAACCTGATAATATTAATTGCATTTAGTCTGTCTGCTTTATTATGTGTAGATAAGATGTATTGTGCTGAATCGAATAAATTATCAGTATTCAAGAAAAGAGAATGTATGACCTTCTTATATAAAACACACATTTGCATTGCAAATATATTTCAACTATATTAACAAAAGAATATTATTTTGCTATTTTAATAAATTATAATAATAATATAAATAATATTTTTAAAAATTCAAAAAAATAAGACTTATCATTTTGGACTCGCATTAAAAATGAAATTTACGTCTTTCCCGCACCACAAAGCACCAGTTCTCTTTACTTAACACTACCCCTTACTTGAGATAATTTAGCTTACTGGATTAATAAGAGAAATTTTTTTTTAAAGCTTGTCCTAAAATAAATTTTACAGTCCATGAATCAACATATTGAAAAATTATGTTGCCTAATGTTTTTCATTGTATATTAATAAAAAAATATGTTTAGAAGTATCAAATTATAAGGAAACATTAGATTTTTAAAATTGATATTTTCAATTATGAAAACAATAAATATAAAACATTCTTTTAATAAATGGATGTGTCTCATTGATTATACCAACGTCGGCATTAACCTTTGGTCTATGTGATACACATTATCTAAGTGGCATGCTACTTATCTTCGATCCCTGTAAATAGGGATACAATGTACATGAGTTTAGGAGTCTCCTTTCCCCAATATTCAAATACATTAAAAAAAAATAAAACAAGGTTATTTCCCTGCTTGAAATCGTTGTTATATTTTATTTAACTTATGATGCTGTTAACACGAGAGTGCATAGACACACGACAAAAGTAATTTTGCCTTTTTTGTTTACATGATTACATTCTTATTACAATTTTTTTAAAATTAAAACAATAAAAGCACTAAACTAAAAAAAAAGGTTTCAAAGATTTAAATAACATTTACTTTAAAAAAAACAACCGAATTTCTCATCATCTTCTTAAGTTTTTAAAATAATGTCCTCATAAAATGTATAGTTTAGGCTGTAGACATTTTATAACAATAATCACGGTTAGATGCCGTTTTGTATTTGTAGTTCAATTGCTAGAATATAGCTCTAATGAAGTTTGTAAATAAACATAATTCAACGCTATGTTTATAAATAATTATATTTGTTACTTTTTTCAGTAGCTTGTTGCTGAAAGTGATTTTAAAAAATGTCATTTTAAATAAAATGAATTAGTGAATAATAAGATACAAAAAGTATTCAATTAAATTTTTCTCTATGACTTTAATTGCCGCATCTTTGACCGAGTCTAATAAAGCAATTAACGTTTGGGAGACTATACTCCAAATTGATGATGACTGTGTAAGGTCATGAAGAACTTTTACTTGTCTCAGTTATATCCCCTTAACACTCGTATTACAAGGCTTTTTATTTAATAGACAATTTAAAAACAAAATGCAGAACATTGGTGGGGATAGAAAGCAATCATTACCCACAATACAATGAATTCTTAAAGTATAGCCTCCATCACTATTTGTTAAATAAAGAGTCAGAAGAGATGACATGAACAATGTCAAACATAATGGATAATGTTTTCATTGTTCGACAAGCCACGCCGTAGCTGACATAGTTTTCCCAAGTGAGATAACTCAATGCAGCTAAATTCAAATATTTTTCTTTGCTTACGTTATTGAATTGTGTAGTTAAATATCCATAAATAACGTGATGGTATCAAGTAAATTTAGAGGTAAGTGATCAACAAATATTGACCTAATCATATTAATGGTTATTATAATATTAATTGAACGTTAAAAAAATGATATCATTGAAATAAAGCTACCTAAATATATATGTGCTATGTGATATCTACATGCATGCCCGTCAAAACAAATGGCGCAGAGTGTATTCCGTAATTAGACACCATCAAGTTAATTTGTGATTTTTTTATTTATAATGTCAGAATTTTTCACAACTGCTGTACAAATGTCAATAAAAGACGCTGAAAGATGTTTGAATATATTAAGTAATAACCTATAGAAATGGGCTATAATATTAGAGAATTAGGAAAAAAGAGTAGTATGATTAATGTGATCTTTAATTTGATATTCTTCTATTTTATTTTTTAAAATTAAAATTGTTGTCTTTGTTGGATAAAATGAGAGGATAAAAAATTAAATTGCACTTATGCTGTCTTCTTAAATCTTTTAGCGTATATAATAATATGTTTTGATAAGATGTCTTGTATTGTATTTAAGAAATTATCAGTTTTTTTAAAGAAAAGAGCGAGTATCCTAATGACCTAGTTATATAAACATATATTTTTACTAAAAATAGTAGTTAAAATATGAACAAACAATAGATTTGCCTTTGAATCTGTAGAAACGAGGAACATTAGAAAAAAAAAGAAATATCAATCCTATTGGACGTGCATTAAAAAAGAAATTCACACCATTCTTGTGTCACAAAGCACAGTTTCCACTTTATGAAACATTACGTCGTACTTGAGGTAATTCAGCTATCAATATTAAACTTTGGAACTTACTATTTTCGTTTAAAATTGTCTGAAAATGTATGCTACAATCGATGAGTCAAAGAATAAAACAATAGGCCAGATACTTTTTTTCATTGTCTGTAAATAACAATTATGTATAGAAATATCAAATAATTAGAAACATTATTTTTGTCTAAAACTGTAATCATTTTAAACTACGGAAGCAATAAATATAATTTAGTTATCTAAATTTAAAGGCTCTCTGAATATTGGGGAATACAATATTGCCACTTATGTGTGCGTTCTAAACTATCTAAGTGGCACGCCACTTCTCTTCGATCCAGGTTATTAGGTATACAATTTATATAAACGTAGGTGTCTCCTACCAAACATTCAGTTAGGATTTCAATAAAAGAAATAAGATGAACTCACTGAGTGTTAGAGAAGACACATTTCAGATTTACACAAAGTAATAGGATAAATTGAAGTAACCCAGTTAGTATACGAAATACACACAAATGTTTTAGCTTGAAATGTTTTAGCGTTGATACTTTATTTCCGACATGTCATATATGTAATGAAACAAAATTAAAAATTCTAGAACTAATAAGATACCATTCATTTAACAACGTCAACAAAAACTGATGTTGTTTTTATATTTGTTTTCTTATTCAGGTTTCTTATAAAGAATGCACCAATCAACAAACATAAGACTGTGAAAATAGGATAGCAGTAAGAATGTTTTCATTTAAAATTTAAACAATAAAATCAAACTTTGTTATGCACACATTCGTTGTATTTTCATCTTATATATGTTTAGAATAAAGACCTGAAATTAAAAAAAACAAAACAAAAAAACAAACAAACTATGAAACAATGATATGAGCTTGTTAGAATTATGATAGGGGAGTAATCATATTTATGAGATCCAAGTTTGGTCTAGTGGTGTGGATTAAATCATATTTATGAGATCCAAGTTTGGTCTGGTGGTGTGGGTGAAATCATATTTATGAGATCCAAGTTTGGTCTAGTGGTGTGGGTGAAATCATATTTATGAGATCAAAGTTTGGTCTAGTGGTGTGGGTGAAATCATATTTATGAGATCCAAGTTTGGTCTAGTGGTGTGGGTGAAATCATATTTATGAGATCCAACTTTGGTCTAGTGGTATGGATGAAATCATATTTATGAGATCCAAGTTTGGTCTAGTGGCGTGTCACTTGGATAAAATGAGTAACTTACAAAATATTCATCAATATGTCCCTCGTGATCCAGATGGACAATCTAAATAGTTTAGTTTTTTAAACTTCTATCTTGCACCGTTTAGGCCCAGGGGCTCTTAATGGATTCTTATTCTTATTTAAGCTTTATAAACATAATTTAAAATTTGGCAAATTGCTCCATTTACCTCATCGGCATGAAACTTTGAGAAATTGTAGAAAACACTTCCTCAAATAGCTCTGGCAAATTTGTTGTTTTTTTAAATACCATGACGGCCTAAAATGTCGATTTTCCTAAATGAACTACATAAACATTTCTTTAAGTTTTAGCTACTGGGTATATGATTAAATCTTGACCAAATTCGATAAATAAATACTTGATAGCTCATATTAAAATGTTATAGGGCATAGAACTGCTAATGCTCATTATTTTGGGGCCGGGCTCAAAATAATATTTTTTGTAAACCAGTAGCGTAACAACGGGTTGGCATCGGGGCAGTTGCCAAGGGCGCCACTAAATATCTAATTTTTAAATTTGTATTTAAATAAATACAGTCGACCTCTCTCTCTCTCTCTAAGTCGAACTCAAAAGGACCAGAAAAAAAATTCGACTTATGGAGTTTTCGAGTTAGGGAAAATAGCGTGATACAAATAGGCGCAGATTAATGAAGGACAATGTAGATATTGAGAGGTGTGGGGAACAGCCATACCGGCTAGTAGGCTTGACAGGAAAGAGTGGCGGTGTCTATGTGTCATATGAAAGGAAGCCAACTTGCTTTGACATGCCGACAAGCCCGTGAGAGGAGACACCTTCCCTCCCCTCATCCACTTTACTCCCTCCACAATGGGATGGGGGGGGAGATTTTTCTTTTTAAAAAGAGTCACAGCCTGATGCAAAGGGACGCGAATTAGTTACCACTCCTTTTTCTTGTCTTTGTCATTTTTTGTACTTGCAAGGGTCGCTTAATCCCTTGTGGAATGCACTAAGATAAGATTTTACGTTCATTTACATGGCTCTACGGAACACGTGTTCTGAAATGTCACGCCAGAATAATAACCCAAACGCCTTGGGTTATTATTCGACTAAGAGAGGTTGAAAGCCAAATATCTTGGTGTTAATAAGGATATCTAAAATACATTAGTGTTATGGAAATTAGCTGGGACTGAACAATTAATTCAAAATAGGGAGGTTTTTGACTTAGGGAATTTAAACTTAGAGAGGTCCGACTGTATTTCAGTTTTATCCTCGATAACAAAAAAGTGAATAATTAATTATATTTTTAATATATATTTCATTTAAACCATTATGATATTTTTTATTCTGTTTGTGACCTTAGCAGGTCTTCTTATCATACAAATGTCAATATGATTTTACAGTATTTCTTTTAAAAAGAAAAATCTTACTATCCCCATCCAACTGTCGAGGGAGTAAAGTGGGGGAGGGGAGGGAAGGTGTCTCCTCTCACGGCCTGTGACGGTATGTCATAGCAAGTTGGCTCCTTTCATATGAAACATCACCGCCCCTCTTTCCTGTCAATCCTTCTAACCGCTATGGCTGTCCTCCCTCTCAATATCAACAATGTCCTTGATTAATCTGCGCCTATTAAGACACTTTCCCTAACTCGAAAATGCCGTAAGTCGAATTTCCCCCCTTGAGTTCGACTTAGAAAAGTCCGACTTTATTAACAACACGCCAATACGCTAGCTTTCAGAAGTGATGAGCTGTAGTAGGCGGAGTGTTACTTAAATTTACTTTTATTGTGAGTTTATGTTGTTATGTATGAGATAATGAGTGTGACAGATTGACACTATTGTTTTTATTTATAACTAGAAATATACCCGCTCCTTGTAGCGGGAGTGTGCTGACCGTTTTTCGCAAGTATTAGTTGCTGGTTACTACAATTTTTATTTGCCAAGTTAAATTTCAGATTCATCTTTTAGTTAAAATCTTATGGGAAACAGAGATATGCCATTTTAAGGAAAAAAAATAAAAATATAATTACATATATTTAAGAAAAAAAAGAGAGATAAAAAAAAACAACAGACACAATTATTTAATTGTTACCATTTTACCACTTAATGCAGTGCCTTTTAAAATTACCTTATTATTTAAAAGATATGATTTATTAAATAATGAATCTTGACGACCATATTAACTAAATTTACTATTTCATTCACACTGGTACTAAATGTGATAGGTTTTCCAAAAGAGTTCTACCACGCTCATCACTCAAAAATTTCATGTATAATGACGACACTGCATCGTAACACAATTTTAAGTAATACAATATTTGTAACCGCAATATGAGATAAATGACATATTATGGCACTATCCCATAAAAAGGCAAAAGCTAAATAACTCATAGCGCCAATAAAAAAAATATAAATGTACTTTCTAAAATATTTTTAAAAATAAACAATAGCAGTCGTATTAAAATGATATCAAGAAAATGTGCACACCATATTTACACAATAAAAGATTATAGAAAGCTGGCCGCATAAAATAAAATCTTGTTACAAAGTAAATTAAAATGTAATGGAACAAAATAACCCTTCATTTTGACGCATTCATAGTTATTGTAACAGGGAAATAATACTTAACATATTTATTGTCTCTATATTTACGATTTATATTTACGGTTTTTGTGCAATGTGTACAATTTCAAAAATGAATAATTATTTTTTTTGTTCCCTATTTCTGATAAGGCATCATATTTTGTAAATTATATTCAATACGCACACACACACACACACCAGATTTTGTTTCTGAAAAAAATATATATCCACATTAAAAAAAAATTCAACCTTCTGTTAATAAGCGCATATAAAAACAATGATAAAAAGCAACTTTAGAAATGGCCTATGTTATTCCGACTTCAAAGGAATGAACATAACATGTTCAATTCGCAATTTTATATTAATTAAGCGTTTTCAGGATCACTTTATTAAATTTAGTCAACTTCTGTTAATACGTTTGGTAGCGAAAGTTTATAATGTATAGTGTATATATAGCTTATGCAAACATTTTTAAAGTGTAAGTTTATATGACATAGGCCATCGCTTTCCACATAAAAAAAACCCGCTACATCTATGTTTTTAAAAATTAAATGTCGAGTTATGAATTATATTTTTAAAAAATAGCAGTTTCATTTGCACATGTAAAATAGTAATACAATACATCGTGGAAAAATTGAAATAAAATAATTTAAACGCATATCTAATATATAAAGCTCAGTTGATGTTTGTATGTTTGTTTGTTTGTATCCATTAAAAAAAAGGCCACGGTTTTGTTGACATTGTTCCAAAAGATCTCTACCACTGTCGTCACTAAAAAAGCTCATATATATTTACGACACTGCATCGTAACACAATTGTAATTAATAGTATATTTGCATAAACGTCTATGAGATAAAGATAATATGGCACTACCCCCCCCCTCAAAGACAAAATCTACTTAACATATAGCGCCAATAAATTAAATTATAAATGTTATATATGAAATTTACTTTCTAAAATACTTGAATGAAACTAAAGTAAAGCAGTCGTATTAATAGAATTCAAGAAAATGTGCGCACCTATTTAGACAATAATATATATTCTGGCTTAATAATAATAAAAAGTCTGCTCATAACAACTGGACCAAAAATAACTCTACTTTTGTAATAATCAATATACATAATTCCCGTCGTCAGTATTGTATGTATAGATGAAAAATATTTTTAGGTTATGTTAGGTGGCACAGCGATCGATTTTGTATAAAAATATTAAATGACGTCATAGTTTTATGCTTACATTTTAATTTTGGAAAAGGCAACGATGTAAAAATAGGATTTGAGGATTTATAATTATTATGAAATACTTTGTGTACATTTCATCAAGTTTAATATTTCGTATTTATCAAACACGGATAAGTCACTTATGTTAATTATGTATATTGATTCCCGTGGTCTGTATGGATTGTATATAACTATTAAATTACGTCATTGTTTTATGCTTGTATTTTATTTTTTTAAAAGTAGCGTACACGGAAATGTGCGTACCGTAATTAGACAATATAATAATTTTTGAATGTGCACCGCTGAAAATAAAGTATTGGGGGAAAAAAAACCTCACCAAAAATAACTTGCTTTGAACGGAATTTGAACGTCCGCGTAAAGTTGTTCAATATAGAAATGAGGTTAAATTTTTCATTCTTTGTCTCTGCATTTTCCGATTATTTTATTTACGGCATTCGGGCAAAAGGGACAATTACAAAAAATAACTTAAAACCATCTCCGGGGTAAAAGGAACCGTCCTGCCAAATTTGGTCCCCGTCCTTCATTTGGTTTTTCCGTGATTTTGTAACGAACAGAAAGTTGAAAAGTGAAACATACCGACGCCTATACAAACAACTGAGCTTTAAATATATCGATGCACGTTACTTCAAGCTTTGTTGTATTATTTATTAACGCAAAACGCAACAATATCTAGTGTTATCCACCAATTTATTTTGGTAATATTTAGTAAATAATAAACTGCAAATTAGTATGGTTCCTATCTTATGCATTTTTTATATTCACGTTGTATGACTGTCACTGTCGGACTACGTAATTATTGTCATGAATAAAAATAGAGAAATTCAATTATTTTTTTCTAACAAATGAAAAAATCGCAAAACTGAAACTTGTCAATTTATCAAGGGCGCCAAATATAATTAGCCAAGGGTGCCAAAAACCTAGTTACGCGTCTGTTGTAAACTTTAAAGAATTTATAACCCATTCGATTTTTTAACCACATTTTATTAACTCGCTTTCGTTCCTGTGGCATTGTCCAAGATTTTTTCAAATCTGCTAAGTACTTGAACTTATAAGTTTTAAATTATTTTCTTCTTTTTAGTCCGCTTATAAAAACGTGGCTTTTAAAAATCTTTTTTTTACTTCTATTTATTACTACGTTTTTATTAACTCGCTTTCGTTCCTGTGGCATTGTTTGTTGGTTTGTCCAAGATTTTTTCAAATCTGCCAATGTAAAATTAAACCATTTCAGATGTCCTAGAGATCTGAAAATTTTACCACAGATAGATCTTGGATGACAATGCATTGTATTAAAATTTGAGATCAATCGAATGTACCGTTATTAAATTATTGAACTTTTTAGTTTATCTATAGTCTATATATAAGCATCTGTACCGACGGCTTTTGTTGACATCCGTGAGTTCCCCCCGTGACCACATCACAATGTTTTTAAAACTTTGGGCGGGCGCTTGTGAGGTGTTTGGTAAAATAAATAGAGGTAAAAAAATATTGTTAAAAACCAAGTTTTTATTAGTGGACTAAAAAGAAAAAAATAAATAAAGGTAAAAAAATGATTTTTAAAAACCACTTGTATACAAGTGGACTAAAAAGAAGAAAATAATTAAACACTTGTAAGTTCAAGTACTTCGATTTAATATGACTAAAAACGTGGGGCGGATGTTTGGTATAAAAATTAAAGATTTCTAATTTAGATGGCAAAAGAGAGATCTATAAGTGAGAGAATGAGTAAACCGCATATGTTAAACCTCATAAGCGCCCGTGATAACTATGATTTTGTGTGAAGAAAACGTTCTTTAAACATGGCACTATGTTTGAATGTACTAATCTCTTGTAGAAACTAATAAATGGTGAATGTAAACTGTTTGCTTTAGTTTTTGTGGCTTATGCAATTTGTGTGTGTTGTTAAAATCGTTAAAAATGATATATGTATTATAAGAATACATTGGTACCTCGGTATACATCTGCTTTGGTATAAGTCCAACTTGGTAAACGTCCTCCTTGAACGCAAGACATTTTGCTTGTTATACGAACTTTGTTTGGAATACGACATGTGTGCTTCATGCAATTTTGGTCGATTTCTCAAACTTTGATATCATCATGTTGTCAAAACTATATACTAAGCTCATAAATACTATGCTGTCCATAAATTACGTCAACAAAATAGGGGGGGGGGTCTGAAAATGTTTGACAATTGTTGACAAGGAGGGAGGTTAAGAAAAGTTGACGTCAACAATGTTATTTTTAAAAAAATATATATTTAATTACTTAACAAAGGAAAATTAGGCAGCGTTTATAGTCCTGTGTTACACACTCGCCCAAACTTCAGTATTTTAAGTGAACAAACTAAAACCATATTCCTACTTTTTAAAAACCGTACAGTTTCTCACATATCTAAATATAGACACACGAGATGTTTAATCGTAACAATATTAATTTTTGAAAGTTGTTTGTCTGTCTGCTCAAGTCTACTGTGCAAATAAAGATTTATGTAAGTACACAGCCTATATTATATTATCTAAATGTCTATATAAATTATAAAATGCATTATTGGTTTTACTAGAACTAGACTCTATGAGAAATAATTGGCTTTCACTGTGAAATTGGATTAGATCGAAAGTTAAAGATTAAAGTACATGTATTAACGCAATAAGTATTATCGGGTAATTCTGGAGTTTTGGCACGTATATTATTTCGCTGCGAATTCTAATTTTCTCGAGAGAATTTTCGTTTTTTATTGAGTAAATGCATTAATATATGTTATATTTTAGCTATTACAGTGCTAATTATTTAGTTTTTTTAAAATTTCTAAGGCATTTTTTCGGCTCTTGGCGATACATAAATCCGAGTAAAATACATTCATTTTGATTTTTTATCTAGCAACTTCACAGCCAGATTTTTGACCCATGCTAAAATAAATTTACTTACTGAAGAAGTTATAAAAAAAATTATCCAGAAACCATTCATATATTTTATTTTTTTTAAAAGAAAATTAAAATTCGTAGTGAATAATATAATGTACGTGCTAAAACTTCAGGATTACCCTAGCCCTTATTGGAAATCTTACCAATACAGTACATGTCTAGAATGTTCAGAATTATGAAATATTGTTAAATAGGCCTAAGCCTAATTGTTTTTTATTATTATTTTTTTTATTATATTTTTTTTTAAAATAAACAAATTATTAACAATTGATCTAAAACTATTTTGATAACTTTTTCTTTTAGATTTTCAATGGAGAAACCAAACTTTCACAAGTTGTTGTATGAAGCATATGTAAAGACATTTCACAACAAGTGTAAGCAAGACTCTCAAAAAGAGGTAACTGAAATTTGGAATAAATTGAATAATTAAATATTTAAAAAATCTTTTTTTTAAAAAGGACACGCTTTTAACATAATCACTACTTTTAGTTATGTCTCATATATAAGGGATTTATAGTCAAAAACTTTGTTTTTACAGCTATTTTTTAAAACTTATAATAAAAACTCTTTAAAATTCACGACTGCAGCCCACACATCTTTTTAAATCCCTTATATTAACTTCACCGGCGTCTCTCTCTCTCTCTGTGTCTTTGGCGGGCGGAAAAACAGAAGTCAAAAATGACACTCTTCCCATGATCCGATCGAACTGAAATTTGGCACACGGACCCGTCTAACCTACTAATGCATCGTATCAAAGTTTCAGATCGATCAAACGTACCGTAATTAAATTAATGCATTTTTAGTTTATCCTTATATGAGGTATGTAATTTAAATTCACGGTTTGTTATTGTTTTTTTCCCACGTGAAATTTTGAGCTGACGCATGGAGGCGACCCAACGAAGCGACGGGCGCTTTTGTTTACATTTTACTTGTCACTCTGAGCTCGGTCAAGCGAATCGGTGACCAGACTTTTCCCCTCTCCCCCCCCACCCACCCCTCCCCCCCCCACCCCTCCCCCCCCCACTAAGGTTATGATGCAAAGTTGAGTTAAGACAGATTCAGTCTGTAAATGTTTGAAAATAATCAATACTGTTAGTTATGTCTCATATATAAGGGATTTATAGTCAAAAACTTTGTTTTTACGGGTTTGTTTTTTAAATCCCTTATATTAACTTCACCGGCGTCTCTCTCTCTCTCTCTCTGTCTGTCTTGGGCGGGCGGAAAAACAGAGGTCAAAAATGACCCACTTCCCATGATTCGATCGAACTGAAATTTGGCACACGGACCCGTCTAACCTAACAATGCATCGTATCAAAATTTCAGATCGATCGAACGTACCATAATTAAATTAATGCATTTTTAGTTTATCCTTATATGAGGTATGTAATTTAAATTCACTGTTTGTTATTGTTTTTTTCCCACGTGAATGTTTGAGTTGTCACGACCCATCGAATTACCGCGTGCTTTTGTTTACATTTTACGTGTCATGCTTAGCTCAGTCCCCCCCCCCTAGGGTTATGAAGCAAAGTTGAGTTAAGAGTTAGAAAATACTGTTAGTTATGTCTCATATATAAGGGATTTATAGTCAAAAACTTTGTTTTTACGGGTTTGTTTTATTTACCACTATTTTTTTTTATAACAAACACCTCATAAGCGCGCGCCCAACTTTTTATACCACCGTTCTATATACAAGTGGTGAACTCGTGGATGTCAATAAAGCAGACGGGTACCGATGCTTATATATAGACTATAGATAAACTAAAAATGCAATAATTGCAATACAGTACATTTGATTGATCTGAAATTTTGATACAATGCATTGTCATCCAAGATCTATCTGTGGTAACATTTTTAGATCTCTAGGACCATTAAAAGTGGTTTAATTTTACGTTTCAAGATTTGAAGGAAGGATGGATGGGTGGATGGATACAACATACAAACAGTGTGACTTAAATAAAAGCGTGTAAAAAAAGAGGTCGATTTGCCAACAAAAGTAGATTCGTTATTGAATAGTTATGCCGCCTTAGCCCAGAAAAATAAGGCAACATTAATGAGCTTCTGGGCAGACCAGTCGAAGAAGAGTGTATATGCCCTTCCTAAAAAAGAAGCCACAACTGTAAAAATTGAAAAAGAAGTTGTGAAACATCAAACACAAACCATTCATCAAGACCACATAGAAATCGATTTAGAAGCTGGTCCATCCAGTACTACTTATGTTGAAAAATCTGTAAAATACAAAGCAAAAATACGAGATGAATTACAGAGTCAGATAAGCATCTTCAAGAGCTATTTGATTGGCTTGAATAAACAAAAAGAAAGTGGTGTTTTAAGTTCAGATCAGGAAAAGGAACTGAAAGGGGGAAAAAAAGGTTAATTAGCTAGAAAAGAAACTGAAAAGAAAGAAATATGAACAAGAAAAACAGAAGATATAACGAAAAAAGAAACTTTAGCTCAAATTTGTGCTGAGAATTCTGATGTCAGCAGTAAATTGAAGATCCGACAGAAAGCTGGTCATCCAACAATTGAAAAGAAGAAGAATATCAGCCGCTCCTTTAAAAAAAAACTATTCTTGACACTCAATTGTATGGGTCTGCTGCTCACGACAAAAGACAGAGTGATATTTATCATAGTGTTAGAATTCTCGATCATTTGACAGAACAATTAAAGATTCAAGGTTTACACATAATTAGAAGTGCTGTTTATACTCGGCTCTTGCCAAAACGAAGTTTATCATTGGAAGGCAAACGCCAGGTAACAACTGTACCAGTGACGTTATTTCGAGCACAAAATGATTTACACTCAAAACACATTGATGGTAGATTTTGTACAGCTACTTTGATTCCCCTAGAGGAAGTGGCTTTTTTGTTGGGACCTAAAGAAGTATGCTTCATCAGTCTAGATGACAAAGTCAGAGTCCCCATTGGATTGACAGCAGCTAACAAACGAGCTCCTCTTTAAATGGATGTCGAATACTGCGTTACACTGCCTGATCACCACTGGGTTGTAGCATCTAGACACAAACTCATACCATCTGTTTATGCTGGCATTGACATCCAAAAAGACGTTTTAGGTAAACCTGAAGCTGTAACATATGCAGGCCCAACTTACATAGCCATCAGAGCAGGCAAACATTGCTCATCCTCAGCTTATAGCCATGGACTGGACTATAAAAGGCTACTTGAATTGGAAGAGTTTGACATTGTTACAAAGGATCCAAGCAACAAGATGATCAAACCGATTCTTATTATGTCTGTGGATGGTGGACCTGATGAAAATCCAAGGTATCAAAAAGTTATTGATGTGGCCATCCATCATTTTGTAAAGCGGAATATTGATGCAATGTTTGTAGCAAAGAATGCGCCTGGTAGACGTGCGTTTATTCGAGTAAAAAGACGAATGGCTCCTCTTAGTGGAGAACTGTCGGGACTAATTTTGCCACATGAACATTTTGGAAGCCACATCGACACACAAGGTCGAACAATTGATGAAGAGTTGGAAAAATTAAACTTCAAATATGCTGGCGAAACATTGTCAAAAATATGGAAGCAAGTAAGCATAGACAATTTTCCAACAGTGGCTGAGTATATTGTGCTTGAAAAGTCTGAACTTGAAATTGAAAATGTTATAATCAAAGATCAAGTTTGGTGCCAAAACCATGTAAGAACAAGTCACTACTTTATACAAATAGTCAAATGTTTTGATTTAACTTGTTGCCAACCGATAAGAAGCTCATACTTTGATATTATTGCTGATTGATTTATCCCCCCCCCCACCAATTCCAATCTGCCAAACTAATGAGGGCCTTAAATCACCAGAAGTATCTGATATAAACTCATATAGATTTCCATCTCTTTTCTTCAATCAGTCTGTGAAAGTTGAAAACATACTACCTCGATCAGCAAAAGCATTCAAAATTCTTCCATACGATATGTATTGTCCATCTATTCAGTTTCTTATGTTTGATAAGTTTGAACGGTTTGCTTATGTTTGAACGGTTCTGTAAAATATGTCACCTTTATGTTGCGTCGCAAGCCATGTAAAAGAAGCACGTTCAACAGCACCAACACTGTATGCCTGGGCCCAGTCAAATACTACATGCACCCCAACAGCAAAGAATTCACCAATGCGAGTGGCAGCCAAAAGATAGAGAGAGCTAATGGCAATTATTGCTTATACTTATGGAGAGATGTTTAGTGCAGAATGGCTAGATGAAGAAGATCAGTTGTGGAACATTTGACATATCCATGGCAAAATATAGAGGCTAGGATATAGGATTTGGATTTGTTTGTAAAAATATGTTTAATATATAAATTAAAAGTATATTTATAGTTTAACTTTTTAATCTCGTTTCTGCTTGAAGTTAGAACAAGTCTTTGTAAATATTTAAATAGTCTTTAAATTTAAAGTTTTAATTTAATTTGAAATATGTTCATAATGCAAAGGGGTAATGTGTAAACATTTTTGTAAACCCTATAATCTCTTTTCTGCTTAGAGTAAGCCTTTGTAGTTATGAATTGGAAATATATTCATAATTTACAAGTTTATTAAACTGTGTTTTTCTAAACATTTTTCTTTTATTCACTTTCGTGTTGTAGTTGTAAATTATTCTATTTATTTTTTTTCCATGTTATTATTATTATATTTTTTTTTGGAGGGGGGTACTCAAATGTTGACGTTATTTTATAGGGGGGTCTCTGGAAGTTTGACAAGTTGATGACAGGGGGGGGGGTAAAAATCGCCAAAAAATTTTTGACGTAATTCATGGACAGCCCCCTATCAAACATATTACACCGCGTTGGCATTGTCTTGGAAGTCTTGCGATATGATTTATCCTAGTGGCACGCCACTTGAACTCAATCCCTTTAACTAGGGATACATCGTCATTGAAAAAGTAGGATTCTACTATCACGATAAAGATTTTTTAATTTAAAAAATGACTCCATTGATCATAGTATAAAAATTTTAAGTGTTTCCAATGGTCATACATTATGGATCCAAAACATGGCGAACGACAGAGACAACAGAAAAAAAAGACTCCAGACCTTTGTTAACAGATGCCTTAGAAATATTCTGTAAAAAAATGGTTCGACAAATTCGAAAACTTCCAAACTGTTGGAGAGTTGTGTACAAAGAACAGTATAACAACAAATAATGGATATAAAGTGGAGATGGATTGGCCAAATCCTTAGGAAAGATAACAGCAGGGCTAGGCAGGTCTTAGATTGGAACCTCCATGGCAAACGACAACAAGGAAGACCCAAGCGTACATGGAGACGGAGCATGTTAGACGAGGCTGGAAGAACTGAGAAGAGCTGGGAAGTGTTGAAGCGACTGGCAAATGACCGTGTAGAGTGGCGAGCCTCGACAGAGGCCCTATGTACCACAAGGAACTCTAAGGACAAATGATGATGATAATCAGTGCATTTTTTCTAGCGAAAAATGTTTGGGAACTCATTTCACATCTGTTTTTAACTTATGTCAGAAAATACTATAATAGTCTATAATTGAATTAAAATGCCGACTATTTATATAAATATACACGAATCTGGTCAAAAAAGGTATGGGAACTCAGTTCCCATGAATTCCCACTGAAAAAAAGCACTGATGATAATGATGTTTAAACCAACATTTTAATCAGAATCTTTCTTTAATAAATATAAACTTAACTTATTTTTGTTTATTTTTTTATTCTTTTAATATCGTATAAAATGTGAATGGAATCTGTCCGGATTTTAAAAAAGTCACGTCTAGAAGGCTAGTGATGTTTCAAATAAACAACGAATTGAGTAAATGTTTAACGATCTTTTACAAGCTTTTAACTCAGCTAAGTATGACGTCAGGTGTGCTGCAAAGAAATGAGATGAACTAAGAAAACATTAGAAAATACACGGATCATTATAACAAAATGTGTATGATAAATAAGAGTATCTCAGATATAAGAGACACAATACAACTCATGATCTTTATATAGTTTAGCTTGTAGACGTCATTGTCCTTAAGTCCTTTGTGTAAACTAGTGAACTTAAAGCCATTGTACCTAATTAAACTCAATACAGTTAATACTTCCTCTTTTTTTAAAAATTAAAATTAAAAATAAAATTAACGCATTTTTTTATTACTGACTATTAAAGATTACATATTATATGAAATCAGATGAAAGAGGATTTTGTAAAAATAGAATAAAAAAAATAAGAGCTTAAAAAAAGTGTTGCAGCGTTTAATTAAGTACGTGTGTTGTAAGTTATTTTAAAAAAATATTCTAAAATTTTGTGATATCTAACTTTTCTCAAGTACCGTGAGATATAACTTGTCACGGGTACATCATGGTACAGCTCAAGTACAGTGGTGCAGCTCAAGTACAGTGAGATATAACTTGTCACGGGTACATCATGGTACAGCTCAAGTACCGTGAGATATAACTTGTCGTGGGTACATCATGGTACAGCTCAAGTACAGTGGTGCAGCTCAAGTACAGTGAGATATAACTTGTCACCGGTACATCATGGTGCAGCTCAAGTACAGTGGTGCAGCTCAAGTACAGTCAGATATAACTTGTCACGGGTACATCATGGTACAGCTCAAGTACCGTGAGATATAACTTGTCACGGGTACATCATGGTACAGCTCAAGTACAGTGGTGCAGCTCAAGTACCGTGAGATATAACTTGTCACCGGTACATCATGGTGCAGCTCAAGCACAGTGAGATATAACTTGTCACGGGTACATCATGGTGCAGCTCAAGCACAGTGAGATATAACTTGTCACGGGTACATCATGGTGCAGCTCAAGCACAGTGAGATATAACTTGTCACCGGTACATCATGGTACAGCTCAAGTACAGTGAGATATAACTTGTCACCGGTACATCATGGTGCAGCTCAAGCACAATGAGATATAACTTGTCACTGGTACATCATGGTGCAGCTCAAGTACAGTGAGATATAACTTGTCACGGGTACATCATGGTACAGCTCAAGTACAGTGGTGCAGCTCAAGTACAGTGAGATATAACTTGTCACCGGTACATCATGGTACAGCTCAAGTACAGTGAGATATAACTTGTCATCGGTACATCATGGTACAGCTCAAGTACAGTGAGATATAACTTGTCACCGGTACACCATGGTACAGCTCAAGTACAGTGAGATATAACTTGTTACCAGTACATCATATCGATAACTGATATTAAAATATAACAATAAAATACAAAATAGTTCTGACGGCGAGTACAAGTTTATACTCAATTATCGGGATCATTTAAATCAAGTTTGTATTATTGCGACCTCTTAAAAGTAAAAGAGCAGAAGAAGTTGCTTACCAGCTACTTGATTTCTTCACCACCATAGGGGCACCAAGCGTGCTTCAATCAGATAATGGGAAATATTTTTTGAAATAACTTTAAATGAACTTAAGGACATGTGGCCTGAACTAAAATTGGTACACGGAAAACCGAGGCATAGTCAAAGTCAATTTTCCATCAAACATGCCAACCAAGATGTTCATACTATGATGATGACATGAATGCACACAAATGAATCAATACTCTGGACTCTGTACTCTGGACTCTGGACTGAGAGTATCCGATTTGTTCAATTCATGAAAACCGTTCTTTTCACCAAGGCATTTAGCAGTTGCTATATGAGGTCATGTTTGGCTGCAAAGCAAATGTTGTACTGTGTAACTCAAATCTACCCAGATAGGTGATCGATAATTTATTTACGGACGAAGACATTGAAAAGGTCGGACAAGAAATGGAGGATGCTGTCGTGCTGGTGTTTAAACCATTGGAAAATTGAGACTTGTTCGTTAAATATAAACACCCGAAAAAAGAGTGTATAGTCAGTGAAAAAAATAGAAGTAAAAAAAAAGATTAAAAAAAACACGTTTTTATAAGCGGACTAAAAAGAAGAAAATATTTTTTTTTCACAGAGTTGAGAAGGAAAATTGTTTTTCTGGATTGATAAAAATTTCAAACTTAATAGCTCAAGTACTATGATGTAATATGACTAAAAACGTGGGGCGGGCGCTTCTCAGGCTTAACTAATTAAATTCACTCATTTTCTTACTCGTCATTTGTAAACCCTAATCATTTTAGCCAAACGCCTAAAAAGCGTGAGTTTTGAAGTATTGATTATGTTCAAATATAATACTCATTGCCCGACAAACATTTACAGACTGGAAATGAATGATCTCCCTTTGATGTTAAACATGGCTGATGTGGTCGGGGTTGGTGTGAACTCGGCACGTGAATGTAATGTAAACAAGGGCAGAGGGATAATACATATGCGTTTATATAGATAAACTAAAACGTTCAATAATTTAATAACGGTACGTTTGATCGATCTGAAATTTTGACACAATGCATTGTTATACAAGATCTGTATGTGGTAAAATATTGGGATCTCTAGGACAATCAGAAGTTGTTTAATTTTACGTTGGCAGATTTGAAAAATTGTGGACAGACAGAAACGAAAGCAAGTTAATAAAAACGTGGTAAAAAGTGTATTTCGGTCCTTTATTTTGCCATAATATGTACATCGATTTGTATTTAATTTATGCAAATTTTGCTATTATAACTTTAAAAAAATATGAGTGTGTGTTTCTGTGTGTTTTCTTCGATAACTGATATTAAAATATAACAATAAAATACAAATATAGCTTCAATTTAAATTTTGTTATGCTCAGATAAGACAACTTTAAGATCTCCGAAGAACAGAAATATTTTTTTTTATTACTGGACATGTCTTGCCTGTAGAACGTGAAAAAAAAGTGTATTTCCTGTCATCGTCGCACCACAAAACACCAGTGCAGACGTATGTAACATGAACAGTTACTTGAAAAACTTAGATAGAAATTAATGATAGAGTCATTAATTTAGAAATATTTTAAACCAGTATTAACACTTCTATGACATTAATACTAATAATTTGTGATACTTAAATGTTTTCTTGCATGAAGCTTAAAAGAATTTATAGAATTAAAACATTTGAGGAATGAAACATTTATATTATCTTATTCATTGCACTTTGAAGAAAACTATTAAATGTATATGTTCACTTAAAACGCTATGTCTACCTACATGTTTAAGCCGCATCCACCTAGTTCTATGTGATCTTGATATATTTTATCCCAGTGGCACGCCACTAGAACTCGATCCCTATAATAAGGGAAACAATTTTATGGAAAAGTGTGACTCTCCTACCCTGATAAAACTTTATTTCATTTTTAAAACTGAGTTCACTGTTCATAGTAAAGAAATTTGAAGTGCTTCTGGAAAATAGTAGCCTTAAAAAGAATTAGATGCTATATTTTTTTTTATATTTAGAAAATGTTTAATTCACCCACATTGTTTTGGTTTAACCATAATTTGTAGGGTGACATAAAGTTTCATTGTCGGATTTTATTGTGCAATTGCATGTGTTGCTACCGTTTGTGTAGTCAAATTACCCAATGTAATATTTTTTTGTTGTTTACATTTTAATACATTTTCTATGATTTTATTAAAAAAGTAATTTTTCATTATTAAATAATTTGTATCTCCTTTATATTAATTCAATGGTCATTGCTGATATATTTACTTATTTCGTTCTAGCCTCGACAGACACTTATTTTAAATTTAAATTTCTGTTTCATCCTGGTCAAAATGACATCAACGTTTTTGCCAATTTCACAAAGTTAGAAAATCACACATTTTGTAATTAAAATTGATTAACGTATAAATTAAAAATGAATTCTTAAATGTATAATCTTTTGTCTCTTTTGACCTGGTCATAATTTATTGTACATATAAATAATAGATACGATTAACAGCGTTAAAATTATTTTACAAACATTTTTGTCCTTTTGTTGTTGTAATCATCAGTTATGTTATTACTAATTATACACAAACTCTAAATTCTTAATTATAAATATGATTTTTTGTGTTATCTTATTTTAAAATACAATGTCTAAATCTTACATATTTAAATTAATACATGTATTATCCATTGCATCACAATACAAGGTATAATAAGAAAAACCCGTAAAAAACCAAGTTTTTGACTATAAATCCTTTATGTACGAGAAGTAATTAAAAGAATGTTCATTATAAGACGCAGCGCCAGACCATCCAGAAATACAAAATTGCAGTTGTGTCGTAAGACATGTTTAATATAATGCGCACCGATCAGGAATATGTTTATAAAAAGAGCTGTCAATAAAATACGCACCTTATTGCGCGACAGAAAGGTTGTTCAATATAATACGCACCACGACGCTCTATCTCAAAAAATAGCATGATACATAGGAATAAATAAAATAATCTAAAAAATCAATTATTTTATTACGGTACATGCGATCGATCTGAAATTTTGATACATTGTTTTTATCATTGGTACGAAACTGCCTGCAAAATTTCAGCTCACTATCTTGCGAGGAAGTGGGTTAAAAATCGATCAAAAGTTTTGGCGACAAGGTCGGTCCGCCGCAGACACCACGAGTTAATATAAAGGATTTAAAAAAATAAAAACACAATATCTAAATTTCCTATTTGTGACATTGATTAACATAGGTATTTGGGTACGAGGTTATGGGACATTTAATTGTGTAATAGGTTGTAGGACAATACAATATATGTTGAAGTGTACTACAGTCGAGTGTTTACATTATTTTAGTTGAGTGTGTGGCAGATTGCAGGCCCTGACTGTGCACAATGATGTAAGATTTAAATTATTTAGTAAAAATTAGAAAAGTATCTATATATATATATATATATAATGCACCAAAGCGAGTATGTGCAATGAGCATTAAGAATGACCCTCGATGGGGTAAACTAATCGCAGTTAACGGTTGGCAAGCGAGGGTAGTGGAGGGGTAGGGCAAGTCTTGGGACCAGCCATTCACGTTCGTTGTTCCTTCACAGAGTACATGTATTTCGTATTGGTTATAACATCCGCCTGACAAGCACCAGCGGCAAAATTTTAAAAACATGTTTATATGTATACCCGTTCTTTTCACCCTTAGAGAACATGAACACCACTTCGCATATATTTCATTAAAAAAAAGCTTCGTTCAATGTTACACCAATTACTTTATAAGGTAACTGTCTGGTTCTATATGTCGCATATTTCCGGAAAAGATCATAGACGAAGTGTTTCCAATTTGATGTTCAATTTATGTAAGTTACACACCACTTGGCTTCGTTCCCTTTACTTGGGGATAATATGCAAACCAAGTTCTAGATTTCGGCATCCGGGCTGACTAGCGACTGTCAAAACAGCGACTGTCATAATAGCGATTGTCAAAATAGCGACTGTCATAATAGCGATTGTCTTAATGGCAACCGCATTATAACAGGGACTGTTAAAATAGCGAATTTTTTATTTGCTTGTGATGATGTTTGAAAAACTTACTGTGCCTAGCCTACAATGGAGTTTATAAAATCAAGAAAAGGAAGTGACATGATAAGCCATGCAGGTATTTTGTACGGAAGAGATAATACAACATTACATACAATCAACTGGAGGAGTGTATAAATAAATGTTGGTGTTGTAAAGAGTGTATACAAATTTTAGGGACATCACTCTGTATAATACATATATAAAGCTAAAGGTCTGTTGTATTGTAAACATTTCTGTACAAAATTAAAAATTATTATTGCTATAAATCAAGTCAAATATAGTTTGCAGAAAGCTCGATACAGATTAGCAGACATAGATGCAGTCCATTAATTGTGTGGGGGTGGGGGTGGTGGTGGGAGGGCGGGATGGAGTATGGCTGCTTTTTTAAGCTAGAGAAAAACTGAACATAATTTTGTTAAGTGTACTTTTGAAATCGTTCTAATAATAACATTCATTTTCTTTAAAACAATTTTAATTTCATATATGTTGTTAAATAGCAATATAAAACTAAATTAAATAAAATTATTCCAATAAAGTTGAATGCGAGGCTAGTTCGGGGTATCGGTAGAGGTTGGTCGGACACTAGGACCCCGAGGAAATGCGACTCCGGACAGTTCGACAACAGGACTTTTTTACCTCCGGATATTTCGACGCTTATTGATTCTACCTTGTAAAATTGTTTATGTTTTATATATATGTTTTTTATTTTTAATTTGTTTGTTATGAAATTTATTTTTGTAAAAAATGATATAGTATAATATCATTATCTATTAAAAATGTATAACAGCTTGAAATAGTTATTTTCAACGTTTAATTTACGACTTTTAAAAAAGTATATCCTCTGAAAACCAGTCAACATTAAATGCCAATTCATGATTGTGATAAATGCATCACTCCTCTGAGTCTTTCTAAAATTATTCAACTCCACCCCCACCCAAATGCGTTGTAATCGGACAATAAAAATGCAATGTGGTAAGATAGTCCTTTATAGTAAGCGATGCCTTTGATGAATTTGTGGCAGACTACCCTCCAGAAGTAATGTCTCTTGTGATTTACTTTCGAGGATAACTATGTAGGACGGAGATACAGACGTGGTGATAAAGACAAACGTTATCTCCTGTACATATGTGGAGTGTGAATGCTCGACAAGATCAAGACTGACACGAACAAACAATCAGCTCCAGAATTGGCACAAAGCTTTTCAAGGATCAGCTGAAATTCATCACCCATCCATCTTCATATTTATCGAGGCTCTAAGGCGGGAGGAAGCCATTCAACGGACAAATCTTACCCAGCTGCTACAAGGCATATACCTGACTTAGAGAGTGAAGAAATACGTGACAATGAACACACGAATCACTGCTGTACAACAACATCAAGATCATGTTAAATCTTTCTTAAAATCTTATATGTTGCAGAACAACTTTCAAACAATACGACTAAGAAAATTATCAATATCAAAATTGAGTGTGTAAATTAATTTTGATTTTGTGTTGTGTATGGAATGATCTTACAATACAAACTTAATACTTAAATGTACAAATACGTGTACGAAATCGCATTCAAGTGTTGCAATAATACTTCGGATAATCGTAATGTTATGTGTATGATTCCAGATGAAAGTATACCCAAATTCATAACTGCTAAGTTGATTTTTCTTTAAAAATAAAATGTAACTAAATCTTTTTAGTAAATGTTTGCTCTATAATTTGATGCCCGTTTACTAAGAAAAATAGTGTAAACTCTCCTCTACTCTATTTCAGTTCATTAACTTATATTACTAAAATTCCCACAACCCTGCAATAATGATTTAAATAGGACAAGACTGCTATAAGACTTGATAGAAACAATAATTTAATAGTGAGTGAAAGAGACTGAAATAGATTTCATTTAGTACTTCTGTCTGGTAAATGTCTTACAATTCGCAAAAAAAATAATTATATTATTATTCTTTAAAATATTGTTTTTTTGCTTTGCTCACCGAAGAAAGCTCTTTGAACATACGTTCATTTTTCGGCGTCGTTTTCATGCTCACTCATACAATATTCAATAAACTTTTAAAAACATCCTCATATAGGCCTGTAATATAGTGAAGAAATTAAACAGAATAAGAAAGAAGTTAAAACAAACATTATCGTTAACGACAACGTTCAATGAAATTATTCATATAGTTAACATATGTACTAATGGGAGAAAAATCAACATTTAATTAAAACAAGTGATATATGGATAAAAACTAAAAGTTCTGATTAAAAGTAATAAAGATTTATAAATCCATAAAATAGAAGTTAAATTACAGGTGTAAATAAACAAGTCTTAGAAATACGTGTCGAGAGTTCACTAAATAATAAAACATAAAAGTGACGATTTTCTTCATGTCAAAATGACCACTCTAAACACAAAAATTATTGTGTAGATAAAACATTAAAACTTTTTTTAGGACGTAACATATTTTGTACAGGAACTTGAGTCAAAGTTCGGTTCCTATTCTGACGTTTTGAGCCCCAAATTTGCCAGGTTTTGTAACAATAGTCGATTCTGATATCTATTACAACATACATTATTTTAGATATCTTACTGGCTATGCTTATTTATAAAGTCGTCTTAAGGCAATCCATGTACATTTGTATTAGTGATCTCCCTAGATATGACTGTAGTATCAAACTTTTTGTGTACACAACATAATTATAGTAAAAGTGTATTATCCCATAAAGATTTCGGGAGTGAAATGACTCGAAGTCTTCTTTGAATGTTTTAGTATTCAGTTTTTTTCTTCAAAGTTTTTTTAAACTAAAAACTAACGGAATTCCAAAATGTGTTTTGTATTTTAATGATGCCAATTGTGAGATGATAAAACTGCTGGTATGTTGCGTCATTTAATTTTTAACAGTGTAATATTAGATACCACATAACGTAAGACACAATTTAAAACAAGCAACAAAGCCCGTCCAAGGACGTTCCGCCGTCGTTTCGGTGGCATGTTATAACTCCCCTCCAACAGCCGTCTCGACCGACCATACATCTGTATCATATCAAAAATACTATTCATATAGTTATAATAAATAACCCGTAAAAACGAAATATTTGACTTTAAATCACAAAGCTTATGCTCAAAATAAAGTCTTGGAAAACAATACTGCCTTAAAAATAACTCGTTTCAAACGTCCAGGTAAACGTGTTCAATATGTAAATGAGATTTAATTTTTCTGATTGGCTGTAGGAGTCTGTTGGAGTTTGAGGGACCAATCTCTATCGATGACCGCACAGAAAATTACCTTTTATTATATAGAATGTTGAGAGTGGTATATGGTCTCGATTTTTTATCGAAATCAAACATATAAATAGAGCAACAACTAGGAAATAACTAGCTAACTACCGAACTATATATATTTATATAATGAAAGAACTAGGAAACAGCCGGATAGGGTTTTTTACTATTTGCCGGATCCGGATAGTTTAGCCCTAATATTTGCCGAATCCGCATTTCGGATCCGGATATCTCCACATTTAAGTGTAAGAGCTAAGAGGGTGTACTTTACTACTTTATATCTAGTATTTAATACTATTTATTAAAATAATAATTATCCAACAATTGGATAGTAGCTGCTATCTAAAATGACGGTTTGTGACACTGTCAAAGTCAACGATGAACATTTTACAATAAATTGAATGAACGACCTTGAACAAAGTTCAACGAACTTTGTAGTACGTGTATGTGAACCAAGCAAACCGTGATGTACTGAGTGTGTAGTGTGGTGTACAAGAAGTCGTGATCTAGAGCCATAATAAAAACTGTACTTTTATTCAGACAATTTACTTTTAATATTTTGTTACTTAACTTAGTTTGTTATCTTAATAATACCAAGTGCAGTAATGTCTATACTTGTAACTTTTTAACTTAATATTTTTTTCTCGTATTGAAATTGATTGATTTACTATATTTTACATGGCTTTGAATGATATCATAATCAACGCTTGTTAATTTGTTTATTTTGTTCTATATTAATAATTTAATGTATAACTTAACTTTTTACTTAACTTATTTTGTATAATTATAATATTCACAATAGGCTAGAGTTTTAAAATTATATGGATGAATAAGATATAACACGCGAGACAAGCAACATTTTTCTATTTTAGTTCTCAAATCAAATCACAATTGCAACTGTCATTTAAATTTTAACTGAAAAATACAACACAAAAAAAGAATATAACATTATTAGAATGATATAACTTATATCACATAAGTAAATTTTTTAAATGTGAATACTGAATGAAAAAATATTGAATAATTGACTACTGTAAGCGTAATAGTCAATGACAAAGAAGTTAAAAACGAAAGCCAACAACCAGCCTGTCCAAGTTTCCCAGGCTCCTGTTTAACTATAAAGTGTATAGTATAAACTAATAATTACAAATTAAACCTAAAATTATTATTTTTAACATAAAATTAATATTTTTAAAACATAAAATTAATATAAAAATGAACATAATTTAATGACATGATTAAATAAAATAGCTACTAATTGGTAGTTACTAGTAAGTTGTATCGTAGTACACAGCACACAATTAAATTATATTATAACCCGAAGATCGAACTTAAATTGTCGCATGCATTTACAGCCTTAAGAAATAATTATTGTAGTTTGTTTCTTCAATTTTCAATTTTCGAAAAATTAAGTTTTTGTAATACCCAAATTCTTTTTCAAGAACAATACCATCCCAAGTTTGTTCGCCGACAAGCGAGAACGCTTATTATCATTCATCTGCCCCGCTTTGCTGAATGCTCTCTCACTTTCCATTCCTGTTAAATGTACTGATTTCTGGTTATTGTTTTTTCCTTTTTATATATTTGTTTATAAACTCCTTAATATTAAGTAAATTTGGAATTTATAAATTCTTTACTCCATTAATATCCGCATATTATTCGGATCTGCCATAATTATTTCCCAAATCCGGATAGTGGAAAAAATCGCGATGTCCGATCCGGATATCCGGATACCGGATACCCTACTGTCCCCTAGAGAGAACATAGCTCTAATAAAGCGAAACATTTTTAATCCAACTGTATATTTTAATATAAATAATTACATGCGCTACAAACGAGGTGACCTACCTTTAAAAAAGGGAAGGTAACTCAATGGAGCTAAATTCTAACAATTTTCTTTGTTTACGTTATTGAATTGATCAGTTCAAAGTGTCTATAAATAACGCGATTGTATCAAGCAACTTTAGAGGTAAGTGTTCACAGTAATTGACCAAATTATGTTACTGGTTATTACAAAGTTATTTGAACGATAAGTGTCTGATATCATCGAAGATAAATCTACACCAAGATATATGTACTGTTGAGTGATATTGACATAAGAACTACGATATAATAGAGGATGTAGTGTTGCACAAGAATTACACAGAATCCAGTTTTATTTAATTTTTAAAAAAATTTTCTTTTATAAATGTCAGAAATTTTTTTAATAGATGTAAAAAATGTCAAGAAAAGACATTGGGAAAAGTTTGAACAAATTTTGTAATAAATGATTGAAATGTGCTAAAATATTTGAGAATTATGAAGTATGTGAATTGCATAAAATGATTTTATGTGCTCTATATTTTAATATTCTGCTATTTTTGTTCTGACTGGATAAAATAAGAGCAAATATAGATATATATTGTACTCATGTTGTCTTCTTTAATTGATCTAACTTATATAGATATATATTGTACTCATCTTGTCTTCTTTAATTGATCTAACTTATATAGATATATAATGTACTCATCTTGTCTTCTTTAATTGATCTAACTTATATAGATATATATTGTACTCATCTTGTCTTCTTTAATTGATCTAACTTATATAATACTTTTAAGAAAATTTTAACAAAATTATCAGTATTCAAGTGAAGCTAAAGTATCCTTATGACCTTTTAATATAAAGCAAACATTTTATGACGTGATTTACATTACAAATAAAATTTGTCTATCTGACTAGACGAATACGTTTGTTGTTATTTTAAACAAGATTTAAAAAACCAAAAAAAAACCCCCTGTTTATCATATTTGACGTGCATCAAAAGTGAAATTCACGTCATGCCTGGACCACAAAGCACCGGTTTTACTTTATTTAACATTGCGTCGTACTTGAGATAATTTAGTTGGCAAGATTAAATAAGGGATTTTTTTTAAAAGATTGTCTAAAATATATTTTTACAATCTATAAATCAAAGTATTATAAAATTATGTTGCCTAATGTTGTTCATTGTATGAAATTAAAACTTAAGTATACACGTTTTAAATTATAAGAAAACATTAGATTTTAAAAAGAGGTATTTTCAATTAAGGAAACAATAAATATAATATGTTTATTTAATGAATAAATGTTTCACATTAATCAAATAGGCATGACCTACGATTCTTTAGTATATAATTCTACATTATCTAAGTCCCTGTAATTAGGGATACAATATATATATATGAATTTAGGCTTCTACTTCTCCGGTGTTCCATTTGATCCACACAACAAAAAAAAATTAAAACAAGCTCATTTCCTTGGTTGAAGTTATTCTTATCTTTCAGTCGTCTTTGCTATACCGTTAACATGAGAGTGCATATCAGCATTGTAAAACTAATTTTGCTTTTGTTTGTTCACATGACTACAATTTAAATGTTATTTTTTCTGATTGAAACAATAATTCAGAGCTAACCTAAACAAATGCAGGTTTCATAATAATTTTTTTTTAAAAATTCAATCCAAATTTCTCATCATCCTTTAGAATTTATACAAATTTCGACTTAACAATCATAGTTGAGACTGTAGACATTTTAAAGCAATAGTCACGGTTAGGGTCCCGTCTCGCTATATTTGACCATTTTGACTCGTTGCAAAGTGTCACGAATATCGCCCCCCCCCCAGCTCCAAAGTACGTCACACTTTCGAATAGTTTTTTAAGTAACACATAATTAAAATATTTCATTTAATAGTTAAAACACACTATACTATTGAACTGTTTAAAATATAAAATTTCCACTTAAAGTTATTGATGTACCACATTCAAAATTTTGAAATCCGACCGGAGCTGGATTTTGACTGATTTATGAAGTGAAATCCAGCCGGAGTCGAAGCCGGAACCAGATTTGTAAAACTAGCCGGATTTTGGATTTGGGAGTGAGCCGAAATACGCCAACCCCTAATTAAAAGAAGTGTCAGATTATTAAAAAGACTTAAGTAGTAGAATAGTTAATGGTCAACAGTTGTTACAGTTATTCAATGAAACAGTAACTCAATCTAGATCGAATTTGAAAACAAAAATTGCAAAAATAAGACTTTACAATTATATAATACACATCATTTACCTGCTACCTTTTCATTTGCAATGAGTGAGGTCAAGTTTTAGATAATCTTCCGATTATGCATTCTATTGACACATGATAAGAAGTAGATTAGCGAAACTTGACATCAACCGTGATTAAATAATAAAAAGGAAACAAAACAATTTGACTAATAAAAGATTAGATTGACAAATTATGTGACCAACTCTTGTGCTATATTGAATCTGTTTATTATGATCCCATGAATTATGTTTCATTCAAAAATCTTCACTGAACACCATCTTACAACGGTGAAGTGAAGTGTTCATACATAGTTGCGACAGACATCAATCTTTCACAATCATCATTTTCTGGAAGGATAATTGCAGACAGATCAACTCGTCCCTAATCTAGCCACTCAACAGCCTCTGTATGTACATTTCCTCTTCTGGCAATAACTGCCCTGGGTTCTCTTTGCCTTCTAGAGTCGATTCTCAAATGACGGATGCGTTTAATCTGAGATGATTCATTAGGGTGGGTTTGGGTGAACAGTTTGGGTGGGCACATTTTCCTAAGCCCGAGCTCTGTGTTGTCATGTATGTTTGTTCAACATTGTTTGTGATGTAAAATATAAGTGACATACTTTGCAAAATCGATCAAATAAGCTGGTAATCATATGGTTTTACTTTAAAAACTCTTGTTGATCTTGGCATAATATCATCAAATTTGAGAGTTTTTTCTACAAACAGGAAGGACATTTATGAGAATCTGCATCTGCTCTTTCTGAAGCTTTGAGTCCATCAATTGTTTGGTTGATTGGGATTGGAGACGGAATAATTTTGAAGGTAAAACGCTGAAATATGAGCTTCTTGCTTTGTCGCAAGATTTTATGTCCTGATATTTCACAAGTGGAGTAAAATATAGGCTGGTGCAAACATGATTGTCAAACCATTCCTGATCCTTCGATGTTAGTCCTGCTGCATCCAATTCAGATTTATGAACAATTTCAGGAGATAAGCATTTCATGCTATTTTGACATAAAAATAATTATGTGTGGATATCAAGAGAGTGGAAACTAAAGACATTTTAAAACAACCGTCGATGTTTGATATTGTTTGAGGATTTATTTCTCAAGAATATTAGTTAATTTTATTTTATTTTATACCATTTTATACCATTAATCTTTTTACTTCCATATGTTGTATGATTTCAGTCAGCCATATATCAAGGACCTAAAATTTATGGTGACGGATGAAATTTGGATTTGTATAATAATACTTACAATACCTGTGATAGCATTAGGAAACATTGTAGATTTTTTGTTTGTTTAAGATTAATATAAAAACTATAAACTGTAGTTACTACTTTTTGCAAATTTATCCTAAATAAAATGTATTTACTTTTAAGGATGTTCACATTAATCAAAGTTTTATAAAAGTAAAGATACAAATTAAGGCATCAATAATAGTGATTTGTGTTGAAGTAATGATGAAAAATATATGTTAATGTACTTTTAATACAATAATATAAAAATTAATCATTATAAAGTGTACTTTCTGCTCTTTAGTAACACAAAATAATGTATACGTGTTTTGTACAAGTCACTCGCGTTGATGGTAAAGACAATACAATTATTATTGTAGCATGCATTCTTTGGCTTCTCATAAATTTGTTAATTTTTGGTTTGTGTCGGAGTCAGAAAATGTTTTTTGAAAAATAATAATAAAATTGGACATCAACAGTTTGCCAGTGAGAAGGCAAATCGTATCGTCTTCACTAGTGAGAAGGCAAGTCGTATAGTCTTCACTAGTGAGAAGGCAATTCGTATCGTCTTCACTAGTGAGAAGGCAAATCGTATCGTCTTCACTAGTGAGAAGACAAGTCGTATC
The DNA here is from genome assembly GCA_944989445.1 of Ampullaceana balthica. NCBI lineage: Eukaryota > Metazoa > Mollusca > Gastropoda > Lymnaeidae > Ampullaceana > Ampullaceana balthica. The sequence goes on along the minus strand of CALYLW010000588.1, from coordinate 262,252 downwards.
GTCTTCACTAGTGAGAAGACAAGTCGTATCGTCTTCTGAAAAAAACACAGGGAAGCCTAAAGCATTGTGAGCAAGTTAAACGTTGATTAAATTCTTAAAATTACTTTATATACTGCAAACACATAAGTTATTTTATGCATTCATTCCCATAAAGTATTACATGTTTATGGACGTTCACTACCCACATGTCAAAAGGTTTGTTTACTATTAACATTAAATTCACCAACAATAAATGACTCCTTCAGATCTTGTGTTACAGAAATGGCGAAGCAAACATTTACATCTACATTGTTTATGATATATCGTAGAAGAATAAATTCGGTATTCGCATTGATTTTTGCACCATATGTCATGCATATTTTTATTTTTGTTATTCTGTTATAAAGTATTAATTTTTTTAATTGAATTCATTTATATGTATAGGAGTGCACTACCCGTGATTAGCTACGTGGTAAACACAACAAATATAACATTTTTTTTGCTATTTTCTTACCCTTAAAACGTTATTGATAAGTATAAACTCATCACGAAAGTGGTATAGCGAGGTAACAAATATAACAACATTTTTTGTTGCTATTTTCTTACCCTTAAAAAGTTATAGATAAGTATAAACTCATCACGAAAGTGGTATAGCGAGGTAGCAATCTTCTTCATCATAAAATAAAGGATATTTTGAAGAACACGTTACAGTCACTTGTTGAATATTGTTTTGGCAAGCTACCTGTTGAAAATAGATTAATAGACTATTCTGATAGCTATGTAAACTAATCATCCTATAACTTCTCTATTTGACATTAGTGTTATATGCAAGAACATGAATTTAGCAGAGATAATTTGCATTAAAGTAAATATTTCTAGTCGACAGTTGGTAACCCCTATAAAACCCATTCACGACCCCATTGGTTGGGAGCCAATGCAATAGAGGATAGAAGAAGCCAGGGCAAAGTTGTAATAATATATTAGGCAATAAAGTCTTACTTTGAAATAACATACATTGATTAAAGGCCATATACGTGTGCATTCTTTAATTTACTCAAATAAAATTCGTAATATTCATTTCTTCAATGAAGCATAATCGGGATAAAAATATAATTTTAAGGCAGCATTTTTGTAATTCTTTCAAAGAGATTATATAACTGGATCTCATGTTGAAATTATATTGTATTTTTCAGTTGTAAAATATTATTATTGAGAACATTTTTCATATTGTTTTCTTTTAGTTGTATCCATCTAGTCCTTTGTAAGAATGATAAAGTATAGGATGCCTGACCTAATATAGACTCACTCATAATTTCTCAGAAATAATCTATTGCACCATCTTACTAAGCATAACGTTTAACTAAGAATGTATACCATTTTTATCAAGGTTTTATTTGTGCGACTGATATATATATATATTATAAATATATATGATATAATTATTAATATATATAATGTATATTTACATGTATTTTATTTCATTTAATTTTAGTTTGTATAACTTATTTAATATGTATGGGTGTTTCAATGTGTGTTTGTTAATTTTTTAAATAAAATATAACTATACAATACAAATAAAATTTTAATAATTTTAATGCACAGATAAGAGAACTTTTGGATCTCTAAAGAAAAGGAACAATTGTTGTAGTAAAGGACATTGTTTTTTTATATTGGACGTGAAACAAAACATTTAATCCCGTAAGCGTCGCACCATAAAGCACCAGTGGTGAAGGATGTAATATAAAATTTAATTTGAAAAATTTAGATTAGAATATTAATGATAGCATGTTTAATTTAAATGTATTAAATTTTAACTTACTCTGCTGTGACATTTTGTACTAATAATGTGTGCTACTTAAATATGCCCTTTCATGAAGCTTATACGAGCTTATAGTATTGTAATATTCGAGGAACGAAACAAATCTTAACATCCTATTCATTTAAATTTTAATAAAACTATCACATTTATATATGTACTTTAAAATGTAGGCATATATACATTTTTAAACGATACTGCATGCACTATTTGTCTCTTTACTAATTTATCCTAGTAGAACACCACTTGAACTCGGTCCCTTTTATTAGGGATACAATGTCAATGAAAAACTATGAAGCTCCAACATCCATAAGCATTTTTTTTTATTTTAAAAGTTGATTTCTTTGTTCATAGTATTATAACATGAACTGCTCCTTTACAATAGTAACTTTAAGCAAAATTTCATAATTAGCATCTTTCTGTAAACAAATACAAACTTATCTTACTTTTATTTTTAAACTATTTTTTTATTCTTAACATCTAATAAAATGGAAATGAATTCTGTACACATGTAAAGAACATACTATTAAAAACGTGTAGCCTGCAGACAAGACATTTTATAAAAATTTTGTTAATATGAAGTACACTTGAGAATGACAATTTTATAATAGATGTCAATATTAGTTATCGTGTAGTTTTTGGAGTGATCTTTTGCGTGTGGTAGTGTGTTTTTGTAACAATTTTTTTCTATTGTATTACGATCCGTTGCATACGTATGACTCGGTCAATATTGGGATGAGAAACAATGGCGTCTCTAGAGATTTGTAGGGATTTGGCGGGCCAAAAGAGGCCAACTCTTTTGGGGACCTGCATTCATGGTGGTGGCGTAATATTTAATGAAAAAAAAATCAGGTCAATTCTTTAGGGCCAACCTCAAGTGGGGGCCGGGGGGACTTTTGAATTTTGACCGCCAACCTTCTCCTCCCTAGCTACGCCGATGATGAGAAAGACATAAAAAGCAGATAAAGGAATATACATGTGTGTAGGAAATTGAAGTGGATTGTGGTTTTATAATTCTAGATATACAATACAAGTGACGAAGAAGCCATGTTTCATGTTGCTTGTTTATTATTCAACTTTACATGTAAGGGACATCACTCAACATAATAAAACTAATACAAGTCAAGAGAGTGAGTTCCCCTAAGAATAAAACTCAATATATTACATCCCTTTACCCTTAGTAAATACTAACATAATTTCCAGAGAATAAATGATAGTACATGTATCTTAAAACTACCTTTTTATTCTCTACTTTAACACATTAGAATTTCCAAGCAATAATAAAAGAAAGATTGAATTATCATTGCTCTTCTATAAAGAAATGTATGAAACTGCATTATGAATAATCATCCCTTTTCAATTAATAACACCTCAAAAGTCAATACTAAACATTATATACATATATATATACATATATATGTATATAGGCCTATCCATTCCTTCTGAAATGTTAAACAATTCAATGAATCACTAAATATATTGTAACATGAACATTACATGATTTGAATCCTTACAAACAAATGCAAAATATGCTACAACATAATTACAATACAAAACAATGATGTCAAAGTCCTCTTTTAAAATCAAAGGTTTAACTTATCTGGGACTTTGATTTTCCTGTTTGACCTTCTCAGTGGCTGTTGATTTGGTGACTCAAGATTCTGACCATCTGGTCTCTCTAGCTCAGGGAGTCCAGGATCTAAATCCTTAATTCCAGAATTTACATTTTCTGACTCTAGAATACTTGGTTCACTCATATCAACAGACATTGGTTGTGGAACAAACTGAGTTGGTGTGAACCGGTCAGATCTGGTGGGATTGACAGATTCGCACTCATTATCTGCACAAGTTATTTTTAACTGGTCTGCATGTCTACGGACAATAAGTCCATTATTTGTTTTTACTTTATAAGACACAGGTCCTGTACATTGAACAATTTGACCTGGCATCCATTTTTCCCCTCCAGTTTTACTTCAATAGATAAAGTTGTATCTGAAAATGAAGGTGTATTTGGTAGTTCAGGATTACTAAATGATAGGACAGTGAAGATAAGCATTAAAGATACAAATCCAAGATACTGCAAAGCTAGAATAGTCTACCTTCTTTATGATGCCCATAGATTCCAATCTGCTTAGCTCATTTTCAATTTTATCCCTCATTGCATAAGGTGGAACTCTAGCTTTGCAGTATCTTGGATTTGTATCTTTAATGCTTATCTTCACTGTCCTATCATTTAGTAATCCTGAACTACCAAATACACCTTCATTTTCAGATACAACTTTATCTATTGAAGTAAAACTAGATTCACTTGCTTTGTCCATTGAAAATATACTCCCCCAGTCTAACTTAAGATCAACTAACCAGTTCCTACCTAGTAATGGTGGTCCATTTCCTTCAACCACAAGAAGAGGAAGTTTAACACTTTGACCATTACAGCTTATATGAACTATACACTCTCCTATCACTGGAACATTGTCACCTGTGTATGTTGTTAGGCACTTGTGACATGGTTGTAGAGGCACTGATCCTCCTGTGACAGCGTCAAAGTCCTTCTTTGTGATGACGGTTAGAGATGCTCCAGTGTCAAGCTGGAAGATGATGCTCTTACCGTTGACACAAACTGGTACGTTGATGGGAGCATGACTTGTTGATTTCACAGAGAACAGGTGGAACTCCGGCTGCGGATCAGTTTGATTTTGATCATTTTCACTGGTAGAGTGGTTCATTGGTTGGGTTAGGCTGTCTCGGTGACAGTTAACATAGTGCTGCCTTTGGTTGCGGTACTGTCCTGACTGGCTAGATCTAGCAACAGACGAAGACTTTGCAAAGCAGGCCTTGGCAATGTGACCTTGCTTACTGCACTTATAGCAAGTTGCTAACTTGAATTTGCACTGATGAGATGCATGGGGACCGTTGCATCGATGACATTTTTGATACTTATTACTAGATTTAGATCTAGGATTTGAATTTGCAGGCTGTTTAGCATAAGTTGAACTGCTCTGATGGGGTTGGTGTTTGTTGACTGACCTGCTGTTTACTGCATGGATCTCTGAAGGCGCCAGCGATCTGGCCGCATCGGATGACTGCTGGAATGAAGTAGCAAGTTGTATTGCTTTTTCCAATGTTAGATCTGTCTCGAGAAGCAACTTTCTCTGCACATCAAGGCTGTTCACACCGGTGACAAACTTTTCACATAGTCTGTCGGACAGGGTGTCGCCGAATTCACAGAATTCACTTAGATGACGTAGTGCTGCAACATATTCTGATATAGACTCGTTTGGTTGACGAGTCCTACCGTCAAATCTGGCTCGACACAGGAACTTTGGTGGTGCAGGCGCATGGTGATTTGTGAGAAGTTTGCTCAGCTCGTTAAAGCTCTTGGTAGCTGGACTAGATGGTGCACATAAGTCCTTTAATAGCCTAAATTGTTGAGGCCCTATGACTGTTAACAAAACAGCTCTCTTTTTGGCTTCTATCGTCACGTCGTTAGCTTCAAGGTAGAAGCTTAACCTATCTAAATAATCATGTATGGTTTCTTCATTAGAATTAAATTCGTTTTATCTGGCCATACAGAGCCATTATCCTAAAAAATACTTAGCAAATATGCTCTAGCAAGCTTCTTCTTACGTAAGCATGTGCTCTTTTTTAGTGGATGATTAATCCTCGTCGCCAATGAAGTGGATTGTGGTTTTATAATTCTAGATATACAATACAAGTGACGAAGAAGCCATGTTTCATGTTGCTTGTTTATTATTCTACTTCACATGTAAGGGACATCACTCAACATAATAAAACTAATACAAGTCAAGAGAGTGAGTTCCCCTAAGAATAAAACTCAATATATTACAGAAATCATTACAAAAATTATTAAAAGTGTTAAAGTAAAAGTTTTCCTACGATTTAAAGAGTTTCTAATGTAAATATATTGTTACCACGAAGAAGTGAGGAAACACAGTAAAATTAAATATTTTGATATATATTAGCGCTGAAAATAATTTGCATATGTTTTAAGAAATTTGTGGAATGTTTATTATAAAAATAAAATTACCATCCGTTTCTTAAATTGTGAAAAATTGCGACTTTTTAATATCTAAAGCAGCATTAGTTAGTAAAATATATAACTTTTAATACATTTCCTAATAATATAATAAAACAATAGTGTTTAATTTGAAATAAAAGTTTGATTACTCCTTCATATGGGGCCATCCATATATTACGTACGCACAAAATTCGTATTTTTGTACCCCCTCCCCCCCCTGTTGCATCCCGTACATTTTTGGGACACCCCCCCCCCATGCGTACGTACAAATTCGCTCACCCCCCCCCCACCTTTTGAAGAGAAAATTAAGCCGGAGTCAGAAGATATTGGTTTTACTCTTTGAAGCCGCCCATAAATGACGTCACACGCCTAAAAAAGGGGGAGGGGGTCGCGCATTTGTGACGAGGGGGAGGGGGGTGTTTAAGAAATGTGACGCACATCAAAATGCGCACTAGAATATTTCAAAATGTTTTTTTACGGGGGGGGGGAGGGGGGTTCAAAGCTTTGGGACCGATCATTAATGACGTCCCACGATTATGGTCGAATTTCACAACGACACGCGTCTTCACTAAAAGTTAGACCCCCCCCCTCTTTTCCAATATTACGTTACAAGAATGCCCCTTCCAGGGCCGCCACCAGGGGGTGAATCCACGAATTTATTCAGGGGCCCCAACGGAAGGGGCGCCCCGTCAGCCACGCTTAATTTTTATAATGCTGATATATATTCGGATAATTATTAAAGTTACACATAACAAAAAAGATTTTAAAAATTAGCTCACAGCCAAAATTGACGGAAAAACGTTTCTGCACAATGAACAGTTCGCTAAAGGTGTTCCTCGGAATTTCATGTTTTACGTCACAGTTTTCTAAAAATAATATAACTTAGCCATCAAATACGTCACATATATGTCTTCCGGTGACTCTCTTAGTTATTCGAGTGGATGTAAATATTGGAATTTTTTTCTTCACTTTTGCGACCTGTTAAGCTGTCAATAAGACATACATACTTTTTTTTTAGAAAAAAAGGCACCGATCGTATTTTCTTCGTTGTGTTCATAGGGTTCCCGTTGAGATTCTCAATCATTTTCAATCTCTAAACATAAGATGATTACAATTTTTTAAAATTTCAATCGAGAATATTACTAAATGTACCGTTACTTCCAAAAGAAGAAAAATATTTTAATATGATTACAATTTAGGACTTTTCTTCTGGCAATAATAATGAAAATTGATTTTGATTTAAACCGCTACTTCTAGCACTATTAACGGTAATAAGAAATAGAATAAAATAGTACCAAGTTATTTGTTCATAATGTTATAGATAAGAATGTTATTGTCTTCTGAAAATTAGGTGCAATTATCTTTAAAATTAAAAAAAAAGTTATTGGCAAAACGGGTGAAAAGTTTACAAAATGGGTCATCATTTTTATATTAAATTATATAGTACTAGACGCCCCGTGGCGTAGCATACGCCGCAGACTTGCTCATAGATAGTGCAAAGAGAAAAAAAGGGGAGGGGGAGAACTGACACAAACAGTAGCACGAATAAATGGGAACAACGCGAGTGAACGTTGGGGGACCACCGAAGGGTTTTTGGGAAGTATTTCGGACATCGCCACAATTTCTGCCTAGTCACCATATTTATTATTTTCTTTTTTTAGTCCCATAACCTTTTTTGGAGGTCGTAGGGGGTTCTAATGTTTCCTTCAGAACATTCTCGGGCTTAGTATACCTTGGCGGCGCCCATCCCTCTCCAGGTCAGCGGAGGACTTTCTTATCGTTAGTCATTCATCAACATTTGTATTACCTTAACGTGGGCTCGATCCCACGCCCCTCAGCTTGTGAGGAGAGCGCACTATTGACTTCGCTATCGAGTCACCATATACTCCTGAAGTATTCATGTACTGATCGTATTGTTGATAGTGTATGACTACGCTTCCGTCACTGAGAACAACGGAAAGCTCGTCGCCAAAGTTATACCAATGTTGAGAAACAAATATTATGCCATGAAGCCAAGTTGCAGAGCAACAACTTCGTCCATGAACGAAAAATGCGACCAACTGAGACAGACAGTTACGTGGTGAAGGAGTTGGTATAACATTGAACAAAGCTTTTTGCGTGGTGTTTATGTTCGCTAAGAAAGGGGGGAAAGAACGAGCATAAATATTTATAAAAATTTAATTTTAAAAAATGTTTCAGCTTGGGTTGAACTTAAGACCTTCCGCATGTCAGGCGGATGTAACAACAAATACACTACGAAATACATGTACATTGTGAAGGAACAACAATGTAAAAGACATTGCTGGTCTCAAGACATGCCCCATCCCCACCACTACCTTCGCTTGCCAACCGTTAACTGTGATTAGTTGACTCCAGCTAGGGTCATTCGTCATGCTCGTTTGCACATACTTGTAGCTTGTCTACGACGCCTTGAAAGAAGTATATGGCCCCACTCCCTCAGGATCAAGCCCCCTCCTCAGCGCAGACGGTAACACTCTCATCACAGACAAAGAGAAGATCTTGGAGAGATGGGTCGAACATTTCGATGACGTCCTAAATCGCCCTTCGACAATCAACGACGAAGCCATCAATCGTCTACCCCAAGTGCCCACAAACAAAGCACAGGATGACCCCCCAACCTTGCTCGAGACCCAGAAAGCAATCTATCTTATCTCCAGTGGCAAAGCACCTGGCTCTGACGCCATACCAGCTGAGGTCTACAAGGAGGGGGGAACAGCCCTGACTGAAAGGCTCCACGAGCTGTTTCTCTTAATATGGCAGCAAGAGACGATCCCGCAGGACTTCAAAGATGCCACCATCATACATCTATATAAGCGAAAAGGAAGTAGACAGGCTTGTGACAACCACAGAGGCATATCCCTGCTTTCTATTGCACGAAAGATCCTTGCCAGAATCCTGCTCAACCGCCTCACAGTGCACCTTGACCAAGGACTCCTGCCTGAAAGTCAGTGTGGATTCCGAAAAGAGCGAGGAACCATCGACATGGTGTTCGCTGCCAGGCAGCTGCTGGAGAAATGTCAAGAGCAGAACTCTGACCTGTTCTCCACCTATGTCGACCTGACCAAGGCCTTTGACACTGTTGGCAGAGAGGGTCTGTGGAAGATCATGGCCAAGTACGGTTGCCCAAGGAAATTCATCGTCTTGGTGCAACAATTCCATGAAGGCATGCAGGCCAGAGTCCAGGACAGCGGGGAGTTTTCTGATCCTTTCCCAGTCACAAACGGGGTCAAGCAGGGCTGCGTCCTGGCACCAACACTGTTTAGCCTCATGTTTTCCGCCATGCTGACAGAGGCCTTCAGAGACGAGGATGTTGGTGTCAACCTGAAATACCGCACAGATGGCAAGCTGTTCAACCTTCGGAGGCTCCAGGCAAAAACCAAGGTTATGACAGACATCATCAGAGACCTGCTGTTCGCTGATGACTGTGCCCTCAACGCTGTCTCAGAAGCCGACATGCAACGCAGTGTAAACCTGTTCTCCAGTGCCTGCACAAACTTTGGTCTGACAATCAACACTAAGAAGACTGAGGTCCTCCATCAGCCCGCGCCTGGAAGGCCCTACGTAGAGCCCAACATCACTGTCAACGGCCAGAGACTCAACACAGTGCACCGGTTCACATACCTAGGCAGCACACTGTCTCAAAATGTCACCATCGATGACGAAGTGAACGTCAGAATTGCCAGAGCCAGCTCCACTTTCGGCAGGTTGTACCCTAATGTCTGGAACAGAAGAGGCATTACCATCCAGACCAAGCTGAAAGTGTACAGGGCAGTGGTGCTCCCCACACTGCTATATGCTTGTGAAACTTGGACTGTTTATCAGCGCCATGCAAGAAAGCTGAACCACTTTCATATAACAAGCCTCAGGAAGATTCTCGGCATAAAGTGGCAGAACAAAATTCCAGACACAGTGGTACTGACCAAGGCAGGTCTCCCCAGCATCTTCACCCTCCTGATGCAGTCCCAGCTTCGCTGGGCAGGGCACGTTGTCCGAATGCCAGACGAGAGACTGCCAAAGAGAATCTTCTATGGTGAGCTCCAGTATGGCCAGCGGTCCCACGGTGGGCAAAAGAAACGCTTCAAAGACACACTGAAAGCCTCAATGAAAGCGTTTGCCATCAATCCAGACACGTGGGAACGAGCTGCAATGGACCGATCCACCTGGCGCTCTTCCATCCACGAAGGTGCCAGGTCATGCGAGGCAAACCGGATTACCGCCGCAGAAAAGAAGAGGCAAGCCCGAAAGGCCCATGCTGTCAACCCTCCAGGAGATGTCGCACTCGTCCCCTGTCCCTTCTGTTCCCGAACCTGCCGTGCAAGGATCGGCCTAATCAGCCATCTGCGCACGCACAGAAAACCCTCGGATGACTAGAGTGGTCCTCGTCGTATCGACGGACGAACGAACGAACAGCTTGTCTCGCATGGTCCCGTGAAGAGAATTATATATATATAGATATGCAAGGGGCTTAAAAAATTCACTCAAAAAATGATAACTCGACTTCTGTTCAAGATGAAATTGGGGTTTTTAGAAAGCTTAGAGCTAGCCCTTAAAAATGATATATGTTTTAGAGTTTATGACAATATCTCAATTTATTGTCAAAGTACCTACAATGTTATGTGGCTGTGTGCCCGACATATTAGTTATATAATGATATATTGATAATTGTATTGGTAATGTTAGGGTATTAAGAAATGTACGAATTATTATGATGTGTTATGACCATGTACTTTTGAGCAGTCTAGGTATCCATGGTAACCAACTTACCAGGCAGATAAACTTCAATGAAGTTAAACGGGTTTTTTTTAATATGAAAATAAGAAGGTGGTCCTCCTCATCACAGTAAATATACAGACAGCCCTCACACACTTAAATATTCATAAAATGTTGTGTGATCCACGGATGTTACTATATTTCAAATTTAAAATGAAAATTCCAGTTATAAACATGTCTCTTTCCCTTGGTATGTAAAAAATTTTACACTTCAAATGATTTAATATTGCACGATCTAATTTTTTTAAAATGTATTCATATGAGTGAACAGAACACAAACTTATTACTGTTTTTTAACTATTGCTTTGTTGTTAATTTTTTCAATATGAATGAATGACACAAAAAGGAATTATACTACTGCTTTTGTAGTTGCAAATATGTGGCGTTTTTGTTATTCAGTAGGAAATTCTTGCTCCCTAGATCGCTTGTATTGGTATTTATAAATGCACCCAGCATTGTCGGTGTCGGATAAGCTACATTTTGGTCATTTTGTATACATATTTCAAGGATTTTGGCATGTGGAGACCTGGGAAAAGGCATAGGCACGATGTGGAGCCCAGAGGGGCCCAACGTACCCAGTTTTCAGGTGCCCAAACATTTCTGATGGCGGCCCTGCCCCTTCGACAATTTTTTTAAATTTGAAAATTAGCATGTTTCAAATCACTTTTGTCATTTAAGTTTAAGTATGTATTTAGTGTAAGGCTGCACTATAATATCGTAACACGCGCGAAGCCCATGTAAAATGTAATTAAATAAATTGTAAATAGACAAATTTTTAAGTACAACTTTTATTTTAAGTTACGCGTTTTGATGTGACGTGACATTTCTTATACTACCCTCCCCTTCGTCACAAATAGTCAACCCCCTCCCCCCTCTAGGTGCGTAATTTTATTTACGGACAGCCCCGAGAAGGGGCTGTCTATAAATGACGTCACGTGATTTTGGCAGATTTTTCATTCCCCCTCCCCCCTCGTAAAGCGTCGTCACAAAAACGAGCATGTTTAAAATCACTTTTTTGTCATTTAAGTATTTATTTAGTGTAGGCCTGAATTCTAATATCGTAACACGTGTGAAGTCATGTAAAACACCATTTAACAAATAAAATATTTAAGTGGAACTTTTATTTAAAGTTGCTCGTTTTAATGTGATGTCACATTTCTCTTAACACAAGTCACACATCGTTACAAATATGTAGACACCCCCTCCCCCCCTCCCCCCCCGCTTTCCCCTAGGTGCATGAAATCGCCGTCCCGTTGTGTGTTTATAACGGCTAAGGCACCGGTGGGCGAAAGACAAACTTCATCTAATTTCAAGAAATATAAATATAAACCCGACGGATATATTTTAATGATGTGTAAACGTTTGGTCTGAATCAAATGTTAATTACTTCCAAGCAAATAAAAGTTCACAATTTTGTTTGCAATAAATTATATAACATTATTGCATGTCAGTCTTGACTCAGTCGGTCTCGAATGCCGTTTCCAGCCAGAACGGTTTACGTTACTATGCTTAGTATTATGCAAATTAAATTCGTTGTGCGTACGTACACATTCAGTCGAGGCTAGGCCTGTCAATGGGTACCCGTTGCCATGTGATTACCCGGGTAATAAAATTCCGCTCGGGTACTCGTGAAATTGTGGCTTCAATGTCTATATTCTATATTAACGGAGGCCAAACTTCGGCTCCCATGTGGTTTTTTGTGTTTTCATTGTGGCTCGTGAAATAATTTATCAAATGAATATTTTAGTTTCCAAAATATGCTTAGAAGTACATCTAAGGAGAAATATCTGTCAACGGGAAATAAAAATATTCCCAACAAACATCTTTTTTCCTCTCAACGTGAAATAGAAATCACACAACACAAAAACGTTATGGTTCTTTAAAAGAATCATAAAAAGAAAACAAAAGTCCTCTGCCAAAAAAAGGATGGACTGCTTAGAGATGAAAGACGCTGTATTTGTTAATTTAAAAAAACACCCCTGCTTTGACTAACTTTGCTTTGAAATACGCCGATTGATACTAGCTAATGTTGTTTAGCCACCCCTCCCTTCTCTCCTATAACCCATACCCATTCATTAGCTTCTACTTCTTGTGTTCATTAACACGTGCTGACCTAGAAAAACTGATGTTAATAATGCTACAAGGTCGTCAGTATTTAAATTTAATAAATTTAAATAGTTACTAACAGTGTAAGATGGGTAAGACGTCCATGTGAGGATGGACTGCACAGAGATGAAAGATGCCGTGTTTGTTTTTTGTTCATTAAAACACCCTTGCTTTGAAACTAACTTTGCTTTGAAATAGCCGACAGTGGGTCACCGATTGATACTATCTAATGTCGGTTTTTCTACCTCCCCCCCCCCAATTCCTCTCTTCCATCCTATAACCCAGTGCTTCTCAAACATGTTAGTATGGCGGACTTGCAGAAATTTTTTCATTGCACTAGGAACAGGTGCACTATTTTCCTGGTACTTACATGGTAGCGAAATGTATTTTATTTCCTTTTATTTCTTTCATTTATTCTCTTATTGTCAAAAAGGACAAATTCTATACGGTTGGTATTATTGGTAGCAATTGTAGGATTATAATTATATTTTTCTCTCCTTTCTTGATAACTTCCGCGGACCCCCACTTTGAGAGGCACTGCTCAAACCCACAACCCTTGCATTCGCTTGTGTTTCTTGTGTTCATTGACACGTGTTTGCCTAGCCCAAAAATTGATATTAATAGTACACCCAAAGTTAATAAGATGGATAAGACGTCGTGTGGAATCAGGCCAATCGAGTTGACAGCGACACGGTAAAATGCAACCGTTGTAATGAAATTGTGTCTGCGAAGGGTTTCAACCCAACGCAATAAAACACCATCTGAACGTTATTCATAAAATTGATTTTTATAAGAAACCGCCGATCCACCCAATATCAGAAAATTTTTGGTGTCAACAAAAGCAGTACCACTGACCAAAGCACGATCACTTGAGATTTACCGCAGTATTGCGTCCTTCATCGCCCTTAGCATCGACTACCGACGCCAAGTGGATATTAACATTCAAGGTATGACACTGAACGTTACGTAATTGCTGTTGACATTTTGTTTACATGTTCAGTTTACTGAATTTTTAGTTTATGAGTATGATGAATGCAATTACAACAGGAATTGAATAACAGTAACAGTTTTTAGTGCATTATAGTTAAACCGGTAATTGTAGTGCATTAGTATTAGTATGTTACTGGAAGCAAGCCGTTAGCTACTACTACTGTGTGAAATGAGGTGCATGGATGGTGGCTAGGTTGTATTGTATAGCGGCCATGACGGGGAAAATTATGCGACGTTTAGAACGGGTAACCCGGGTACACGTTGGAAATTTTCACGGGTACCCGGGCAGCTTTTTTCAACAAAATTGACAGCCCTAGTCGAGAACCCCCTCCCCCCTCCGTACGCATGCATACGCAAAATGACGTAAATTTAAGACCCCCTCCCCCCTCCTTGCGTACGTAATATATGGATGGCCCCTATGTTATTTTGTTAATACTATTGTTTTGTTAGTTTAGACGGAAACAGATTGCAGGCCCTGATTGTGCACAAGGACGTAAGAATTTAAAGTGTGTACTAGAGATTAGAGTAGTACATTATATATTTTCTGTAAAAGCTGAATAATTTACTATCTCTTAAAGATCTTAAAATAAATAAAATATAATTTTGATTTTTAGTATAATACAGATATAAAGACATGTATGTGTAGATATAGATTTAACCACTTTTACTTTTTTAAATGGAGTTGTAAACATGGCGACAAATTTGTTTAAAACGTTACCATAGTGGCTTATTTGCAATAGAAATTGTTACCAGAGTGACTTTTTGTAATAAACGATTTTTTAATGAAAAATAAAGACATTATATACTAAATTTTAAAAAAAAATTCAACCGTCTGTTAATAAACAAATGAGAAACAATGACTAAAAACTAATTATAAAAATCAACTATTTAATTCCGACTACAAAGGAATGAATATTAAATTTTTAATTTGCAATACAAAATAAGCAAGTGTTTTCAGGTTCACTTTATTAAGTTTAATCCACCTCTGTTAATAATTTCGGTAGCCAAAGTTTAAATTATTTGACAGGGGTCATCGTTCTCCACATAAAATAAACTCACTTATTATAGAATTCATTTTAAAAAAAATTAAATTTCGATTTATAAATAACAACAATAAAAAATCTCAATTTCATTCACACAGGTAATATATTAATCCCAAGCATCGTTTAAAAATTATGATATATAATATCAAGATGGTACCAATACAAAGGTCGTTGATTTGTTAAGCAAAGCCAAACCAGTTATAAATGTTAGAATAATATGACAGCTCAATTTGAAATGCGAACACGAAAGTGTCAACACAGTAATCAAGCAAAATATTTTAGAAAACGCACTGCTCATAATAAAGCCTTGAAAAAAATACTGCACGAAAATAACTCGTTTCGAACGTCCGCGTAAAAGTGCTTAATATGGAAATGAGATTTAATAGTTCTCACTTTGTCTTTATATTTTCTACTTTTTAAACGGCTTTCAGGCAAAAGGGACAATTTAAAAAAAAACTACACTAAAACCATCTAGTTTTTCCGCGAAAGCGGGACATAGAGTTGGTACAAAAACAAAAACAACATAGAAACACCAACTGAGCTTTATATATTAGATGTAATTATTATGGTCAGGAGAATACGTTTTGTTACAACGTGTCGTATTATCATATCTGAAGAAAATTAAAATTATATAACCCGAAATCGACGCTCCACAAAGATAAATCACAATTTAAATATTTAAAAACAATATTAAAAAATTAATTTATAGATTAGGTTTATTTAAAATAATTATTTATAATAATTTATGTCCTCCTACTGAAAGTAAGGAAATTCAAGAAATACATTCTATTTAATTAAAATTGAAGTTTTTGTAAGGCAAAATTAAATTTAACTCGTCTTTTAATACTAATTAATTTTTAGTTTTTAATGTTTAGAGCTACTTATTTTAAAAGCAGTTTATTAAAAATTATATTGATTCAAAGAAACGAACATTATAAAATTCATTTATTCAAAATTAAATGTTATTTTGATAATTACAACTTATGTTAAATTTCATGTTCGTTCCTAATAACAAGGAGCAAAATATTAATGCAATCATTGGAATTAAACTAACCAGGGATTTCTGTAAGCTCGCCATACAACAGTTATTTTCATAGAGAATAGCCCTGAAACCTCCGGATGTGCTTTTCCCAGCGTAGTTGGGACTGCGTCATTATTAAATAAAGTTCATTCTTGTAGTTCATTTGAATTTAAGTTTATAAAAAAAAGAGAAAATTCATTTAATATTTTAGCATTGTTAAATTTACATTTAATTTTTACGCTTAGCCAATATTTCAAGATTTGTTGAATGCAAAAATTTCATTGGCATCATTAATGCAACTGAATTCTTTGTTATAAAGAAATTGATTTCATTACTTTTTTTTAATGAATCTAATTGCATAAACGCCATGAAATTAAATCATAAAATATGGACACACAAGTAAAAATATTATGTTCATATTAAAACAACTATGAAGAAGTTGAAAAGTGCAGTTATTTTTTTGGTCCAATTCTTTATAACAAGACTTCATTTTAAGCAGCCAGCTTTCTATAACCTTTTATTGATGGTTTGCACACTTTCTTGAAATGTTTTTGAAAAAAAAATGACCCCCTTTCCATTCCATGACGGACTATGGGGCAAGTGATGTAGCGTTCACAAGTTTTTAGCCACCACTAACGAGCAGGGGAATGTGTGGCCAACACAATGCCCCAGGGGCCTTGCCAGTACCTGGGCTCAAAACCGCTCCTCGGGATCTGCCTCGGATCGATAGTTTCTTTAAACTATGCTAGAAAGTACATTTCAGTTATAACATTTATAATTATTTTATTGACGCAGTGGGTTATGTAGCTTTTGCCTTTTTTAAAAAGGGGGGGGGGTGCCATATGTCCTTTAGCTCATAGACGCTGTTATGACAACAGTGTACAGTATTAGAGAACAAGGTTGATATAAGTACTGGCTGTGTACAATTCCGATTACCAACAAAGTCGATATAAGTTTTTGATTTTGAACTGTTAAGATTTCCAAATATTGTGTTTAACTACTGGCTGTGTAGAGTAACGATTGCCAAACAAATTGTAGCCACATTTTCACCGATACCCGGGTGCAATTTTACTACCCAGGTAATTGCACATGACGTGTACCTGGATACACATTGAAGGCCTAACTATGACATCCTCGTTCGACGCTTACCCATGTGTTATGTCTAATCTTGACTTTTGTTTTGAGTTTTAAATTTGGAGAGAGTGTTTGTTTTCTTGGTTTCTTTAGGCAACGCCATCCACGTCTGTACAGGAAGAACGAGAATTTGTAAGTGTTTGTTCTTGTATACGGTATAATAAAAGTGTTTGTTCTTGTATACGGTATAATAAAAGTGTTTGTTCTTGTATACGGTATAATAAAAGTGTTTGTTCTTGTATACGGTATAATAAAAGTGTTTGTTCTTGTATACGGTATAATAAAAGTGTTTGTTCTTGTATACGGTATAATAAAAGTGTTTGTTCTTGTATACGGTATAATAAAAGTGTTTGTTCTTGTATACGGTATAATAAAAGTGTTTGTTCTTGTATACGGTATAATAAAAGTGTTTGTTCTTGTATACGGTATAATAAAAGTGTTTGTTCTTGCATACGGTATAATAAAAGTGTTTGTTCTTGTATACGGTATAATAAAAGTATTTGTTCTTGTATACGGTATAATAAAAGTGTTTGTTCTTGTATACGGTATAATAAAAGTGTTTGTTCTTGTATACGGTATAATAAAAGTGTTTTTTCTTGTATACAGTATAATAAAATTGTTTGCTCTTGCATACGGTATAAATAAAGTGTTTGTTCTTGCATACGGTATAATACAAGTGTTTGTTCTTGTATACGATATAATAAAAGTGTTTGTTCTTGTATACGGTATAATAAAAGTGTTTGTTCTTGTATACGGTATAATAAAAGTGTTTGTTCTTGTATACGGTAAAATAAAAGTGTTTGTTCTTGCATACGGTATAATAAAAGTGTTTGTTCTTGTATACAGTATAATAAAAGTATTTGTTCTTGTATACGGTATAATAAAAGTGTTTGTTCTTGTATACGGTATAATAAAAGTGTTTGTTCTTGTATACGGTATAATAAAAGTGTTTTTTGTTGTATACGGTATAATAAAAGTGTTTGCTCTTGCATACGGTATAAATAAAGTGTTTGTTCTTGCATACGGTATAATACAAGTGTTTGTTCTTGTATACGGTATAATACAAGTGTTTGTTCTTGTATACGGTATAATAAAAGTGTTTGTTCTTGTATGCGGTATAATAAAAGTGTTTGTTCTTGTATACGGTATAATAAAAGTGTTTGTTCTTGTATACGATATAATAAAAGTGTTTGTTCTTGTATACGGTATAATAAAAGTGTTTGTTCTTGCATACGGTATAAATAAAGTGTTTGTTCTTGCATACGGTATAATACAAGTGTTTGTTCTTGTATACGGTATAATAAAAGTGTTTGTTCTTGTATCCGGTATAATAAAAGTGTTTGTTCTTGTATGCGGTATAATAAAAGTGTTTGTTCTTGTATACGGTATAATAAAAGTGTTTGTTCTTGTATACGATATAATAAAAGTGTTTGTTCTTGTATACGGTATAATAAAAGTGTTTGTTCTTGCATACGGTATAATAAAAGTTTTTTTTCTTGCAAACGGTATAATAAAAGTGTTTGTTCTTGTATACGGTATAATACAAGTGTTTGTTCTTGTATACGGTATAATAAAAGTGTTTGTTCTTGTATACGGTATAATAAAAGTGTTTGTTCTTGTATACGGTATAATAAAAGTGTTTGTTCTTGCATACGGTATAAATAAAGTGTTTGTTCTTGCAAACGCTATAATAAACGTGTTTGTTCTTGTATACGGTATAATAAAAGTGATTGTTCTTGTATACGGTAAACGTGATTCTATCCCTGAATATCGGAGAGTTTTCTAAGATTATCTTTTTGATGTATCTCTAAGTAACAATTAATTGCATTTTAATTATTACTTCTTTGGTCTTTGTTCTTCTATTCTCTTATTTCAAAGGTTAAATAATTTTAAAACTATTTATGCTACTATTGTCAGTCTTTTATATATCATTAAAAACATTCATTTCGAATTCAAAGATGTACTTTAAATTGTATGAATGTACTAATAATCAATTTTTTTGGATCGGTAAAATATAGAAAACTATATTAGCCTCCAGCGTCGCACCACAAGACACCATTTCTTAAGTGTTTAACATGAAATTTAATTTCATAAACTGAGATTGGGGGAAATTAAATTTAACATCATCTTTCCAAAAAAAATTTTTAAACTTAAAATTTCAAATCCAAGAGATTAGCAATAATAAGTTATGTTACTTAAATGTTTCTTTGCTCACAAATTAAAGAATGAAGTGCAATAAAATATTTTAAATACGCAACAGATTTCAACAACTGATTAATTTTAAATGAAGAGAACTATGAAATGTATATATCTACTTAAAAATATGTGGAGAGCTTGATGTTTAAAATGCACCGCTTCTATTATCTATATCTTAAACATTTGTATCAAAGTCGCACGCTACTTGATCTCGGTCCCTACAAATAGGGATACAAAATCAATGAATTGTTTAGATTCTCCTACCACGTTAAACCCTTATTTCATTTTAATAAACTGTTTCTTGCTATAATAATTTGACACGTTTCTTGAAATTAGTAACTAGGATAAGAATAGTATAACTAGCAATGCCTTTTTACTCCATACGGATATATGAATAATATTTTTTTTCAAAAGTTTATAAAATTTCGACTCATTAAACCAACAAAATAAACATCACATTCAGATTTACCTTCTGGGGAAATGTCTAATAAATCAATAATCAAATATGTAGACATTTTAAAATAACTTCATAAATAACACGTAGACTGAAACCATAAATTTTATAGTAAATCTGTTTAATTACAAGGAGACTGGAGAATGAACATGTTTATAACAGATGTCAATATGAGATAATGTGTAGTGTTTGGATTGATCTTTTTGTGTATGCTTATTTTTTAATATATTACCATCACTATCTATTTTATTACCATCAGTTGTATCGGGCCTTCCATAAATGACGTCATGCGCCTAAATGGGGTGGGGGTCACGCATTTGTGACGATATGTGACGAGGAGGGGTGTATATTAAATTTGACGTCACATCAAAAAAAACGATTTACTTTAAATAAAAGTTCCACTAATGTATTTGATAGCTTGAAATTTATTTAATTACGTTTTCAACGGCTTCACATATGAAACGATATTAGAGTGCAGCCTTACACAGTGGCGTAGCGAGGGGGGGGCAGGGGGGCAAATGCCCAGTGTGGCTCGTTTTTAGGAGCGGCACATTCCTCAATGTTAATTAGCTTCTATGAAAGATAATTTTGAAAGAAAGTGGAGCTTTTTATAAAAAAAATATAGATACCAAATAAGAAATTCATGAAAGAAATATAGGCAATATCCTAAATAATGTGATTTATTATTCAGCCAAAACATCAAACTCAATATTGGATAAATTCTTCTGATACGTTTATTAATGAACAGAAAAACCAAAAAGCTTAAGTAGCATGAGAACGTGACACTGATCTGCTGTTAGCTTAATTGAAATTATTTACAAAATTAGTGCGATTAATTTCCCGATTAATCGTTAAAAATTGTAACAGTTAAATTATTTTTTAACAATTAATCGAGCCATCACTTACACATTATTGGAAGTCAAAAATTTTTAAAAATAATATAAAATAAAAGTAGCGGCCGATAAAAAATACATTTCCTGACGATTACACGAACATTTTGGTTTTAAACTATTGACTGACGAGAATGTTCAAAATGTTGATAAAGTTTGACTACCATATTTATAACACTTCGCCTACTTATCAAACCAAATAAAAAGCGTATAAAGCTAATGGCTGTAATGGAGTTTGACTCAGA
This sequence comes from Ampullaceana balthica, assembly GCA_944989445.1. Taxonomy (NCBI): domain Eukaryota; kingdom Metazoa; phylum Mollusca; class Gastropoda; family Lymnaeidae; genus Ampullaceana; species Ampullaceana balthica. The sequence goes on along the minus strand of CALYLW010000588.1, from coordinate 241,548 downwards.
GACAGAAAATGACCACAGCTCTTCTGATGAATTACTGCGTTACAAAATGGAGATGAAAGTTCCTGAATCCATTAACCCTCTATAATGGTGGAAACTTAATGAACACCGATATCCGATAATGTCATTCCTTGCCAAGACCGTTTAGTGCATACCAGTTACCTCAGTTACATGTGAATGATTGTTCAGCTCGGCTGGTTATATTGTCAATTAGATCCGCACATCACTTTAACCAAATGTCAACACACTTGTCTTTTTGCGTTGTTGGTTAAAAGATAAAATATAAAGGAGACATTCCAGTGCTTTTTACATTTTCAACTAGAACGTTTAATAAGTGTTACTTATGACGACATAAATTATAATTTTTGGCTTTAATCGAAATTAACGATTAATTAATCGTTAATTTTTCAAATGTTAACGATTAAATTTAAATTAATCTTTAGCAGCACTAGAAAAAATGCTTTGCCTAGGCTACTCACAAAGAAACTAATTGACTACTTAAAAGATTCTTTGACGTTCGCTAAAGCTTTAAGTAGTGACCGTAAGATTTTAATTGTACATTTTAGTCAAAGAACGAGAGAGAAAATTGTGGCAATCAAAGCGAATATTAAGTCATGCTATGTAGTGAAATAGTTGAGAGCAAAGTTGTATTCTTCATAAGATGAGGTTATTGTAGAAATTTAAGTGGGGTTTGGCAGTTATGATATTCGTACATCATTTACGTAATGTAATAGCTATTTTGGATTTTGATCATGGCATGGCTGACAAAATGTATAGAGCAAGCATTGTGCCACGAAGAAAAGCAGAAAACTACAACTTTATTATTTTTAAAAAAAATGAAAGCAACTTCAATTTATTACGAACATAAAAATGAATAGTGTCCTTATTACTGTCTAAAAAATTGTCTTCCCATTAAATCATATATGTATTTTCCCCGCGGGCAGCACACCTGGGTTCTGCTACGCCGCTGTTTGTATGAAAATTAAATATTTCATAAAATTATTAACTCGGTGTAAGAGAAAATTTATTTAATAATTTACCTTGACTTTGTTGATAACACTATTTAATACGTAGTGAAAATTTAACGATTAGTTTTACACTAAACTATAACACATTTCTGAAAATTTCATCTCAAAACCTTGTCATGTATACAGATTTGATCACATGGTATAGATAGCATGGCTGTTTTCTATGATTTTCTGCAAACATAATTATATGAAGTTGAACTAATTAAAATATGGCTGTGTGTTTCTCTGTGTGTTTCGGTAAATTATATTTTTATGAATACATAACTTAACCGATATATTTGTACTCAAATTTCGATTCCTTGTTATTGATGCACAGACAAGACAACTTTTGGATCTTTAAAGTAGAGGGTAACTTTTTATTTTGCCTTTTCATATTAGACGTGCAACAAAAGTGTTCATCCCACGTTGGTCGCACCACAAAGCACCAGTGCTGACGTATTTAATACGAAATTGGGCTTGAAAATCTTAGATGATAAGATTAATGATAGCATCTTAAGTTTAAAAATGCATAAAATATAATTTACACTTCTATGAGATTTAATTTAAAATGTGTGCTACTTAAATGTGTCTATGCATGAAGCTTATACGAATTTATTGAAATACAACATTTGAGAAATGAAATAAATTTTAATATCCTATTCAATTCGCTTTAATTGAAACTAATAAACGTACATATTTAATTAAAAGTATATGCCCATCTACATTTTTAAGTCGCAACATTTTATCTGCTTTTATATCGGTGATCTATATTGAATTCTAGTGTCAAGCCACTTGAACTCGATCCTTATAAATAAGGATACAATGTCGATGAAAAGCATGATTCTTTTACCCGGATAAAACTTTATTTCATTTCAAAAACTTATTTCTTGGTTAACAGTATAATAATGTGAAGTGGTTCTTAAAAATATCACCACAATTTAGAATTTAATTTTAGCCATACATTTGTTGTTCACATATACCAAACGTATTTTTTACTATAAGAAATAGACGGAAAATGTTTCATCCTTTTCCATGGCAAACAATCGTTTTATACATTTATTTACGTGGTTGTATAAATAAATCTAAGCACTGCTTAATATAATAAAATAAACAACATATTTGTTTATGTTACTATTAATTTCATCATTTAAAATTTTTTAAAAAAATGAAAATTCGACGCCTAATAAAAAAATCATGTTATCAAACACACACATTACTCAAATCTCACAGAATTTTCATGTAATAAATACAAACTTAACTTTGTGAGAGAAGTGTTGTTTTGTTGTATGAGCGTGCAAGTTGACTAGTATGAAACAGATGGTTTGTGATGTGAACTGTAAGCGTGCGTGGTCATGGACTGGGAGAATAGCTGACCAGAGATAGACGGTTCAAGAGGCAACCGAGGTGGTTGATTGTACAGTTGATTGAAGTGGATTGTATAGTTGATTGCAGTGGATTGTATAGTTGATTGCAGTGGATTGTATAGTTGATTGAAGTGGATTGTATAGTTGATTGCAGTGGATTTTATAGTTGATTAAAGACAGTTTTTAACCAGACCACAGTGTGTTGAAGACTTGTTAATTGACCCATAAGTTCTATTACATGGTGTCAGAATTAAAGGACCTGAAGACTATTTGATGTACTGACGCCATAACTTCTACATGGTGTCAGATGGACCGACTCCACCCGCTACAACCACTGGAGCTACATGGAAACATTGCTACCAACTCAAATAGATTTAAGCAGTCTTTCCAAATATACAAGATAGTCAGTGGACTCGACACAAAAAGCAAAGAAGTGCAGAGCATGACAATGCTGAGTAATAGGCCAGGAAGCGGTAGAAGTGTACAATACATTCCAATAGTCTGGACAGAAATGTGAGGATTGTGACACAGATTGTCATACAGTGAAGTGTTTGTTACGAAAATTCGAGAGTTATTGTTTGCCAAGAAAGAATGTTACAGTAGAAAGACACGTGTTTTTCGCCAGAAAGCAAGCTGACGGAGAAAGTTTCGATAATTTTATAAGAGACCTTAAACTAAAAGCAAAGTCTTGTGAATTTGAAAATTTATCAGAGTCGCTAATAAAGGACAGAATTGTAGCAGAAGTAAATAAAGAATATCTGAGGGCTAGGCTACTGAGAGAATTTGACATGAATTTAAACAAGGCTGAAATTATATGCAATGCGGCGGAAACATCGAAATGGCAACTCAAAGCTTTAAATGAAGAAAAGAATGTTCAAGCTGTGAACTCAAAGGCCTGCGAGAAATCAAGTACACACATGACAACAAGTCAACATGTCAAGCAAGGTGTAAGGTCAAGTACACACATACAATCAGGCAAATGTAAATAATGTGAAAAAAAATCATGAACCTAGAAAATGTCCTGCTTACGGGAAGTTATGCGACAACTGTGAAAAATTGAATCATTTTTCTGCTGTCTGCAAATCAAAACGTGTAAGATTTGTCAACCGTCAACTAAAATATTACGTGGCTATAATCCAACATTCTGCATTGGAAGTGTGTCCACGCAACTCAGCAAGCCAAGTCAACAGCAACAGCAGCAACAACAAGATATGGGAGACAGGTGAAGCCACCAAAGAAATACCCAGATAAAGAAGCACAAAGGTATGCTGTGCTTTGAAATACATTTGGAGATTCAGTGTTAGAATTCATGTACTGAATAATTACTGTTCGATGTTTTTGAATTGTATTATTCTCTTATTATAATCTGGGTCATTCGTTTTGTTAGAAGGGAGATGTGAGAGAAGTGTTGTTTTGTTGTATGAGCATGCGAGTTGACTAGTATGAAACACGTGGTGTGTGATGTTAACTGTAAGCGTGCGTGGTCATGGACTGGGGGGATAGCTGAGATAGACGGGTCAAGAGGCAACCGTTGCGGATTGTACAGTTGATTGCAGTGGATTGTATAGAGTGATTAAAGAAAGTTGTTAACAAGAACACAGTGTGTTAAGTCTTGTTACTTGACCTGCAAGTACTATTACAACTTTTATTTTATTTGTGTTTATTTTTTTCTATTCTTTTAATATTTTAATAAAGTGAGAATGGAGTCGGTACACCTTTAAAAAAACAACAGAACCTTTGAAAATCTCCTAGTTTGGAGACAAGACATTTAAAAGCAAATCTTAATAGGTTGTAGACTGTGGACTAAATCTTTTATAGCAACTCTGTTAATAGCACGTAAACTTGAGGCTGAAAATTTTATGATTTATGTCATTATTAAATAACGAGTAACCAAGCTCGTCCAAGGACGTTCCGCCACCGTTCGGTGGCATGTTGTAACTCCCCCTCAACAGCCGTCTCGACCGGCATACATGTGCATCACGTCAAAAATACTATTCATTATAGTTAAATTAAATAAAACGTAAAAACAGAGCTTTTGACTATAAATCCCAACGCGCATAACTCAAAATAAAGTCTTTGAAGAAATACTGCACACAAAATAACTCGTTTTGAACGTCCGCATAAACTTGATATGATTGGCTGTAGGAGTCATGTGTGTTTGAGAGACCAATCGCTATAGATGACAGGACAGAACTTAGCCTTTTATTATATGGGATATATGTAGCATTTTGAGTTCTCTCTCCTGCAGTTTGTTAATCGTACAATCTCTTTTGATTTATTATGATCCGTTGCATGCGTATGACTCGGTCAATTATGGGCTGAGAAAGTCATCAAAGTAGAAAAAGAAAAGTAAATGTGCATTGTAAATCAGTAACAAGAACGTAAAAAGCATTACAGTAAAAATTTGCAAAAGATTTGAAGAGTGGATCGTATAATTATGATGCAATCAGGAGCAAGTATGGACACATAGTAAAATTGAATATTTTGCTATATTTTAGCGTTGAAAGAAAACGTGTATACAGTTTAAGAAATTGTTGGAATCTATACTAATAAAAGGCAAAGCCCTCACTCACTCACTCATTCACTCACTGACTCATCACTAATTCTCCAACTTCCCGTGTAGGTAGAAGCATGAAACTTTGGGAAGTTGTTGAGTAGCCTCCCGCGACGATAATTTGCGTAAAAGAATTTTAAAATTAACACTCATGGGGGCCGGGGGCCCAAAAACTTTTTTTTTCTTATATGGCCTATAAAATTTGAAAATCACTAATTCTCCTATTTCCAGAGAAGGCAGAATCATGAATCTGTGGGAAGTTGTTGAGTACAATTCCGCGATTTTAACGGGTGAAAAAATATTCAAATTATCACTTCCCGGGGGCCGGGGGCCCAAATAAAGTTTTTTCCTAATATAAGCTATATAAAAATTAAAAATCACTAATTCTCCTATTTCCCGTGAAGGTAGATGCATTAAACTTTGGGAAAATGTTGAGTACACTTTCGCAATGGTAACAGGTGAACCAAAATCTTTAAATTAACACTTACTGGGGGCCGGGGGCCCAAAAGAGTTTTTTTTCTAATATTAAAAACCGACTCATCACTAATTCTCCAACTTCCAGTGCAGGTAGAAACATGAAACTTTTGGAAGTTGTTGAGTACCTAATCACGACAAAAATGGCGAAAAATAATTTGAAAATTCACGCTCATGTAGGGCCGGGGGCCCAATGCTGTTTTTTTCCTTAAATGAGCTGTATAAAAATTGAAAATTAATAATTCTCCTATTTGCCGGGTACGTAGAAGCATGAAATTTTGGTAAGACGTCAATTACACTTCCGCCATGGTAACAGGTGAAAAAATATTTAAATTATCACTTACTGGAGGCCGGGGGCCCAAATGTAGTTTTTTCCTTAAATAAGCTATATAATATTTGAAAATCACTAATTTTCTTATTTTCCGTGTAGGTAGAAGCATGAAAATTTGGGTAGTTGTTAAGTAACATTCCGCAATTATAACAGGCGAAAACAATATTTAAATTATCATTTACTGGGGCCGTTGGCCCAAATAATATTTTTATAATATTAAAAACTGACTCATCACTAGTTCTCCAACTTTCCGTGTAGGTAGAAGCATGAAACTTTGAGAAAATGTTGAGTACCCTCTCACGAAAAATGTCTAAAAAGAATAGTAAAATTCATACTCTTAGGGGGCCGGTGGCCCCAAAACGCTTTTTTTTATTATATGGACTATATACAATATGAAAAACTCTAATTTTCTTACTTCCCGAGTAGGCAGAAGCATGAAACTTTGGGAAGTTGTTGAGTACAATCCCGCGATGGTAACAGTCGATATTTTTTTTAATTATCACTTCCTGTGGGTCAGGGGCCCAAATGTAGTTTATTTCCAAATATGAGCTTTATAAAAACTGAAAATACCCAATTTTCATATTTCCCGTGTTGGTAGAAGCATGAAACTTTGGGTTGTTGTTAAGTACACTTCTGTGGGGTTAACGGGCGAAAACAATATTTAAATTATCACTTACTGGGGGCCGGGGGCACAAATGTAGTTTTTTTCTAATATTAAAAACTGACTCATCACTAATTCTCCAACTTCCCGTGTAGGTAGGGACATGAAAATTTGTAAAAGTTGTTGAGTACCATCTCACGACAAAAAATGGCGAAAACGGATTTTAAAATTCACACTCATGAGGGCCGGGGGCCCAAAAAAACGTTTTGTCCTTAAACTGAAAATCACCTTATTCTCAACTTTCCCATGTATGTAGAAACATGAAACTTTAAGAAGTTGTTGAGTGGTAGCATGCAAAAAAAATATAAATTATCACTCACGGGTGCGGTTCCAAAATGTATTTTTTCTTATATAAAAACTGACTCATCACTAATTCGCTGATTTCCCATGTAGGTAAAAGCATGAAACTTTTGGAAATTGTTCAGTACACCCCGCGATGGTAACAGACGAAAACAATATTTAAATTGTCACTCACTGGGGGCCCAAATGTATTTTTTTAATATAACAAGCTAATCATCACTAATTCTCCAACTTCCCGTGTAGGTAGAAGCTTGAAATTTTGGGAAGTTGTTGAGTACACTCCCGGGATGGTAACAGGCGAAATTTGTTTGTTTAATTATCACTCACTTGGGGCCCGGGACACAAATGTAGTTTTTCACCTTATATGAGCTAAATTACAAATAAAAAAACTTTGGATACTGTGTAAATGTATTTTTACAAGAGATAAAAACTTGATGGCCTATATTAAAATTCGTTAGGGCATTAAAATTGTATTTTTTCTATCTTTTTTAGCCTAGGGCCACTAATCTCTTTTTTTAAACGTTTAAGACGTTTTAACCATTCGATTTCACTCGATTTTTTAAAAACAAATGTTGACTAACAAATATATTCATCATAATCCAAATTGAAATAAGCTGTTGTTTTGAACTATACATATTAAACCCATAGGGCCCCCGGCCCTTATTTTCGTTTTTTTAAAGACGTATTAATAGTCAATGTGTTTTATTCATCCTTCGGTCATTTAACTGTAGGAAGATTTTGGGTACGCTCCAGCGAAGTTTTCTAGCATTAAAAGTAAAAGTTTTAAAAACATCACTTATTAGGGGCTTGTGGCCCGTGTGCAATTTTTTGACATTACTTATATAAAAGATAATTTAAAAAGTGGCTACTGGGTAACTGGATGAATTATTGACCTAATTTGATTTTTTTTAAAAATAAATAAAAATTCTATATGGTAATGAACTTCTAACGTCTGTTCCTTCGGAGCCGGGGCCCAAAATATTTTTTTTGTTCACATTTAAAGCTTTTTTACCTTTAGATTTTAAATAATTTAAATAAATATAGACACTCATCTCTATCATGACCTAGATTGAAATCCTCAGACTTTATTAGATATGCACACCTTGCATCCATTTTGCACCAGGGCCCGTAATGTCATTTTATCACTCATTTTATTTTACACGACCTTGACAAATATTGACAAACAAGTATATCCATCATGATCCAGACTGAAGTCAATTGGTTATTTGAATTGGTGTGAAACGGGTTTTCAACGCTTACTAAAATCCTACTTCCGCAGCAGAGCGCAGGTATTTTGCTAGTATTTATTAAAAATAAAGTAATATAAAATTACAATAGATATTTAAGTTGTGAAAATTGCGACAATTAAATTTTCTTATTGCATTAGTTATTAAAATACAGGGGAACATCGGTGTACGTCTGCTTTGGTATAAGTCCAACTCGGTGTACGTCCTGTTTTGAGGCGAAACGTTTTGCTTGGAATACGAGCTTTGTTTTGAATACGACCTATTTCTTATGGGGACTTCCATAAATGGCATACCACTATTTTGGCCAAACCCCCCCCCTCCCCTCGATCGACACACATTGTCTCCTCATCAAATATGACGTCAAAAATTTCGCCCCTCCTTTTAATCAGAGCCGTAATTACCTAATTGAAAATGAGAAAGTTTCAAATCACTTTATTGTCATTTAAGTTTGTATTATTAGTTAAGTGGAAGGTTGCTCTCTGTTATCGTAACATGCGTGAAGCCATTTAAAACGTCATTTAAAAATTGTAAGGTGTCCAAAATTTAAGTGGAACTTTAATTTAAAGTTGCATGCTTTGATATGACGTCACAGTTCTAAAACACACCCCGAATCCTCGTCACACATCGTCATAAATGTTTGACCCCCTTTCCCTTACGTGAGTGACGTCATCTATGAACGGCTCCTATAAGTCAAAATGAAACATCGCGCATGCCTAGCATGTTGTGATCACAATGCAGCGTGAGAAATGAGTTAGTTGCCACCAAAGTGTAAAGGATTCGCGTAATGACCCTAAATGGTCACGTGGTTTTGTTTTTCTCAGAATTTTTTTTAAAGTAAACTCACTTATGAGATCTAAGAAAGTTAATGAGAGGATCAAAGCAACGAAACAAATATATTAAGAATCACAATGAAGTTAAAAAGAGAGATTGTTATATAAGATGAAATTGGCGTGAGTGTCTCGTGACTTAATTAAAGCGTGCCAAGAATGACGATCTCTATGATTGTGAAAAACAAAGAATATATTAAACGGTCAAATGTGGTTAAATCGATTACAAAACATAGATCAGGGCCATTACAGCGTGTTGAAAAATTGCATTTGATGTGGATAATGGGAAAGGAGAAGATTTTTGTTTTTTAAAGTTATTTTTACTTATGTATTTTTATATTAAGCAGTGCTTAGATATTTTATACAACCACGTAAATAAATGTATAAAAATGAGTGTTTTTATTTTATCATCTTGTACAATCAAGTCAAAAAATGATATCAATGTTTTAGTTACTCTTACAACATTAGACAATTACACATCCTGAACGGGCGTTTTTATTTGATATGGATTATTGTACAATATCTGTGCTTTTCTTATACAAAATATATTAACGTACAAGTTAAATAGATTCTTAATATCAGTATTTGTTGTCCCACTAGTGAGACCTTGACGTAAATAATTATACATATTAATAACTGATTCGTTTTAAATGCGTTCTGATGAAGGCCTTAGTAACATGTTTAAAAACATTTGTTTGTCCTTTCTTTTTAGTTGTAATCATAAGCTATGTTGTTAGTAATTATATCTAAACTACAAATTCTTAATTATAAATCTCACTGACTTTTTGTGTTTTCTTGTTTTAACAATACAATGTCTAGAGTCTAGAGCAGGGGTCGGGAAACATTTTGTCTGAAAGAGCCATAAACATCACGTATTTTGAAAAGTAATTATTTGAGAGCCATACATTATGTTTAAAACTAAAAATTCAAGTAAATGTGTGGATTTGGTATAATTTCTACACTAAAAGTACAATAACTATGGCTCTGAAATCATTTTTAATAACATTGTTTCTGCTGTTTTTTTATATGCAATTAATTTGTAAATCAAATGTGTCTGAATAGCCTTTTAATTTTTTTTTAAATAAGCGTACATTTGTCTGAGAGCCAGATGCAGCCATCAGTAGAGCCACATCTGGCTCGCGAGCCATGGTTTCCCCTCCCCCTGGTCTAGAGCTTATAATTCATGTATTTATTATACATTTCATCACAATACAAGATCTATAATATTTTTTTAAAAATGTCCTTGTTTGTGACATTGATTAACCCAGGCATGTTTGTGATATTGACTAACCCAGGCACGTTTGTGAATTGATTAACCCATGAATGTTTGTAACATTGATTAACCCAGGCACGTTTGTGACATTGATTAACCCAGGCATGTTTGTGACATTGATTAACCCACTCTGTTTGTGACATTGATTAACCCAGGCATGTTTGTGACATTGATTTACCCAGGCATGTTTGTGACATTGATTAACCCAGACATGTTTGTGACATTGATTAACCCAGGCATGTTTGTGACATTGATTAACCCAGACATGTTTGTGACATTGATTAACCCAGACATGTTTGTGACATTGATTAACCTATGCATGTTTCTCTTAGACTATGGGATGTAAGTGTGTAGTAGATACCAGGATCTCTGTTGTACACAAGGATGTAAGACATTCAAGAGTTTTCTAGAGTTTAGAATATTATATTGTAGTAGATACAACACGCTGCGTAGCATAAGCTGCAGATTTGCTCATAGATAGTGCAGAGAAAGGCTGGAAAGAACGGACACAAACTACAGCATGCAGAAATCAAAACAACAGGGGGTGAATGTCGGGTGGAGGATCTGCAGACGCTTGTTGATCTTGAGACAAGCCCCCCCACCCTGCACATCCCTAGTTTGCCAACCATAAACATTTGTCATGCTCATTTGCACTCGTCTTGTGCTTGTTCTGGTGAATTCTATATATAGATATTTACAGTAACCACTGAATCAATCGCTCTCTTCAAGCTCTAAAAACATTTCAATTTTGTTGTTTTATACAATACAAAGTTTACATATATATGTTTTGGCTGTAAACATTTAAGATTTCCAAATATTGTGTTTAACTACTGGCTGTGTAGAGTTACAAACAAGCTGAGCATTTTCTTAGCAAATGTTCGAATCTCTTTGAATATCTCTCTCTTTATCCAGCTGAAAGTAAAAGTGCTTGCTAAGTTATGCTAAAGATATTCATCAAGTTAGGCAAAGCTATTCGCTAAGTTTAAACTGAGCACCCTAGTCTTATAGTCATGGCGAACAACGAGATAATCGATTTCACCTACGATTTAACGTTCCTGTCTCATTTTAAACTTTTACATTTTCATAAATTTGGAACTAAAGGTCTCTTCTGACTGTAAATTTCAAATTTTAAATTTATTTTCTACTTTTAGTGCATTTCTAATATAAGACTAATTTTTAAAAAAGTGTTTTTTATATTTTATTTTCAATAATAATATCACCCACATCTTTGGGTCGAAGTAATTTTATCTTAAATTAGTCACTGTTAGCATAACTTGGGGATGAAATTTTTAGATTAATAGTTCAATCCTTGCAAAATAATAATTAAAAAATATTCAAACAATGATTTAAGGGCAGACCATTCATCAAACTAACATTTATTATAAGTTGTATACATCTACGTATATTATCCGACGGAAACAAATTTTATACAGGCTATTAACAACACTAAATTGCATGAAATTAAATCTATTAAAAAAAACATTAAAAAACGAGTTTATGACTTAATGTACGAGACATAACTAAAAGAATGTTCATTATAATACGCAGCGCAAGTCAATCCAAAAATACAAAAATTTAGTTATGTGTCGTAAAAAGTTTATAATGCACACCAATCGGGAATATATTTTTAAAAAAGTAACGTCAATGTAATAAGTACCGAATCGCGCAACGGGAAAGTATTAAAAAGGTCGTTCAATATAATACGTACCCGCGACACTCTATATCAAACATTAACATGATGAGTGGAGATTCTTAGAATGTCCAACGCAATTTTATTTTAAAAAGTCATTTACTTGTCTATTAAGTTGCTGAATAAATTGTTTCAATGAAAACAACGTATCAGTGTTACTTTGCATTAATTTTCTGTTTCAAGAAATATTTATAAAAAACATAATTTTAGCGTAGAATAAAGAATGTAATGCAATACATGTTATCTGTTATACAAAAGTTGTCTTAGTAAATCTGTTTTGTTTTTTGATTTCTTGACTCTTTTATTGTTGTCTGTGTTATTTTTATACATATCATGTGTGCATTTTTTAAAATGTATATTTCCGTTTTCATTTCTATTGAATGTAAGATTTGCATTTTTTTTCTTGGTTCTTTAAACCCGTCAACAGAATGTGCTAATATTTACGTCTCTGTATACGGTTGAATTGCAACGAGTCTGCCCAGTCTTTATCTCTGCCGTTCAGTGACAAGTATGAATCCAGTGTATCATAACAAGTACTTTATTCACACACACACACATATATATATATATATATACATATATATATATATATATATATATAACTGATATCTCCCACAATACTACACAAATTTGACTCTCTTCGTCCAGTCTAAGCTGGCATTACAATAGCTGTATATTTATCTTTACATAATGGTCTTCAAGGCCGACTGTCATAGTATTGTACATTAGCTGCATATATATATTTCCACATCATGGTTTTCAATGCTGACTCTTAGGCTAGTCTACACCAGCAAAGTGTACTCTCTGTTACCTGGTAATGAATTCGTTACCATTGCGTGAGCTAGTCCCCTGGGCTGTCATATCTCGACCTCTGCGTAAAAAACACGCTTAGTTTTCACCGTGAACTCGTGACCAGCGTTTATAATATAACTCCACGAGTTAACTGGTTACATTCACGTGAAAATACAGTTTACCTCAGTGATTCTTATACCCCAGACACAAAATGCTTGTTGCTTTATTTGTGCTTAACTTCACTCTGAGCTTGTCTAGCTTGGTATGTAATTTGTTAAACTTTGAGTTTTACTTCCCCTTTGTCACTTGTGAAAATTTGATGCAAAGTGAAAATAGAGCATACACTAAGGGGAAGTAAAAATGAAAGTTTTACACATTACAAAAAATCAGTTATGAATGTGCTGTTTATTGGGTTTTTTTTTAAATTACCCTTCAGGCGTTTTCTCCTATATTTTCAATAACGGTGCTTGTGTTTGTGACTTAAAATATATTACTGTACTAACATATGGATGTGAAAGCTGGAAATCCACTCAAGCTATAGAAAAGAAATTAGTTGCCTTCGAGAACAAATGCCTCCGAAAAATTTTGAATATAAAATGTAATGATTTTAAATCAAATGAAACAATAAGAGAAGAAACCAACCAAGAATATGTGTCAACCTTTATAAGGAGAAGGCGTTGGAATTATATCGGTCATGTTCTTCGAATGGACGAGAGAAGACTACCACGGCAGGCCTTCATATGGACACCAAAAGGCAAAAGAAAACAAGGAAGACCAAAAGAAACCCTACGTAGAACAATCAAAAGAGAAAGCTCAACCATGGGTCTAAAAAATAATCAAGACCTAATACAATTGGCGACGGATCGTCGTAAATGGAAATCAATGACTTCTGCCCTATGTGCCGTCTTCGGCCCGAGAGGAACTAACTAACTAACTAACTAACTGTCGCATGTCTAATGTTAAGTATTGTTGTGTAAAAAATATAAAGAATGAGATTATGTGTTCCAAAAATGTTTGTGCGGTCCCCCTAAATGATCTGTGTGTATATTGTTGTCTTCATTTGTATTATTTTTTAAAAAATAACAAATACTTTCTCTTGTGCTCCTAGTAATCAATTATTTGTTCTGTTGATGTCTTCTTGTTAAAAAATGTATACCTCACTATTGTATGTTTTACATTGTGACTTCTAAGACTATCTCCCCTTGCTGTTCCTGAATTGAATTATAGTAAACTAGACGCCCCGCGGCGTAGCATACGCCGCAGACTTGCTCATAGATAGTGCAAGGAAAAAAGGGAGGGGGAGAACGGACACAAACAGTAGCACGAACAAATGGGAACAACGCGGGTGAACGATGGGGGACCACCGAAGCATTTCTGGTAAGTATTTAGGACATCGCCACAATATATAAACAAATATTACAGCCATGAAGCCAAGTTGGAGAGCAACAACTTCGTCCATGAACGAAATATGCGAACAATAGAAACAGACAGGTACCTGGTGAAGGAATTGATGTAACATTGAACAAAGCTTTTTTCCGTGACATGCGAAGCGGTGTTTATGTTTGCTAAGAAAGGGGGGAAAAGAATAGGCATTGACATTTTTAAAAATAAAAAAAACATATGTTGCCACTTGGGCTTGAACCTAAGACCTTCCGCATGTTAGGCGGATGTAATAACCAATATACTACGAAATACATACACACTGTGCAGGAACTTCGAAAGTGAATGTAAAAAACATTGCTGTCTCAAGACATGCCCCACCCCTCCACTACCTTCGCTTGCCAACCGTTAACTGTGTTTAGTTGACCCGAGCGAGGGTCATTCGTCATGCTCGGTTGCACATATTTTTGCTACTTACTTGCCTGGCATGGTCCCATGAAGAGAATTATATATATAGATATTTCAACCCCATCTATAACTAAACATTCAGCATGTTTATGATTGCCTTCGAACCAAATGTTTCACATGGAACATTTAAAAATTAGGTAATGCCTTTGTGCTTTCATTAATTGGACAAATTTATCATCTGCATATATATATATTGAAATTAACGTATCTATTCACGAAAAATTCCCCCCTCTATAATACAGTGGTTTCTCGAGATACCAAGTTAATCCGTTCCGCCATTACGTGCGAAACTCTTGACTTTATGAAAATGATAACTTATTTCAAATCTTTGCATGCATTAATGCTAAATAAACACTTACATGTAGTTTAACTGTACACTTAACAAAGATAACAAAACACTTAAACTTATGTACATTTTTTATTTGGCATTTCAATGACAAAATTTTATGTTTAACCTTTCATTTTCTTTGACGCACTTCCACTAACACCTTCTTATCTTATGTTTAAAAAAACTTTAAAAAAATTTTTTTTTCGCTTACTATTGTTCTCTTGATCCAAGGAAGCTTGTGTTTTGACTGCAATTTACAATATTTCTGAAATGAGTCAGTCACATGTCATTGAACTGCGCAAGAACTGTTGGTGGCGCTTTGAATGCAGTCAGGGGATGCCCAATGTTCTCAGATCCACGATTTTCGTATCCCAGATTTTTTCGTATCTTAGAACAAATCATTCTTCGAGCGGCCGTTCATATCTTGGATTTTTCGTATCTCGAAGCATTCATATCTCGAGGTACCACTGTATTTCTATTCGTTCTAAATCTATCTGAAAGAGAGTCAACAGCTATATTATAAAGATCGGGGCTCAAGAAGACACTTGTCTGGCTGATCAATAATCTGGTTTATTTTCTGACGGTGCTTTAATTATAGAGTAAATAATAATTTTCTTTGTAAAATTTTCACGCAGTCTGAAAATATTTCTTAGCAATAAACTGCGTTTTTCACAGTTGGTCCTTTATAAAAAAGAGCAAAGTGCTTTGTAAATGTATATAACTATATATGTAATTTACCAAATCAAGAGTGAGTGTGTGCAAATAAGCATGACAATGTCCCTTTGCTAGGGTCGACCAATCAGTTTATGGTTGGCAAGCAAAGGTGTAGGAAAAAAGGGGGGGGGGCATCGAGACCAACAATGCTTCTTGAGTTCACTTTCATTGTGCTATACAGACAGCATTTCGTATTGCAGTGGTTATTACATCCGCCTAACACGCGGAAGGTTCTGGGTTCAAGCCCCAGCTAAGACATTATTTTTTATTTTTTAAAAATGTTTTTGTTTGTGCCTGTTCTTTTCCCCCTTACTTTGCGAACATGACTTCACAACATGGTTGTAAACTTTGTTTCTCAACATTGGGATAACTTCAGCGTCGTGATCTCCTTTGTTCTCAGTTACGGGATAGTAGTCATACACTCTACTCAACAATACGCTCAGTACAGGAATACTTCAGGAGTATATGGTGGCGAGGCAGAAATTCTCACGATGTCCTAAATACTTCCAGCCAGGATCATCATTTACTTCCGAGAACGTCTTCATGGCTCTCCTCGAGTTTTACAATGCAGGTCAACATTTGTCTATATACCGGCTCTTTAGCGGTCCTTCCGATCATGGCCATTACGAAGTTCACTTGCCTCTCACACGTGATGACGTTCTGCTGCCATTCATTTACAACGTCGTTATGTCCTTGTCCACACAAATTTCACAGCCACCTTAACACCGATGTGACGTCACCCTGCCACTATCCTGATAAACCTGTACAACCGCTTTTCCAAAACACTCCTATGAACGAACGGATCCACAGAAGAATCTCTTAAATAATTTACCAGAACAAGCACAAGACGAGTGCAAATAAGCTTGAAGAATGACCCTCGCAATGGTCGGCCAAATGACAGTTTATGGCTGGCTAGCTAGGGTTGTGAAGGATGGTAGAGGGGGGGGGCTAATAGCTAACCGAAGTGCCCATGTTTCGAGACCAACAATGCGTCGACGGTTCCCCCTAGATGTTAACTCGCATTATTCTGATTTCTTGGTGATGTAGTTTGGGTCCGTTCTTCCTCCCTTTTTCTGCACTATCTATTAGCAAGTCTGCAGCGTATGCTACGCCGCGGTTCGTATCTATTATTCTGTTATTTAATATAAAATAATTTTAATGATAATAATAATTTTAGAAGTTTTATAGTGCACTTGTCCAGCAAGCAGATGGGGTCACAGCAATTCACTTAAAATAGTAATACATATCTTTATAAATGCATGCATTTAATTATATTAATACCTACTTCAAAAAATTGTAAAATATATATATTATATATTGTTGTAAATAGCAAAGCGAAAACAGAATGAATTATAATTTGACAAAAAAAGCATAAACAAAAGTAGTAGTAAATGTACTTCCCTACCAAAGATATAAAGGAGCCATTTAATGTTGATACAATCCATGTTAAAGGTAAACATACCTTTTGACATATTGGTAGTGAACGTTCATAAACTTTTAATACTTTTTGGTAATGCATAATAGAGCAACTTATGTGATTGCAGTATATAAAGTAATTTAAAATAATAAGCAACGTTTGGTGTTGTCTTTTCTTTATAACAGAGATTAAACAAACTGTGACGGACGACTTAAATCACTTTCTATTAATTTTTTTTCTTAAGAAGTAGTCGTCAAGAATCGAATGTGTACCTTTTTTCCCATAAAATGATCTTAAAATACAACTTTATGTGATCCATAAACTTGCAAACATATCTACGAATTACCAAGTTAGAAGAGAGAACTTTCAAGAACTGTGAAATCTTTGATGGATTAAAATGAAAAAGACACATGCCATTATTCTTTCAATCGGATCGGCAGAGGAGGGAATATAGTCAACATTATGTGCTCAACATAAGTTATTCAGAAAGTACGTATGTGATAACGAAGAAAATGGAATCTACAGTGGAGAAATGCATATATCACCGTCATGATATCGCATTGACTGTTGACTGATTGTCAGTGTATATACTTTTTGCAATCGTCCAATCATGGATTAAACGTAACTCATTCATGCTTCTACATTTAAAATATTTTAAAAGTATAATTAATAAATGATAAAAGAATAGAAATAATACAGTTTACGATGTATAAACGAAAGGGTCGATACGTCCGGGCTCGAAAAGTCGTAGGATCGAAACGTCCTGTGGTCAAATCGGCAGGGTCGAACTATACGGTGTCGAATCATCCGGGGTCAAAACATCATGAAACTTTTAACATGTATACAGTCTCCACTCTTTGTTATTACAAGCTTTTATTTAACTCACACTGTTTGTATGTTGTATCCGTCAAATCTAGTAACGTAAAATTAAACCACTTCTGATGGTCCTAGAGATCTCAAAATTTTACAACAGATTGATCTTGGATGACAATACATTGTATCAAAATTTCAGATCGATCGAATGTACCGTAATTAAATAAATGCATTTTTACGTTTATCTTTATATATAACTAGTAGACCCGTCGTGCGTTGCAACGATCAAAGTAAAAAGGAATAAATTTAAAGAAACCAATGAGTGGTATGTTTAAAAATAATTCTGAAGAAATCTTCGTGGAAGTGTGAAAAAAAAATCCAAGTTTCATAGCAAACGGATAAATAAATTAATAATTAAATAGCGTACAAAAGAAGAAACGATATTAAGGGCCCCGGCCCCAAAATGAGTGATATTATAGTTTTTTTTTATTGCCATTGTACTCATTTCTTAAACGTTTAAGATTTTATTCACTATTCAGTCATTAACAATCTTGACAAATAATGACACATGTATCCATTATTATACAAATTGAAATTAACAGGTGTTTTGAACTTTATATCTTGCCCAGAATGGGCCCTGGGGCCCTTAATGTTGTTTTTATCTATTGTACTCAATATATATTCCTCAATATCGTGTAAAATTGAATAGGGAATACAATGATTAAAGTTCAGTAAAAAGACTTTTTCGAAGGAATGGAAATTAAGAGTTCAGTGCCCTATAGTAATATAGGCTCTTAAGTTTTTATATTCTAAGTTTTGTCAAAATCCAGTTTTTTTTCTCAATATCTAACTCTTAAACTACTTTTTATATACCTACAATAGGGGGAAAATAGCATTAAGGGGCCCTGGCCCATTCGGTGCAAGAGGTCAATTTCAAAAACTGTTCATTTTAGTTCATTTTTATTGTGGCTATATTTCTCAAGCTCTTTAAAAAGTAAATAGGAAAAATATCTTAAACATATACGAAAAAAGATATTTGGGGCCCCGGCCACGAAGATATTGGCATTAGAAGTGCAGTGTCTATAGTATTTTAATATAGGCTACCAAGTTTTTGTGTGCAAAGTTTGGTGAAGATCTATTCATTTACTAAGTAGCTAACGTAGAAACTATTTTTTATATAGCTCATATAAGATAAAAACGACATTAAGGGTCCCAGGGCCCATTCTGGGCAAGATATAAAGTTCAAAACATCTGTTCATTTCAATTAGTATAATAATTGATACATGTGTCATAATTTGTCAAGATTGTTAATGACTGAATGGTGAATAAAATCTTAAACGCTTAAAAAATGTGAATTTTTGGGCCCCCAGCCCCAAAGGAATGAATATTAGCAGTTTAGTGCCCTATAGTATTTTAATATTGGCTATCAAGTTGTCATATACACATTTTGGTTAAGATCCAATAATTTACACAGTAGCTAAAGCTTAAACTAATTTTTATATAGCTCGTATAAGCAAAACATGACGATATGGGCCCCCGGCGCCCCATGAGTGTTAAATTTTGAAAAAAGTGATAGTTACCATCCCGGAGCATACTCAACAGTCTTGAAAAGTTTCATGACGATCGGGTGAATGGTTTAGACAGCTATAAAGGACATTCATACACACACAAACATATTTAAATATTTATATATATATATATATATATACTTGAAAAATACCCGCACTTTGTAGCGGGAGTGTGCTGACCCTTTATCCAAGTATTAGGTGATGGTTATTCCAATTTTTATTTGCCAAGTTAAATTTCAGATTGAACTATTTAGTTAAAATCTTATGAGAAACAGAGATATGCCCTTTTACCGCGTGAGTTGTTTTCACTTAATGCAGTGCCTTTTAACATGACCTTACTATTCATAAGATATGACTTATTAAATAATGATTCTTGCCGACCATAATAACTAAATTTACAATTTCATTCCCACGTGTACAAAATTAACATAACTTATGTGTTTTCCAAAAGAGCTCTACCACCCTCGTCACTCAAAAATTTAATATATAATTACGAAACTGCATCGTATCACAATTGTAAGTTATATAATATTTGTAACCACGTCTATGAGATAAAGAACATGTGGCACTATCCCTTTAAAAGGCAAAAGTTAATTGACTCATAGCGCAAATAAACAAAATTATAAATGTACTTTCTAAAATACTATTTTTTAAAAAAAAACTGTCGTATTAAAATGATGATATAAAAAAATGTGCACACCATATTTAGACATATAGAAAGCTGGCCGCATAAAATAAAGTCTTGTTATAAAGTAAATGTACTGGACCAAAATAACTCTTCATTTTGACGTATTCATAATTGTCTAAACAGGGAAATAATATTTAACATTTTTATGTCTCTATATTTTACGATTTATATTTACGGTTTATAAGCAATGTGTATAATTTCAAAAAGGAATCTTTTTTTTGTTCCCTATTTCAGATAAGGCATCATATTTTGTAAATTATATTCAATGCACACACACACACCAGATTTTATATCTGAAAAATAAAATACATTTAAAAAAAAAGATTCAACCGTCTGTTAATAAGTGCATCTTAAAAATGATTAAAAGGCAATTTTAGAAATGGCCTATGCTATTCTGAATACAAAGGAATGAACATAAAAACATATTCAATTCGCAATTCATATTAATTAAGCGTTTTCAGGATCACTTCATTAAATTTAGTCAACTTTTGTTAATACGTTCGGTAGCGAAAGTTTATAATGTATAGTGTATATAAAGCTTAAGTAAACAGTTTTAAAGTGTACGTTTATTTGACATAGGCCATCACTTTCAACATAAAATAAACTCGCTACATCTATGGTTTTTAATTAAATGTCGAGTTATGAATTAAATTTTTAAAAATCCCAAATTTTATTCATTGCATGTAAAATATTAATACAATGCATCGTGAAAATAATTGAAATAAAATAATTTAAACGCATATCTAATATATAAAGCTCAGTTGTTTGTATAAAGCTCAGTTGATATTTTTATGTTTGTTTGTTTGTATCCATTAAAAAAGGGCCACTGCTTTGTTGACATTTTTCCAAAAGATCTCTGCCACTGTCGTCACTAAAAAAGCTCTTATATATTTACGACACTGCAATGTAACACAATTGTAATTAATTCAATATTTGCAACAGCGTCTATGAGATCAAGATAATAAAGATAAATAAAAAAATTAGGCTATATTCCTAATTTTAAAAAAACAAACAAACAAAACAAATGAATTTTACGTTACAAATGCATGTGAAACCATCACAATAATCGATTTTAAAAATGGCCTATGTTAATCCATCATCAAAGGAATGAACATAACATATTCAATTCGCAATACAAAATAATTAAGCGTTTTCAGGATCACTTTATTTAGTTTAATCTACTTATGTTAATAAGTCCGGTAGCCTAAGTTTAAATAGTATAAGTGTATAGGTTATGTAAAAGACAACAGCTTATGTAAAAGACAAACAAAATATAAATGTTATATTAATAGAACACAGCTAAATTTAAGATGCGTACACGAAAATGTGCGCACAGTAATCAGGCGATAAAAGATTTTAAAACGTGCACCGCTAAAAATGAAGCCTTGAAAAAAATACTGACACAATTATTACATAAATAGGTTTTTCATTAAATGTCGAGTTATGGAACAGAAAATAATTAAAACAAATTCGCAATTAAATTTAAACGTGTAAACAATAAATCTAATGCATCGTGTGGCAGTTGTAATTAAATATGTTTACGTGTCTATCTAATATATAGAAAGTAACAGTAAAGAAAATGACAAATCTTTGTACTACACAGCTCAAATTATGAAGCGTACACGAAAATGTGCGCACCGTAATTAGACATTATAATATTTTTTCAAATGCGCACGGCTGAAAATAAAGTATTGGCATTGGGGAAAAAAAACGTCACCAAAAGTAACTCGCTTTGAACGGCATTTGAACGTCCGCGTAAATTTGTTCAATACAGAAATGAGGTTAAATTTTTTATTCTTTGTCTCTGCATTTTCTGATTATTTAATTTACGGCATTCGGGCAAAAGGGACAATTACAAAAACTAACTTAAAACCACCTTCAGGGTAAAAGGAACCGTCCTGCCAAATTTGGTCCCCGTCCGTCATTTGGTTTTTCCGTGATTGTCTAACAGAAAGTCGAAAAGTGAAACATACAAACATACAAACATTTGAGCTTTATATATTAGATCTGTATCCGTGCTATTCTTGACTTTCACGTGAATGTCACCGGAGTTCACAACCAGCCATGGATGACGACATTCCAGGTGTTAAACAGCTCAGTAATTCGAAACTAAATCTAAATTGACATGATAATACAAGAGGAACAACTGGTATTTGTGTAGCCTAGTTGGCCCAATTGTTAGCTTAATGGATTTTCGACCTGGAGGTACTGGGTTCAATTTTCAGTTGGGGAAACTGTTATTTTTTAAATACATAAATTTGTAATTAATAATCTATCTTTTTACCACTATCACATTTAAGTTATAGACAACGAAGTTTGACTAATTAAATTGAGTTGATTATGTCAAAAAATTGATTAAAAAATTGTGTTACTAAAAAGTAGAAAATAAAATATTTAAAAAATCTTTTTTTAAAAGGACACGCTTTTATTTACATATAGAAAGTGCACTAAAAAGAAGAAAATAAAAATTTTCAATCCGTGAACCTATCGACTGCACATAAAAGCGTGGGGCCCTCATCACAACTCGCAATCATGTACAAAGCTGCGAAACATAAATACAAATTTATATGAATATTAATAAACATTTAAAGTTTCACAACTTTGATCATATACATGCTACTATCATATTAATTAGAAAAATGTATCTATATGCAAAAGAGTAGTTGCAATAAGAAATGAGTTGTGATGGGCGCCCCACGCTTTTATGTGCAGTCGATAGGTTCACGGATTGAAAATTTTTATTTTCTTCTTTTTAGTGCACTTTCTATATGTAATTAAAAGCGTGTCATTTTAAAAAAAGATTTTTAAAATATTTTATTAACATCGGGATGGGTGTAAGGTGGAATAGGCTGGAAGTACTTTCTACCGACGCTCGGTTTTTATGCAATTTTTACAATTTCAAAAATGGATATTTTTTCCCCCTATTTCTGATAAGGCATCATATTTTGTAAATTATATTCAATACACACACACACACACCAGATTTTGTTTCTGAAAGAAATATATATCCGCATAAAAAAAAAGATGTAACCGTCTGTTAATAAGCGCAATTGAAAAATGATTAAAAAGCAACTTTAGAAATGGCCTATGTTATTCCGACTTCAAAGGAATGAACATAGCTTGTTCAATTCGCAATTTTATATTAATTAAGCGTTTTCAGGATCACTTTATTAAATTTAGTCAACTTCTGTTAATACGTTCGGTAGCGAAAGTTTATAATGTATAGTGCATATATAGCTTATGTAAACATTTTTAAAGTGTAGGTTTATTTGACATAGGCCATCGCTTTCCACATAGATAAACTCGCAACATCTATTTTTTTTAAATTAAATGTGGAGTTATGAATTATATTTTTAAAAAATCGCAATTTCATTTGCACATGTAAAATATTAATACAATACATCGTGGAAAAATTGAAATAAAATAATTTAAAACGCATATCTATATATATAAAGCTCAGATGATGTTTGTATGTTTGTTTGTTTGTATCCATTAAAAAAAAGGCCACTGCTTTGTTGACATTTTTCCAAAAGATCTCAACCACTGTCGTCACTAAAAAAGCTCATATATATTTTTTTCGACACTGCATCGTAACACAATTGTAATTAATACAATATTTGCAAAAACGTCTATGAGTTAAAGATAATATGGCCCTAACCCCCCCCCCTCAAAGACAAAATCTACTTAACCTATAGCGCCAATAAATTAAATTATTAATGTTATATATGAAATGTACTTTCTAAAATACTTGAAAGAAACTAAAGTAAAGCAGTCGTATTTAAAAGAATTCAAGAAAATGTGCGCACCTATTCAGACAATAATAATAAATGGTTATAGAAGTATTCTGGCTTAATAATAATAAAAAGTCTGCTCATAACAACTGGACCAAAAATAACTCTACTTTTGTAATCATCAATATACATAAATTCCCGTCGGCAGTATTTATGTGTAGAGGAAAAATATTTCTAGGTTATGTTAGTGTTAGGTGGCAAAGCGATTGAATTTGTATAAAAATATTAAATGACGTCATAGGTTTATGCTTACATTTTAATTTTTGAAAAGGCAACGATGTAAAAATAGGATTTATTGAGGATTTATAATTATTATTAAATTCTTTGTGTACATTTCAGCAAGTTTAATATTTCGTATTTAACAAACACGGATAAGTCACTTTTGTTAATTATGTATATTGATTCCCGTGGTCTGTATGGATTGTATAGAAATATTAAATTACGTCATCGTTTTATGCTTATATTTTATTTTTTGAAAAGAAGCGTACACGAAAATGTGCGCACCGTAATTAGACATTATAATATTTTTTAAAATCCGCACGGCTGAAAATAAAGTATTGGCATTGGGGAAAAAAAAACGTCACCAAAAGTAACTCGCTTTGAACGGCATTTGAACGTCCGCGTAAATTTGTTCAATACAGAAATGAGGTTAAATTTTTTATTCTTTGTCTCTGCATTTTCTGATTATTTAATTTACGGCATTCGGGCAAAAGGGACAATTACAAAAACTAACTTAAAACCACCTTCAGGGTAAAAGGAACCGTCCTGCCAAATTTGGTCCCCGTCCGTCATTTGGTTTTTCCGTGATTGTCTAACAGAAAGTCGAAAAGTGAAACATACAAACATACAAACATACAAACATACAAACATACAAACATACAAACATACAAACATACAAACATACAAACATACAAACATTTGAGCTTTATATATTAGATAGATAGATGGTCGGCACGAATCATTATTTAATAAATCATATCTTTTAAATAGTAAGGTTATGTTAAAAGGCACTGCATTAAGTGAAAACATATCACGCGGTAAAATGGCATATCTCTGTTTCTCAAAGGATTTTAACCAAATTGATGAATCTGAAATTTAACTTGGCAAATAAAAAATTTAATAACCAGAAACTAATACTTGGATAAAGGGTCAGCACACTCCCGCTACAAGTGCGGGTATTTTTTTAGTATATATATATATATATATATATATATATATATTTATTTATATATATATATATATATGCTCACGTCTAGCTTTTATTTATTAGTTTAAATTTAATTTCATATTATTTTAAAATAATAGTCTACATCAAAAAAAACTTACGCATATACATATTGATTTGGTCGTAATTGTGTAGTGTTAATGCAGGCTTATTGCTTTCATATGACTCTTAGTTTGCATACATACATGTTAATATTACATTGCAATATAATAATTTCAAAGGTACATCGTAGATCACGCATCGTAAATTATTCAAATTAATGAAATTAATGACACTGTTTCATTTTTTACACGCTTTTATTTAACTCACACTGTTTGTATGTTGTATCCATCCTTCCTTCAAATATTGTAACGTAAAATTAAACCACTTCTGATGGACCTAGAGATATCAAAATTTTACCACATATAGAAAGTGGATGACAACTCATTGTATCAAACTTTCAGATCGATCGAATGTACCGTAATTAAATTAATGGACTTTTAGTTTTTTGTTTTTGTATATATAAAATATTATCACTCGCGTCAATGAACCATACCTTAATGTGTTGACGTCAGATGTGGGTGGTAAAGATTTTTTTATTATAAATTTAAAAAGTACTATCAACATCAAGTCTTTCTGGCCGAGATATAGGCGTGATCGCTTGCCGACATGGGGGTACGAGGTTCAATTTTTAGTTAGAGAAATGTTTGTATTATACATACATTTGTAATGATTAATCTCTCTTTGGACCACTATCACATTTAAATTATTGACAATGAAGTTTAACTAATTAAATTGAATTGATAAGGTCACAAAATCAATTTAAAAAATGTTGATACTTAAAAGTAGAAAATAAAATAATGTAAATAAATCTTTGTTTAAAAAGGACACGCTTTTATTTACAGATAGAAAGTGCACTAAAAATAAAAAAATAAAAATATTCTATGAAAATATGTAAAATCGGTGAACCTATCTACTGCACATAAAAGCGTGGGTCGCTCATCACAACTCTCTATCGTGTACAAGAGTGCGAAACATAAAAGCGCATTTGTATGAATATTAATAAACAGTACAAGTTTCACAACTTAGATCATATAAATGCTACTATCACATAAATTAGAAATAATTATCTATATGTAAGAGTATAGTTGCAATGAGAAATGATTTGTGATGGTCGCCCCACGCTTTTATGTGCAGTAGATAGGTTCACCGATTTCACCTATTTTCATAGAACATTTTTATTTTCATCTATTTAGTGCAATTTCTATATGTAAATAAAAGCGTGTCCTTTTAAAAAAAAAGGTTTATTAACATTATTTTATAACTTATACAGTTACAATTCATTTCACTTCAGGTAAAAACATAAAAACGAAATTTGCTTTTTAATAATATATTACTCGTATATATAAACCATAAAAACCATTGACATGAAAGTGTGTATTTACTATATTTTCCTAATACTATATCAGTATAATAAACTTTTAAACTTGCAAAAAACCCAAAAGCTTATGTATCTTTAAAGGCAACAATATGATCATTTTTTTTTGGACAAAGTTGCGTGACCAATAATTTATAAATGAATTAAAGTGAGCTCATAACCCAGGTCATAAATTACATTTTAATAAAGTTTTATAATAGCATAGTTGTGTGCTTATGTCAGTAACGACTTTCATTAAAAAAAACGTAAATAACATAACAAATAACATTTTGAGTAGCCCAACTGAAGCGACAGCTGCTTTAAGCCACGGAAAATCAAGTAATAAATCAATGTTATGATTTTGTTAATGTTTATTTATAGAGTCTTATTCCCTGGAAAGGTACTAGTGCATTTGTTCCTGTAACAATTCAGTATAAGATTTTTTCAACAATCTTAGACTGACGTATCAAAACTATTGTTGTTGAAATCCTAGACAATGATAGAATAGTGTGTGTTATATTAAGGAATATCTACTCATTGAATGTACATTTTTACGACCGATTAAATCAGTATTAGCAAATTAATATTTTGAATGAATTCCTCCTTCATGCGTTCTATTTACTTTTTTTAAATAGTTTTTTTAATGAAATTATTACGTTCTTCGAATATAAAGCGTGTTCCTAGGTTTTCTAAAATTAGAGGGAAATTTCATTTTATTTTCTAACGGCTTAACCTAATAATACTTTGAAAACTAATAGTACATCTAATACATTTTTAAACTAAAGTAGTATAAGTGCAAGAAAATATTATGTAAATAATTTGCATATTGACTGTATCACTTGAGATCAGTAAATATAGAGGTTAAAAAATAATGTATTCATTAGATAAAAAAACACAAAACAGGTACTGACATTAAATTACATTATAAAAGACGTTATGTAATGTTGATTATAATAAGAAAAAAAATACAAATACAAAAACTAAAAAGAAAAAGATACATAAAAATACTTTATAAAAACAAACGAATACTAGAAACGTCTCGCGGCGTAGCATACGCCTCAGACTTGCCCATAAATAGTGCAATGAACGTGACGGAAACTGACACAAACAGCAGCCCAAAGAAATAAAAACAACGCGAATGAACGTCGGGGGAGGGCGACCATTGACGCATCGTTGATCTAAAGAAATGCGCACTTCAGATGTTGTTAGCTGCCCCCCACCTTACACAAACCTCTCCTGCCAGCCTTAAACTGTGATTAGTCAACCATAGCGAGGGTCATTCGTCATGCATTTTTGCTCGCGTCTAGTGCTTGTCCTAATTTCCTAATATATATATATAATTATATATATAAATATATATATACATGTAAGGAAAGGGGGAAAGTATCAAATAACAGTTAAAATTACAGCTGTAAACAAATAAGATCCACTGTTATGTAAAATTGTGAAGTTATCTAATATTATTGTCTTTGATTTTTCCTTTGCTTTTATATTTATTTTTTTCATTTTCTTTATTTATTAAGATTAATTTTATATCGATAAACATTTTCACATTTTTGCCTTCAATCGACATGATATTTACAAATACATGAAAGATTCGACTTTTTTTTATAAAGTACTAGCAGACCCGTCGTGCGTTGCAACGATCTCAGTAAAAATGTATAAATTTAAAGAAACCAATGAGAATTATGTTTAAAAACAAATATGCAGAAACATTCGCGGAAGAGTCGAAAAAATCCCAAGTTTCATAGCAAATGGATAAATAAATTAATAATTAAATAGCGTACAAAAGAAGGAACGATATTAAGGGCCCCGGCCCCAAAATGAGTGATAATAAAGTTTTTTTTATTGCCATTGTACTCAAGCTATATTCCTCAATATCGTGTAAAATTGAATAGGGAATACAATTATTAAATTTCAGTAAAAAGACATTTGGGGCCCCCAGCTCCGAGGGAATGGACATTAGGAGTTCAGTGCACTATAGTAATATAGGCTCTTAAGTTTTTATATACTAAGTTTGGTCAAAATCCAGTTATTTTCTTATTATCTAACTCTTAAACTACTTTTTATATAGCTAATATAGGGGGAAATGACATTAAGGGGCTCCCGGCCCATTCGGTGCAAGAGGTCAACTTCAAAATCCTGTTCATTTTAATTCAGTTTTATTGTGGATATATTTTTCAAGATCTTAAAAAATCGAATAGCAAAAATATCTTAAACATATACGAAAAAAAGACATTTGGGGCCCCCTGCCCCGAAGATATTGACATTAGAAGTTCAGTGCCCTATAGCATTTTAATATGGGCTACCAAGTTTTTGTATGCAAAGTTTGGTGAAAATCTATTCATTTACTAAGTAGCTAACGCATAAACTAATCTAATATATAAAGCTCAAATGTTTGTATGTTTGTATGTTTGTATGTTTCACTTTTCGACTTTCTGTTAGACAATCACGGAAAAACCAAATGACGGACGGGGACCAAATTTGGCAGGACGGTTCCTTTTACCCTGAAGGTGGTTTTAAGTTAGTTTTTGTAATTGTCCCTTTTGCCCGAATGCCGTAAATTAAATAATCAGAAAATGCAGAGACAAAGAATAAAACAATTTAACCTCATTTCTGTATTGAACAAATTTACGCGGACGTTCAAATGCCGTTCATAGCGAGTTACTTTTGGTGACGTTTTTTTTCCCCAATACTTTATTTTCAGCGCTGCGCATTCACAAAAATAATATAATGTCTAATTACGGTGCGCACATTTTCGTGTACGCTTCTTTTCAAAAATAAAATATAAGCATAAAACGATGACGTAATTTAATATTTCTATACAATCCATACAGACCACGGGAATCAATATACATAATTAACAAAAGTGACTTATCCGTGTTTGATAAATACGAAATATTAAACTTGCTGAAATGTACACAAAATATTTCATAATAATTATTATAAATCCTCAAATCCTATTTTTACATCGTTGCCTTTTCAAAAATTAAAATGTAAGCATAAAACTATGACGTCATTTAATATTTTTATACAAATTCGATCGCTGTGCCACCTAACACTAACATAACCTAGAAATATTTTTCATCTACACATAAATACTGCCGACGGGAATTATGTATATTGATGATTACAAAAGTAGAGTTATTTTTGGTCCAGTTGTTATGAGCATACTTTTTATTATTATTAAGCCAGAATACTTCTATAACCATTTATTATTATTGTCTAAATAGGTGCGCACATTTTCTTGAATTCTTTTTAATACGACTGCTTTACTTTAGTTTCTTTCAAGTATTTTAGAAAGTACATTTCATATATAACATTAATAATTTAATTTATTGGCGCTATAGGTTAAGTAGATTTTGTCTTTGGGCGGGGGGGGGGTAGTGCCATATTATCTTTATCTCATAGACGTTTTTGCAAATATTGTATTAATTACAATTGTGTTACGATGCAGTGTCGAAAAAAATATATATGAGCTTTTTTAGTGACGACAGGGGTAGAGATCTTTTGGAAAAATGTCAACAAAGCAGTGGCCTTTTTTTATGGATACAAACAAACAAACATACAAACATCATGAGCTTTATATATATAGATATGCGTTTAAATTATTTTATTTCAATTTTTCCACGATGTATTGTATTAATATTTTACATGTGCAAATGAAATTGCGATTTTTTAAAAATATAATTCATAACTCCACATTTAATTTTTTTAAAAATAGATGTTGCGAGTTTATCTATGCGGAAAGCGATGGCCTATGTCAAATAAACTTACACTTTAAAAATGTTTACATAACCTATATATGCACTATACATTATAAACTTTCGCTACCGAACGTATTAACAGAAGTTGACTAAATTTAATAAAGTGATCCTGAAAACGCTTAATTAATATAAAATTGCGAATTGTACAAGTTATGTTCTTTCCTCTGAAGTCGGAATAACATAGGCCATTTCTAAAGTTGCTTTTTAATCATTTTTCATATGCGCTTATTAACAGACGGTTAAATCTTTTTTTTTAATGTGGATATATATTTTTTTCATAAACAAAATCTGGTGTGTGTGTGTGTGTGTATTGAATATAATTTACAAAATATGATGCCTTATCAGAAATAGGGGGAAAAAAAGATTCATTTTTGAAATTGTACACATTGCATAAAAACCGTAAATATAAACCGTAAATATAGAGACATTAAATTTTTTTAAATATTAGTTCCCTATTAAAACAACTATAAATGCGTCAAAAGGAAGAGTTATTTTGGTCCATTACATTTACTTTATAACAAGATTTTATTTTATGCGGCCAGCTTTCTATAATCTTTTATTGTGTAAATATGGTGTGCACATTTTCTTGATATCATTTTAATACGACTGCTTTTGTTTTTTTAAAACTATTTTAGAAAGTACATTTATAATTTTATTTATTGGCGCTATGAGTTATGTAGCTTTTGCCTTTTTATGGGATAGTGCCATAATATGTCATTTATCTCATATCGCGGTTACAAATATTGTATTAATTACAACTAGTCGCCCCGCGGCGTAGCATACGCCGCAAACTTGCTCATAGTTACTGCAAGAAAAAAAGGGAGGGGGAGAACGGACACAAACAGTAGCACGAACAAATGGGAACAACGCGGGTGAACGATGGGGGACCACCGAAGCATTTCTGGTAAGTATTTAGGACATCGCCACAATATATAAAAAAATATTACAGCCATGAAGCCAAGTTGGAGAGCAACAACTTCGTCCATAAACGAAATATGCGACCAATAGAAACAGACAGGTACCTGGTGAAGGAATTGATATAACATTGAACAAAGCTTTTTTCCGTGACATGCGAAGCGGTGTTTATGTTTGCTAAGAAAGGGGGGAAAAGAATAGGCATTGACATTTTTAAAAATTAAAAAAAACATATGTTGCCACTTGGGCTTGAACCTAAGACCTTCCGCATGTTAGGCGGCTGTAATAACCAATACACTACGAAATACATACACACTGTGCAGGAACTTCGAAAGTGAATGTAAAAAGCATTGCTGTCTCAAGACATGCCCCACCCCTCCACTACCTTCGCTTGCCAACCGTTAACTGTGTTTAGTTGACCCGAGCGAGGGTCATTCGTCATGCTCGGTTGCACATATTTTTGCTGCGTACTTGCCTGGCATGGTCCCATGAAGAGAATTATATATATAGATTGTGTTACGATGCAGTATCGTAATTAAATTTGAAATTTTTGAGTGACGAGCGTGGTAGAACTCTTTCGGAAAACCTATCAGTTACGTTTATTTAGTACAAGTGGGAATGAAATAGTAAATTTAGTTAATATGGTCGTCAAGATTCATTATTTAATTAATCATATCTTTTAAATAGTAAGGTAATTTTAAAAGGCGCTGAATTAAGTGGTAAAATGGTAAAAATTAAATAAT
Organism: Ampullaceana balthica; assembly: GCA_944989445.1. NCBI lineage: Eukaryota > Metazoa > Mollusca > Gastropoda > Lymnaeidae > Ampullaceana > Ampullaceana balthica. The sequence goes on along the minus strand of CALYLW010000588.1, from coordinate 209,818 downwards.
TGTGGCTGTTGTTTTTTTTATCTCTCTTTTGTTTCTTAAATATATTTAATTATATTTAATTTTTTTCCCTTAAAATGGCATATCTCTATTTCCCATAAGATTTTAACTAAAAGATGAATCTGAAATTTAACTTGGCAAATAAAAATTGTAATAACTAGCAACTAATACTTGGTAAAAATGGTCAGCACACTCCCGCTACAAGGAGCGGGTATAATTCTAGTATTTTATATAGCTCATATAAGCAAAAAACGAAATTAAGGGCCCCGGGGCCCATTCAGGGCAAGATATGAATTTCAGAAACCTGTTCATTTTAATATGGATAAGAGTGGATACATTTACTATTATTTGTCAAGTTTTTAAATAACTGAATTGAGGAATAAAATCTTAAAAGTTTAAGTAAAAAGGTATTGTGGGCCTCCAGCCCCGAAGGAGTGGCCATTAGGAGTCAATTGCCCTATAGTATTATAATATGGGCTACCAAGTTTTTGTATACAAAGTTTGGTTAAGGTCTATTCATTTACGCAGTAGATAACGCTTAAACTAATTTTTATATAGCACGTATAAGCAAAATATGACATTATGGGCCCCAGCGCCCCATGAGTGTTAAATTTTGAAAACAAAGTAGCCAGTTACCATCCCAGGTGTGTACTCAACATTCTCCAAAAATTTCATGACGATCGGATGATTGGTTTAGTCAGCTATAAAGGACATGCACACACACACACACACAGACATACTTTGATTTTATATATATAGATAGAAGATATAAGAAAAAAAAGATATTTAGGGCCCCTGGGCCCATTTGGTGATTGATGTAAATTTCAAAAACCTTTTCATTTAATTAAGTTTCCTCATAGATATATTCCTCAAGATCGTGAAAAATTGAATGGGGAAAAATACATTAAACATATACGAAGAAAAGACATTGGGGGCCCCCGGCCCCGAAGGAATGGACATTTGAAGTTATCTGCCCTATAGTATTTTAATATGGGCTACCAAGTTTTTGTATTCAAATTTTGGTTTAGATCCATTAATTTACTCAGTAGCTAACCCATAAACTAATTTTTATATGTCTTATATAAGCAAAAAAAAAGACATTAAGGGCCCCGGGGCCCATTCAGTGCAAGATATAAAGTTCAAAACCCCTGTTCATTTCAATTTGTATAATAATGGATACATGTGTCATTATTTGTCAAGATTGTTAATGACTGAATGGTGAATACAATCTTTAACGTTTAAGAAATGTGAATTTTTGGGCCCCCAGCCCCATAATAAGGATTATTTGCAGTTCAGTTCCCTATTTTATTTTAATATTGGCTATCAAGTTGTCATATACAAAGTTTGGTTAAGATCCAACAATTTACACAGTAGCTAGCGCTTAAACTAATTTTAATATAGCTCATATAAGCAAAAAATGACATTATGGGCCCCCGGCGCCCCATGAGTGTTAAATTTAGAAAACAAAGTTGCCAGTTACCATCCCAGGTAGGAACTAAACAGTCTCCAAAAATTTCATGACGATCGGATGAATGGTTTAGTCTGCTATAAAGGACATGCACACACACACACACAGACATACTTTGATTTTTATATATATAGATGTTACATATTTTGCCAAAGTCGAATAGCTAAACATTGTTTTAACTCTAACGTAGTATAACATTACGTAGAGAATGTACTAACCTAAATATTATGTGATTACACAATTTTATAGATTTTCTCTTTCATTTTAACAATGTAACCAAACAAATAGTAAAATTTTGCAAATATAAACATCAGTTATAATTTAGTATATTTTTTATATTGCCATTAGCTTTGTATAATGTGATGTATCATTATTTATTTTGTATGTGCGGAATATCTAATGGATACATGTATAACTTGTACAAAAAACATTATTTTTGAATTAACATTGTTTGAGATAACAAATCAAACTTGTATTAGAAACTACCAATATACACGCACCGCGCAGCACCGAAGTAGGATTTAGTTAGTGTTGTGAACCTGCGTACCGAGTTTCTTGAATATGGGCTTTCAAATAAATGATCCGTTGAAAGTTTAATAGTGAAACTGACATTGGCGTAATAAAACCTAAACAAGTACGTGAATAGGTTTCGGTTAACACAGAAATCCACCTACCAAATTTAGTGAAGATTGGGATCTAAATAAGAACAAAAAATAACATATTGAACTTTGTCAAACGTTATGAATAAGTGGATAAAAGCTTTTTGCTTAGAGGGCCGTATTCCAAGAAGTCACAATATTTTGAGGACCTTATCAAGATTACATAAATATTATAAAACACAAACGGACAGATGGGTTGTATTTGTGTCCTATATGTTTCTACAGAGATGTTGGATCTCAAACAAACTTGACACATAAATCCATCATCATACAGTTTGCAATCTAGAGATTGTCTAACTTTACATCGTATTACGTTTAGGGTTGGAGCCAATTTTTATTATTTTTCTTAAATGATGTATCGTTTATTAGATATTTATTGCTAATATTAAAATGCAATTTTGATTTAAACTTTTAAATCCGCATCACGCCTTTATTTTTGTAGACATGATAAATTGTATGCCAATTATTTATTTTGTCCATTTTGGAAAAAGAGCGTCTTTTTAATATACTTTTAAAAACCATTTATTTTAAAATGTAAATCTTTTCTTCTTTCCTTTATGATTTAACCGCATCCTTAAGTCATTTATCGCCTCCACACAAATATGTTACATTAACGCCTCGCTGGATGTTTGTAGCGCCCACCATGGGACCGTAGAGCCCACTGTGGGAATCACTGATATATCTCATAGCTTAGCCCTAATAACCCCAGTAGATCCTTTTTCTTCCTTTTTCATATTACATGTTATAATTATCACTTCAATTTTCTATACAGCTGGTTTTTTGGGTTCCTGTCATTCACATCCTGTGAAACGTTTCTGGTACAATGGTTAGCTCTTGTCAACCGTAGTGTGTAGTGTGTTAATATATATATGTATGTATATATATATATATATATATATATATATATATATATACATATATAAATATATATATATATATATTTATTTATTTATTTATTTATATATATATAAAATAGAGCTACACCTTTCAACTGCAAAGCAACTGCTGGAGTATAAATATTCTTCAAGTGTGACGCATTCAGATACGAACTCGCTTAGTCCAAAGCACACAAAAATAGCAAAAAACTGTTTATAAGAAACCTGTGCAAAATTTTAAAGAAAAAAACATTTTAAGACTTTCCTGACAACATAAAAAAATAATAATAAAAATGCTTTTTTTTTAATAAAGATTGATTTAACTTTTAGTTCAAATATATATGCTAATAAAAAGTGCATAAATTAATGTGGATTTGCATTTTATGTTTTATGTATTACCATCATTACTAAATTTAGTAGCATTATTTCTGGTGCAGTATCTTATTACCAGATTTCTTTTCAAGAGAACTTTTCTAAAATCTTTTTTTTGGGTCTAAATTTGCCGCGAATATGTTTTTCAACCCTTTTTATAAGACTCATTTTTCCCCTTTAAAGTCTTTTTAAAATAAATTTCATTAATTACATTTATAATTTAGTTAATTTGTGCTTTGAGCTATGTAGCTATTGCATTTTTCAGGTGGAAGTGTCGTACGTTCTTCGTCAAATACACGCTGTTGCAAATCAAAATATAAAGATGAAAGTTTGTTTGTTGGTTTGTTACCAATGGAATTCCACCCCGTTGCACCCAGGATGCTGAAATTTTGCATGGGACCCTCATTTGACCCGAGACAGGTCATAGGCTATGTTTTAACCCCAGGCCCCCCAGGGTAAGGGGGCCCATAATCAGAAAATGTACAGCCACATAAAGACAAAATAAATTCTCCTTTTGATATTGAACAGCATCATGCGGACATTCAAAACGAGTTCATTTTGGTGCGGTATTTTTTTCCAATACTTTATTTTGAGCTGTGCTCTTTCAAAAATCTTTTATTGTCAAAATACGTTGCGTAAATTTTCGTGTACGCATCTTAAATTGAGCTGTGCATTTTTATTATAATAACATTCATATTTGGTTTGGCCTTGCGGCTATCGTGGATTAAGGGGGTTGCTAAATGGGCTAAAGCCAGGGGCCTCTAATGATTTAAGGGCCCCAAACTTATTATATGGTATAATAAAGGTGGCTGGACCGGGCCCCAAGTGGAATTGCAGACAGGGGCCCCGTGCAATCTTAATCCGCCCCCGCGCCTTGCGGTACAAAACAGTGGCCTTTTATACAAATACATTCTTTATATTATAGATGAGTTAAAACTATGTCATCACACGATGTATGGTATTTTATTTATATTAAGAGTTTTATTATGTTGTTTCTAATAACTCAAATTTTAATTTAAACAAATACTAATTATGTGAGGGAATTTTATGCGGAAAGAAAGTTCCCAAGTCAAAAAAGCTTAATTGTAATTTAGAGGAATTATACGTTTTGTTTTTGTTAAAATTTGATGTGTGTTCTTTATTAATTTTACTTGCTCATTTTACTTGCTGATTCCCTTAAATTTACTTAATAAAGTTAATCATCAATGATCATAACATGCCTATAAAAGCTTAGGACCAATGCTGTGATTTCTTTTTTACATAATATAAAAAAAATGTACAATTTAAACTAAACAACCGGACTTATAAACATAATTATATTAAACTCAAAACAAGTGAACCTAAAAGCACTTAATTAGGTTGGGCTGCGAATTGAATATGCCATGGTCATTACGCTGTAGCGACATAACAAAAGCCATTTTAAAGATAGATTTTTAGTCAAACAGATTTTCTTTTTTTTTAAATCTCGTAAATAATGTATTTATTTTTTCAGAAAATAAATCTGGTGTTTGAAATATAATTTACAAAATATGATGTCTCATCGGGAAATATGATCCAAAACATAATTGAATTCCTTTTTAAAATTATACCTATTACATAAAAGCCGTACATTTAAATCGTATAACATAGAGACAAACATATAAAAGAATTATATATCATGTCCATATTAAAACACTATAATTAATAAAGACTATCAAAAGGTATATAATGTATTTTTGGAGCAGTACTTTATTACAATACTTTATTTTAAGCGCCCGCATTTAAATTAACTTTCATTGACTATAAACGGTGCGCAACGTTTAATGCAAGCGATTTAAATAAGACTGAGTTAGTTTCTTTAAACTCTTTTGGAAACTTCATTACATTTACAAACATTTATAATTTACTTTATTAGCTCTTTAGTATAAGCAGCTATTTCCTTTTAGAGAGAAGGTGGGAGCGTAGTTCCCTAACTTATACCTGCTGTTACAAATATTTCATTACTTTGAATAGTTTAACGATGTGGGGTCATAAATAAAATACGTTTTTTACGTGACGGCAGTTGTCATGAAATTTAAAAAAAACTGGCAGTTAACTTTATTTAGTACCCTTAAAATTGTAAGTGAGTTCCATGAGAAAAGCAATTCTCTAAGTAAAATCAACACATTAGTAATGAACATTAAAAGTTGATTTTTTTTTCTTTTAATAATTTTTAAAAATGTCTGATATATATATATATATACATAACATTATAAAAATATATAGCTCTCTAAAAATAAAGAATGAAATACGTTATTAATATTTTTTATTTTTTCTCTTGATTAACTTCATTTAGTGTCGCTTTTCTATACTAATAAAAGCCTAAGCCACTGCTCACTATTGGTCCAACTTCCCATTTGAATAAAAGTCTGTAAATGTTCAGACTCATACTAAAAAAATGAAGCATGACTGAAATCTGAACTAAAAGTAATATTGAGTAAATTTGCCTTTTCTTATATCAGCTAAATTATTATAGTATAATATTTGACTACTGGATCAATGGATGTATCTATACTAAACTTAAGTTAAAATGAACCTGATAACTAATTTGAATTTTTACCTCAATGGAAATTGAATATGTCCACTCCTTTCTTTCCAGGATACCAACATATTTGTTATCAAAAAATGTATATATTTGTTTCACATACGTTTTTAAGCGAATGGATCAATATTAATTATATTTGGCAAATAAATTATCTAATTTCCAGCAACAAATAACAGGAAGAAAAGGGAGCCTGGATAGAGAAAAATGGGCTTAATGATATAATTTACAAAATAGAATGTCTTATCTGAAAACGGGAATCAACAAAGAATTGAATCCCTTGGTGAAACAGTAACATATAAGATTTTGGAATCCAGCACTAACTGGGAACGTTCTGATGAAATGGACAAAAGTGAAAAAAATATAAAAATAGGTTTGATGTATTTTGATTTCGTTTTTTTATTGATTCATTTTACCTTCTTCCTTTAAGTTCTATCAGCGTATTACAGACTACATGAGTTTCATTCCGAATGTAATCTCTAGATACGTTGAATCTATAGCAATGAGAAATGTTTGTTTGCAGGATTTTAAAATTAAATTAATGACCTTTTCAAATCGTTTGTTACGTTTCAAAGCTCCCTTTATTAATAGGTAAAATTGTCTCAGAATTAGAGAATTTCATTTTTCATAAGTATATTTAAGACAATCTTAAAGTTGCATTCCAAAGAGTAAGCACAACATTTAGTTATATTTTAATCCTCGCATACACATATATACTTAACATATAGTTCTTGGCTTATTTTCAACTACGTATTAAACCTTACAGGGCAGTACTCTCCCGCTGCAGAAACGCGGGTACATTTCTAGTATTTTATAAATTACGATTGTTTAACGATCCAGCGTCGTAAATATATTATGAGATTTTTAAGTTGCGAGGGTGGTAGATACTTTTTAGGAAAATAAATGCTAGAATGAAATTTGGAATTTAGTTTCTATAGTCAACAAAAGTCATTATTAATAAAACATAATCTTGAAATAGAGAGGGCATTTTATGAGGCACTGCTTTAATTTAACCCAAAACACGCGATAATGAATTATAACTTAAAGAAATTGTATTATCACTTTTATTATTTTATAATTATTGTTATTATTTTTTAAGGATCTGATACAGAATTGATTATAATAAGATATATTATATAAACCAGGAGTATTTCATGCTTTTACGTGAATTGATACATCCGTTATATATTTATACATATATTTTTCTTGATTCGTTTATTTAAGTGTGTCATAGTTCCTTCATTAATAAAAGCCCACAATCTCACTGAATTATTACTCAGTTTACAACTTCCCATATGAATAGAAGGCTCTAATTGGGCAGGTTCATATCTAAAACATTACTTACTGAAATTAAGCGCAACTGAATTTAATCTAAAATACAGCAATATCACATTCTGTTAAATTAGCTAAATAATCTAATTTAATCATTGAAAATCCAAACTTATGGATAGAATTAGACCAATTTAGGTACACAATAACTGATAACTAATATGAAATCTAATATCAAATTGAAATCAATACGTCAATGCCATCGTAACCAGTGTACCGATATCATTGATTTTATTTTATAAAAAATGTATCTATTTTACATGTAGATTTTTAAATGAATACATAAATCTTAAATTAACTAGCCAAATAGATATATAATATCCAGAAACAAAAACTTGAAAAAGTAAGGGCGGGGAAAAGAAAAAGAGCTTGCATGTGATAGAATTTACAACAATATAATGTCTTATCGTAAAACAGAACAGGAAATGAACGACAAATTTCATCCCTTAGTGAAAAATAACGAATTAGATGTAAGATTCCATCGGTAAATATGACTGTTTCATAAAAGTGTTAAAATTGAATAACATATGTGAAAATTGTGTGTGTGTGTGTATTGCGTTTCTGTGTGTATCTAGGGTAGATTTAAATATACATTTTATGCTTAAAGTTCGTTGAGTGTGAGAGATTACATGCATTTTATTCCGACTAAGATCCCTTTCTAAACCGGATCTTTATCAATGATTATAATTTCTATTTATATTACTACCAGAAAGCTTAACTTACAGCAAAATAAAGCTTCACAAGCAAACGGCTAATGTGACGAGAATGATTTTCATGGATCACAACGGACACAAATGTATATGTGTAAATATATGTATATATTTTTATCTTTATATTCATTCCAATTTTGTATACATTTTTGTCAAGAAAACCCAACATTATAATAAAATTAGTTATCATTTACAAACAAATGGCAATTCTAGTTTCTGATATATTTTGTTTAAAAACATACGGATATTGGAAATATGCATAGGTATAGCGGAAATAAGTGATATCTTAAAATCTTATCACCTTTCTGGGACCTTGATGACTTTTGTCTATCACGCGTCCTAAAAGACTTGTTATTCCCTGCTGTTGGACAATTATTGGTCCACTTATTTTTTTTTAAATTGTATTTTATTTTTTGTTTTAAAATTCCTAAATATTTTTTTTTGCTGATTGGGGATTTGAGATTTTGCCTTAATTTTTATACACTAGATACTAACCTCGGCGTAGCATATGCCGCAGACTTGCTCATTTTAGACAGGGCACAGAATGGTTTGGGGGTTGGGTGAGAGTACGGACACAAACAGCAGCACGAAGTAATGAAAAAATAGCGAGTAAACGTGGACACATGCGCACTGAGGTTATTGTTATCCGCCCCCCCCCTTTTATTACTACCATCCCTTAAACATAAACTGTGATTAGCCGAACCTAGCGAGGGTCAGTCATGTTTAGGGTTGTTAATTGCGTTTTGTTGTTGTTGTTTTGACAAACCGATTACAGCTTATGTAACTCCGATTTTAGACCGATTATCGTTTTATAGCTGACTTCTTAGAAATTAGGGGTGTATCGGATTTCGCCTGCGGCTCCGGCAAATCTGGAATCCCGCCATATTTACAAATCCGGCTCCGGCAGAAATTTGCTTCATAAATTTGGCCTAATCCGGCTTGCCGGGTTTGCGATAAAATATATATTAATAATAGCTCCGGCTCCTGGAAAACTGGAATCCGGCAATTTGTTCAAATCAGGCTTAAGATTGGCCGGATTTCGTTCATATATCCTGGCGAATCAAATTCGATTATCGGTTTGGGAAATTTATAACCGATTGTCACTTTCAAATCCGATTATCTTTTAACAGCCTTAGTCATTTTGGAAAAAGGGGAAAAGAACGGACAGAAACAAACAATTTTAAAAATAAAAAAATTTAAAAAAATATCCCGCCTTGGACTTTTTCCCAGGATTTTCCGCGTGCAAGGTGGTTGTTATAACCACTATGACATCCCCCCCCCCAATTGATGTTTCTTTTCATCCCACCACGCTTGCCGACTCTGATCTGTCGAAACCAGCGACGGGTCATTCGTCATGGTCGTTTGGACATGGTCCCGTGGTGTCCCGCATGGTTGGGCGACTTGGAGAATTATATATATAGATAATTGTTTTAAAACTTTAAATTTCTTATATGATAAGATTTATATAGAATTTTTTAAAAATTAAATGATCACAGACAGTGAAACCATAAAAAAGCAGAATCAAGCAAATTGCAAGCATTCCGTCCAACACCCCTTCGTAACTACGCACTTGCTTTTCAAAAACTGTAATCTTTTCCATAAACAAGTTTTCATATAAACGGTTCTGGTTCAAGTGTTACATTAAAAGTAGACCCATAGTTTTCAACAGAAGTGAAGGGTCTGGAGCTAAATGTTCTTCAAGGGTGACGGATTAAGATATAAACATTATTTTAACAGGTCACGAAAACCTATTCTTGCCAAAGGTTTTCAAAGCGACATTTTATGACGGTCCTGACACATCTAAAATTCTAAAAATTGGGTTAACAGTTAGTTTAAACCAATGCTAATAAGAATAGCGTTATAACTTGTAACTTTTATTGGAGGACTCTTCATAAGTTATTTTAAAACCTTCAGGGAAATCAATTACAAATTACAAAAAAACTAAAATAAATTACTGAACATTTTCAAAGTAGATTATATTGAAGTTAAAGAAAATTTCACTGTCCTTAAAGAATGTTGGCCAATGAAGTTGTATAGTTTAGCTCAGGAAGAGTTATACATTAAAGTCAACAAGGAAGTTATTAACAGGGGTAGGGTAAAACCTGAAAAAGTAAATTTAAAAAAATGTTTATGCATTTAATCCTCCATAAAGCATTTATATTTCAACGTTTTTAAAAAGTATAAACACTGTCAACCTAAGACGACATGGCTAAAGGCGAAATTAAACATATGATGTGTCGTGCTTAAATCACATTGCTCCAACTCAAACTGACTCTGGTATGATTCATTATGTTTATGATAATAAACTATATATAGAATAATGTAGGAGTGGTTAGCATGAATCTAAAATCTCCTATATATATCTCGCTCCCTTTCTCTCTCTCTCTCTCCCTCTCTCTCTCTCTCTCCCTGTATATATATGTATGTAATGTAGCGTATGCATTAATTTATATTTTCCTTTTAAGTGCATGTGAAAATGGCAAATTATTACAAAAATAATTCGTTTTAAAAAACATTTCTTCAGATCATTGTGTTCTTCAAGATGTCAGTATTACTCTTATCGGAAAATTTTATTCTCAAAGAAAAGCTTCTCTTTAAAAGATATGCATGCTTTTACCGCTGTTTGTATCTCGTGTTTAAACACAAACGTAACTATTTACATTTTGACCTTCACGACATTTCGTGATCTAAACATGGAATCGACTGTAACGCATTAAGAATTAACTCCTTTAGAAACTAACTAAAGGCACCTTGAAGGAATCTAGGCTAAGGTATTAGGACGCTACATTTTTTTTTCACACTGTTTAAGTTCAAATTTGTGTGTCGTATATTGAAAGGAACTTTGTGCCATTTACTAAGGAAAAATCAGCTGCATTTCGAAATGAGTTGTAATTTTTAAAAATAAATGTGTGCATATAATTAAATATAAATTCAGCTTAAGGCTATCTGTACCTAGTAGAGCGTTGATAGAATGGATATAAGAAAACGTAATATCTAAATATAATACAGAAATATAATGTGATATACATCCTGACCCAGCTCAAGCTCCCCTCCCTTATTTTTCATTTAACTTGAGCGTAGAGACATCGCTTTGTAAGTTATTATTTTCTTAGTAGCCTATGGCGTAAGCAACTTGAACTCTTTTTTTCGTAATGCATTTTGTTTTTAAAAGTTGTCGTATTTCCACAAACTACTATATATGTTACAGGCAAAGTGTGAAATCAGGCATTCTATAGAATGCCTAGGCAATGTATAGAATGCCTGGTGGTTTCAGGCAAAATATATAATTTGTAAAACTTTTGCATACTTTGCCTAGGCATTCTATAGAATGCCGGATTTCCATTAGGCAAAGTGTAAAAAGAGCACAACAAAAGACTATTGATAATTACGTATTTTAAAGTGGATGTAATACAAAATAAAGCACATGATGTACGCTCTGTATTATTTTTTCGAGGTTTTCCTCTGATTCCACATCTTGTAAGACATCGTCAGGTAGGGACGACTTAGTGAGGCCTACTTCAGCTCTGCATCCAAAGAGAGCTTTGTATGGTTATCTTTTAATACCAGAATGAAAATCTCTGTCCTTCTTGAGTTGGACGAACCGTAACCCCTCTCTCCAGTGGCCAGTTATTTCATCTTGCATACAAGCACACATCATATTTTCGATCTCATGGTTAGCTCTTTCGACGCTCCCCTGGCTTTGCATGTGGCGCGGCTTACCATGAACGATCTTCAAGGTGGGCCAGTATTCCTTTAGGCTAATTACCACAGTGTTTGCAAATTCCCTGCCGTTATTTGACTGTAGAATCGTTGGAGCACCAAGCAACGTAAATATGTCTACGAGCTGGTATGCTATTTCTTGTGCCATCTTTGTCGTCAGGGCCCTGAGAACCACGAACTTGGTGGGATGTTCTTGATACACCATTATAAAATTGTATTCCCCATCAGAATGTGATTGAAAGTCGATAAGACCTACATGACAACGAGAGATGAAATCAGAAAAAGCCATTGGCTAAACCACAATGACGTTTTTAAATACTTTTTTGTTTTTTCTGGCAAGGTTCACTAAGGTTAATACACAGTTCAATATCATGACGGGTAGCTTTCTTGTATTTGGGTAAAAGTTCTTTCAACATTATGTACCGTCCTCCATAACCAATGGCAAAATGTGCTTTATGAAGTACGTCACATATCTCGGAGTCCGCAACGTAAAACAGAATGGCACTCACTTTAACGGGGTAGATCAATTTACTCTTATTTTCCACTCATCATGATATCATTGTGTTTCACCAGCCAATAGTTCCGTGGTTCTTGTTTAATGGTGGTCTTAGCCATTTTCACATCATCCACCAATTGTTGGTAACAGTTTGGGTTTAAAAAACGCTGTTTCTATCAGCATTGGCTGTTACTTTAGATAAATCATCGTAAAATCGTCGTTGCATGTCAACATGGCATGATTCCTGTCCTAGCACTGTATTCTCTTCCGACATAGTCACACAGCAGTCCAAGGGGAAACGTTATGGGAGAACGTCTGTGGAATCTCTATAAACTGACGACGTGAGAAGAATTTAGACAATATTGTCATTGATTTGGTAGTGGAACCTCGTACCGGCTTAACATTGTCTTACAATAACTTTCAACACTCACAGACTTCGTTCGCCATCATCAAACAATGACCAAAGCGCAACCGCCAACATCAGGGGCTGGGAAAATGGCGGGGGTAGGCCAATTACATACTTTGCCAGACGACAACTCGGCATTCTATAGAATGCCTAGGCAATGTATAAAATAGCCATCCTTTAATACTTTGCCTGAAACCATCAGGCATTCTATACATTGCCTAGGCATTCTATAGAATGCCTGAATTTCACACTTTGCCTGTAACAAATATATTAAGTAACAACCAGAAAGTCAAAGTGAGATAATTATATAAATCTGTAACACCATATGCTACAATCTATTTCGCTTGAAACTGTTAATACCGTTTAAAATTATTTCGTATATTTATATATATATATATATATATATATATATATCTTTTTATCATTATATATATGTGTGTGTGTGTGTTTGAATGTTTTTTGTGTACGTGCATTTTATAGCAATTTATTAAAAATATCATCCTCATTTTGTTAATCAAACTATTTTTGATTTTTCGAACTTGATGGTAGTCTCTTGGCGACGGAAATAGCTTTACTAACTTCTCAATATATTTATTCATTTTAAAAATATTTTATTTATATATTTTTTTAATTTTTGCGCGTCTGGTTAAGGATTTAAATGCTTTTAAGCTTAAATCTCAATGAATAGAATATAGAAATACTTTTATTTTCTCACTTTCAAACGTATATATACAATTATATATATACTTATTATGGATGTTATCGATTTATTTAAATTTAATAGTTAACTTTTTGAAAAATTAACGATTAATACATCGTTAATTTGGATTAAAGCCAAAAAAAGAAATGTATGACGTCCTTACACTAAACATTTCAAGGGAAGTAACGCAAACAGTTTTTGCCTTTTTTATTTTAATGAGTTATTTCCCCTGTCTCACAGACTGAAAATTAAGAATATGTTGAACTAAATTTTTTGACATTGTGTTGATATTTGATCGGCTGTTTGTACTGAAGGTGGTACGTCAGCGATGTATGTGATCCTTTAAAAGAGAATTATTTATGGCAGTGAACACAGTACACTTTTTCACCATCTTTGACTTTGCCATCCGAATTAGCTTAAAAACACTGTTGTTACTCAACTTTCCAGTTACATATTTAAATTTAAATGCGTTGATGCTGTCAGCCATTTTTTAGTTGACGTCTGCAGGTCCACATAAATTAATAAAATAAAGTATAATATTACGCGGGAGAAGTTTGTACGTAAAAAATAGATAAATTATAATTAATTATTAATTATTAATTAATACAATTTAAAAAATATATTATAAATATTTTATTTAATTTTAATCGCATTTTTATCGATTAAAATAATTTTAAGCGATACAAAATTTTAACGATTAATCGATAAATTAATCGTTAATTTCCGCAGCCCAAATAAGTATGAATTTATGTACACACATGTTACAAATAAGCTATATTTATCAACAAAAAAATAATTACATGATTTGTCCGGAAATAACATTTGAACACAATTAGTCACGAAGCTCTCAGTAGTAGATCTAGTAATGTTAGAATATTCTAAAAATGGAAATTGCAATTGTTTTTGGCAAAAACAAAGATGCGTCGTTTGCCTAATGTTTCATTGCGTGTCCTAGTAACAGTAATAATACGTGTGAATGTAGAAACGTACAGCTCATGGTTTGGAAGCTAGATGTGGATATACCAATGGCTGCATTTTTTTCGAAGACAGATGTTCAATTATATTTTAAAAAAGGTTTCTTTCGACTCCATAGATCTACATATTATTTGCTCTGCAAATGAGCTTAATTCTACTGCAGCTCAACATCAGAACTGGTAAAAGAGATAAACAACTTTCACCTAAATGACAGAAACATATCAACCCTGCATTTATTGTAATTATAAGGGAAATAACTCTTAGCTTACCTCTAAATGCAATTAATTATGCAAGAGTAGCCAACTCTACCCTGGTTCACGTGACGAAAAATACGCGAGCTAGGCACTTAATGATTTCTGTGGAAAAGTGACAACAATACATGTCGTTGTGTCTATAGCTGAGATATTCATGTGGTTGCTGTCGTATATTGCTTTCGAAAATAGCAGACGGCGTGAGCATGTGAAAAGGCTCCGAACAACAGATTGTCGTCAGATCATAAATTAAACTTTAGTTTTAATCGCGTTGTCGGCTATCTAATTTTAGAAACCTTTTTGACAAGATGGCTAAATTAAAGAAAGACGATTATTCTCGTTCTTTTTAGCAAGAATGGACAGAGGAATTTGACTTTGTGGAGAGAACGTGTTCTGCACTGTCTCGTATGTGCAGGGATAAAATTGCATGTATAAAACTGAAATGTAAAGTGACACTTAGACATAATCCATTCTATATTTGCATCAAAATATCCTGCGGAAGCAGGAAAAAAGCATGTCAAGAACTGCTATTAAGAGTACAAGCTAGTCAACATGTATTCCGTGTTTCTACACAATAAGTTCATTGTAATTCGTAAAATATTTATTTATGTCACTTTAATCTTCAGTTATGTTAACTATTATTTTTTCTATTTCAAATACGTTTATTTAGACGCCTTTTTCAGTTGGGGTTTACATTCCGATGGTAAATATGTGTCGAGGATGTTTTGGTCGAATTTTATTACATTTTAAAAATTTGTTCAGCTATTTAGCAAGGCCATTTCTGTTGATTCAAATTTATTAAACTTAATAGAAGTCAATATGCTTTTATCGTTTTGTGCAGATATGTTTTCACTTATATTTATAATTTTTTCGTTGAAATATATATATTTACATAATTCACCAATTCAAGAGCGAGTATTTGCAATTAAGCATGACAAATGGCCCTCGCTGGAGTCAAACAATCAGTTTATGGTTGTCAAGCGGAGGTGAAAGACAGAAGGCATGTCTCGAAACCAAAAATGATTCTGGCAATCACCTGCGTTGTTCCTTCACATAATAGCATTTGATATGTAGTGTAGTGCTTATCACGTCCGCCTTACACAAGGAAGGCCTGGGTTCAAACCTCAGCTAAAACATTTTTTTAAATGTGTCTTTTTGCTCGTTTTTTCCACATTTTTTGCAAACATGGCTGACTCTCGCTAGTATCGGCTAATCACAGTTTATTGTTGACAAACTAGGGTGTTTAGGGGTGGTAGGCAGATATATAACCACTACTTCTACTGCTGGAAAAGCATTCAGTTAAAAGCCAATCAATCGCAGATGATACTCAGCCTTACACTCACATTGATCCATCTGATATTGACTTCACTGTCACATTGATGCAAGATTGCATTGTGGAGGTAAAGTCTTGGATGACTTTCAGCAAACTCAAGCTGAATGATGACAAGACAGAAGCACTCCTAATCTGCAACAACAAATCACGTAGTATTTTGTCTCTTCCGAATTATATCCAGGTGGCTAGTTCTGATATACTATTCAAAACATCAACTATGAATCTTTGCTACATTATTTCTGACAATATGTCTACCAACAGCTTCATCAATCACATCTGTCGCTCTGCCTACATTGCCATTCGTCAGATCAGCTCAATCCGCCATTACTTAACAGTTAGTGCAACAAAAAACTCTAGAATGTGCTCTTGTACTAGCTCGTATAGATTACTGCAATTCTCTTCTGTCAGGTGCGCCAAAACAATGCATTGAAAAACTACAGAAAGTTCAAAATTCAGCTGCCAGGTTAGTTCTAAAGGCAAAAAAATATGACCATGTTACTCTGCTACTTTATTCACTTCATTGGCTACCTATACAAGCATGACATGATTACAAACTGGCCGTTCTCTGTCACAACTTCTTTTCTGACTCATGCCCTTCCTATCTTAATGAGCTTCTGTCGGTCTACTCACCAAGTCGTCAGCTACGCTCTTCTGCAGACACACGCATTCTCTGTTCTCCTAAGACACGAACGAAAACATTTGGCGAAAGAGCATTCTCTTTAGTGCAACCAAACAATGGAATTCTCTACCATTGCATATCCGGAGTATTTCATCTACCAACTCTTTCAAGACTGCACTTAAGATACATCTTTTAAAAATGTATTTTCAAAATTACAAAAACACCTTTTCTTTTTAATAATTAACGTTGCTTATGTGTATTGTACTGTTATTTTTGTGGTTATTATGTAGAGTATGTATATTTAAATTATCATATGTATGTTATGATCTCCATGTAAAGCGCTGTGAGCCCGGCTCCTTGCTGGGAAACATCGCTATAAAAATTACCAATTTATTATTATTATTATTATTATAACCACATTGTGAATTTCTCGGGACCAACAATGCGTCGGTGGTTCCCCCAACTGATGTTCACTAGCGTTGTTTTGACTTATCTGTGCTGTAGTTTGTGTCCGTTCTTTCCCCACTTTCTTCGCACTATCCATGAGCAAGTCTTCGGCGTATGCTACGCCGTGGGGTGTGTCTAGTTAAGAATATTACGCCTCCGCAAAAATATGTGTAAATGCAAATGTCGTAACTAATTCTCCTTTACTTTTTCAAGAATGAATATTTTGTCATGATCAGCAATTTTGAAGTGTTTAGAGACAGGTCATAGGGCCTGTTTATTTTTTAACGACCTGTATCGACAACGTACATTTTATTGCAGCCCTTCCAAAGAATTGCATATATCACTTCGCGACATTTGCAAGTGAAGCCATCTTTATGTTATTTTATTTTTGTCAAGGGAGAAAAAATTGCAGTTGCAGTATACATATGGACAATTATTGCAGTGTTTTCAAAATTAAATACATTTAAAATGTCTGAAAACTATATTTCATTTTCTCTCGAGAAACATATTTTAATTCATTCGACAGACTTTTATTGGTCCAAAAATGTATTTCTTGGAAAAAAACAACTTGTGCAAACAATGGTGAAGACACGCTGCAGCTATTACGAAAAACATCAAACTGTCATAAACGTCTCCTTAAAAAGAGGCTATCAATCCACATGTCTAATCTATTTATATAACGATCTATATATATACCTATGTATCTCTCTAATATATCTATTTATTTAGCTATCTATCTATCTATCTATCATAGTACGAAGGTTACTTCTTATAAATATATCTTAAAGACTCCTATCCATCTGGAGAGCAATTTTATTATTATTATTATTTTTTGAACACCCGCTGGATAAGAGGGTCAGACATAAGGCTGTGCCTATTTTTGGGTAATAACGTTATGGGGATTGAGATTTAACATAATTTAGACCTGTAGCAACGATCATAATAATGTGACTTAAAGTGTCCTGTCTGGTCGTCATGTCCTGCTTTAATTTGGTTAAATTTGATATTAAAATTGGCTAAAATGTTAAAAGTTAACATTTCAATACTAAATTTTAAAATATGTATATGTATATATTAAAAAATCTGACTCATCATTACAAAGACTTTAAGTCTCATTAGTTTAAGAAAACTGGATAGAAATTTTGAAAAATTGAGGACGGATCGATATATACTTCGGAAAACTATGACTGTCTATCTTATATGCGTGTCTTTGTTGTGTTTTAAAATATTTTTTTTAAACTATTTAATTAATTATTATTTTACATGGCATAGAATATTTTAAATAGTGTTAATTTAATTGTAATATTTGAATAATATATTTGAATAAGATATTTCACCTAACGAAGGGACTACTTTTGAATCAGACAAACAATTAAGATATTACTTTTTGTTACATCACACACATCATCTGTTTATCTTTTACTGTATTTTGTATTAATACTTTGAATATATATGTATTGTGTTACTTTCTCAATTTTTTTTTAAAAATCTTCCGTCTGTTACCCATTTAGGGAAATCGTGATGATGTGAAACAATTCAACCAAAGTTTTCATAAAATGTGTATTAATTTTTAAATACCTCGTTAACATTAGTCATATCCTCTTTGCATTGTTCATTGTTTCCATTAACAAGTGTATGAACTCCAGATCTAATGTAACGCTTTCCACATTCCACATGACTCATACAAGTGTGAGTAATAAAGTAAATTAACACTTTATTTCTTTGCTTTAAATTAATTAAAACAACAGTACCAACTGCAGTGGCGTAGCTATGGGAGGGGATGGGGGCAAATTTGAAAGTACCCCCGGACCCCCATTTTAAGGTGGACCCCCAAAAGTAGGTTCATTTTTTCATGCCATGATGTCAAATGTCAAAATGTAGCGCCCTCAAAAGAGGCAAACCCCAAGGGCCCTCAAATCCTTTGCTACACCACTTGCCAGCTGTTAATACTAATAATTACCAAGCAAAAATTTCTGGTTTTTTTTTGGTTAGATATTTTTAACAGTAGTAATGTCAATTCGAATAGTATCACATATCTGAGTTTTAATTTTCATTATAATTTTAAACAAAATTATTTTCTTTAATTAATGTAAAATTAGGTGTTAATTCATACATTTTGAATCTTAATGACCGTCTCGCACTGCTCTTGGATTATGCTAAAACACTCATAGAAAACTATGCTAAAAGTTCTAATATAGTATACCATTGTTTACTTCTGTTATAAACAGGTTTTATTTTACAATGACTAACAATATAAAAATTATAAAGTCAAATATTACTATCACCTGTTTAATGTTTAGTGATTGTGTTAGACTATACTTGAATAACAATTTAAAAAAAAATTAATATAAAGAATTCAAAATATATCGATGGCAATTTTAATGTATCATTGAAAAAAAAATATCCTTATCAATTTTTTTAATAAAAATCAAGAATAAAATTAGGAATCGTAAAAAAAATCAAAATGTTATATATTCTGTGTAAGAAATATAATATTTTGATTAAAAATTTTTAATATGCATAGCATTTAATTATTTTAAATCCTTTTGTAGAAGTAGAAAATTAAGTCACCCAAGAATCTACAATTGATCTTTAAGGTTAAGGCAAGTTAATTTGCAGCATTGTATTTTATTTGAAGAACTATTAAAGATTCTTAGTTATAGCACCATTTCATTAATACCAATTTCAATCTAAGTAGGTATTGTAGGATGATTGAAGGAAATATATTGTGAAACAAATTTATACTTTTCTTAAGTCTAGAGAATAAAAAGGACAAAAGTGTGGTCTTGCTAAATATATATATATATATATTAATATATATATATATATATATATATATATATATATATTACTTAAAAAATAATTTATATAGCTAGCGAAAAAAAAGGCAAGATAAAATTGTTTTTTTTCAGTTAACAAAATCTTAGATCTAGAAAGTTATGTATAAGCGTAAACAAACGCGAGAAAATAATAAATGTTTTGTTAAAAAGCTTCATTAGCGAAAAAAGAAAAATAATAACTTAAAGAAGTACAACAGTTTTATAAAAAAGGAACAGAAAAATATTAAGTATTTTAAATACAAATTAGCATTTAGTCAATGAAGACATAAACGAGAGAAAGAGGAGTATAGAGTTATAAGAAAGTTTTTAAATGCTAATGGAAAAATTGGAGGGGTTTAATACAGATGAACACATCCATACAATGTGGTGTAAAGGTCTCTAAAATTCTGATAACGTTTATTCTCAAAATTGACTCTGTCGGGCTTGTTAGTGCAGAAAAGAACACATGTAATGAACCTGTTATGTACATATATACGGGGGTGTACTTTAAAATGTCTGAAAACTATATTTCATTTTCTCTCGAGAAACATATTTTAATTCATTCGACAGACTTTTATCGGTCCAAAAATGTATTTCTTGGAAAAAAACAACTTGTGCAAACAATGGTGAAGACACGCTGCAGCTATTACGAAAAACATCAAACTGTCATAAACGTCTCCTTAAAAAAAGGCTATCAATTCACATGTCTAATCTATTTATATAACGATCTATATATATACATATGTATCTCTCTAATATATCTATTTATTTAGCTATCTATCTATCTATCCATCCATCCATCTGTCTGTCTATCAATTAAATTTATTATATTCCAAATTATTATTTTTAATTGTCTCTTATTATCATCTTTTTTCTGGCCGGCTATGTGTCTGTTTATCGGATTAAAAAAAAAGTCATTCTTAAAACCTAAGATTTACTGACGATATTGATCTTTTTGCCTGGGAATAGTAAAGAACTACAGGAGCTCACTGACAAGCTTGTAGACAGACCAGGTGCAAATGGAGTTAAAATCAACTCAGAAAAAAGCAAGATATTGGCTAACACACAGTTGACAGTATGGCAAAGGTCATAATGAACCAAAAAAAGCTATAGAAGAGTCATAACCTTTAAGTACTTAGGAGCCATTATATTTAGCGATGATGACTCTGAAGATGAAATTCGAGCTAGAATTGGGTCGGCAATGGCAAAAATGAAGAAGTTAACCAAAATATGGAAATGCAAAAACATTAGCGTTCCAACAAAAGCTCAGGCCTTACAGAGCTCTCGTTAAAACCATTGTCCTTGCAGTTGCACATTTGGTAAAATCACATTCTAATGTTGCGGCTTTTGTTCTTGTTCCTGAAAATAGATAAATGTATAATATGTTAAAACAATATAATTGTAATTTAAAAAATTGAGTAGTTAATTGTAAATAAAATGTGAAATCTATGAACTTAAAGCCATTAAGTTTAATCGTTAAATAGAGTTGGGAAGTAGATCCAGGTCATATTAAGAAAAAAATATGAATAAAGTTGTTTTTTCCTAAAAATATATAATGCAAGCATGCCTAAAATGTTTTTATTTTGGTGGCCGTTACATAGGTATAAAGCATTCAGTAAAAAAACATGAATGTGTTATTTTTTATGTATTGACAACAACAAACAAATTAATAGATATAAAATTTGACCCTTAAACACTTCAATAATTAATGTAAGTTTTTAAATTAAAAGCTTACCAATAGAAACGGAACAGTTCACACTGTTAAATTTTTTATCTAGGCTACTAGGAGCATATTTGATTGCTACATTAATATATTTTTCTTTCTTGTTAAGCACTGTGACCTCAGTTAGACAAGGTGAAATTATACTTTTACATCTATGCTAAAACTTAAAATTGTTCTCATCAAAGTTAAATGTGCATTAATTTTTTCTTTTTGATATTTCTTTCCCGCTTAACAATGTCCTTCTTTGATTCTTTAGAAAAAATTTAAAAAAAAATATTGGGTGTTTTTGGCATTTAAGTTACAAACGTTCGAATACATGTGAATGAGTTCACAGTATGGACAAAATAAATATAAGATAATAATACAACTATAATAATATATTTAAATGAATACATGAAAATAGAGACATGAAATCGAATTTTCATTTATCTGCAACCAGTTCATTAAGAATATCAAAAAATTTAGGTGCTGCAAAGTTATCTTTTCTTATCTAATATATTTATTATACTTGACATTATTGATTTAATGATTGTCAGTTATAAAATAATAATTTATTGTAACTTGTATTTGATTATACCACTTTGTTCTTCGATATTAATTTTGAAATCACGTTTAACTTTGCATCGCAAACATGTATCGTCTTGTTACCAAAACAATTTATCTCATGCATAATTGCAATACATTTCCTGTTGTTTTTTCAGTTACAAATAATTTGTATTTTTAATTTTTAAAAAACAGGGTATATTTAATACTAAAAAATGTATCTGAAATTAAGATCATCCCCACATGACATAAATGATTGTAAATTATTTATGTATTTTTCTTCTTTTCGCCACTTTTTACGGCAAATAACGTATCTGTGGTAATGAGTGTTAATACGATTTTAATATTAAACTTTAATTTTAACAACACATTTAATGTTTTTATTTTTTTTTAAATTAAACTAATAGCAATACATATTTATTTATAAATTTAAGAAAAATATTGTGCATACCAATAATTACCGGTGCAAATTG
This sequence comes from Ampullaceana balthica, assembly GCA_944989445.1. Lineage (NCBI taxonomy): Eukaryota > Metazoa > Mollusca > Gastropoda > Lymnaeidae > Ampullaceana > Ampullaceana balthica. The sequence continues at coordinate 187,343 of CALYLW010000588.1, read as the reverse complement.
AGTATTGCTTATATTTGCAATAACATTTTCATTTTGTGCAACAACACGAATCAGAGCTTCACTAAATCGTGTCTTTGCCTTTATTCGGAAGGTGATGGCTAAAAAAAGTCACATAATGGTTTACAGGCTATATTATTTTCTCTGCAATCTTTGATTTGTATATCCTTCTCCTGCAAAAAACAACAATAATTTGATACAATGTTTCCTTTTCAATGTATACGTAGCATTGTTAAGACAATGACATTTTCAAATTTATTTTTAAAAAATCACTAATTTTAAAAGTGATCACAAATAGAAACAATGTAATAGCAGTAAAATATTACATGACGTCAAGTACCAAAAAAAACGCAAGTAACTGTGGCGTAGATACCATTTTGTGTTTATAAAATACTTTGTGTACATTAGATTAGATTGCATCTGAACATCAACACGTTTCATACATGTCTTCAGCTCAGCTTCAAGCCCATCGAACGGCCAAAGCTGAATGTGAACATCAACGCGTTTCACACATGTCTTCAGCTCAGCTTCAAGCCTATCGAGCGGCCAACGCAACCTCTCAGCAACAACATCGAGAGCTTCTGGATGAGGCTCTTTGTTTTGAAGCAATCAACTTCGACGTTAGCAACATTGTTCAACTCGAATGTGGACAGTTTGGTGGGCAATCTCTAAATTGTCAGTATTGTGGGGCGAAGTATTTTGATAGTGAGCGTCCATCAGGTGGCCGATTTACGTCGTGCTGTCGCAAAGGAAAGGTTATGCTACCTAAGCCGCAAGACATCAATAGAGACGTCTTTGAGTATGCCGAGTTCCTTAGACAACTTTTATCAGAACCTAATCATCCCAATTTCGAACATTTTCATGACAACATCCGATCATGTAACAGCGCAATTTCGTTTGCATCAGTGTGTGCTACAATCATGGACTTACCAGGGAGAGGCCCGTACATATTCAGGATTCACTGACAAACATTTTATATTTTACTTTTAATAACCACACTGATTAGTTTTAAATTTATCTAATCTTATCGACATTGCTCTAGCCCTATGACGTTAAAGGAAATCAAATTACATGCATAAATATACGTTTTGCATCCTGTATAAATATACACGTTTGCATTTACAATCTAATATTCTATTTAATTTATGTGTAATATAAAATCAAATATAACGTTGTATATTTTAATAAATATAACAATATACAGATTTTATATCAGCATTGAATAAATAAGAAGTACCGATTCCTTTAAGTTAAAAAAAAACAACACTTAATTTATTCAATAAAATATATGCAAAATAGGTGATGGCTCATGGAATAAGTCAAAATATAAAATATCAGTAACTATATAGAGATATCAAACTCGTATTGAAGTACTAAAATATATTTCTTTTAAAAAATATTTCATTTTTATTTGAAAGCTTTTTATTGGTTTTTTCATTAGGGGCCATCCAAGAACACGTCACGCACCTACTGAGGGAGGAGGATTTCCACATTTGTGACGATGTATGAAGAGGGGAGAGGGGATTTTAAGAATTGTGACGCCACTTATTAAATGCTACCTTGAGCCAAAGTTCCACTTAGATTATATTTATTTTATGAAGCTTTACATGGATTCACGCGTGTTACGATGTTAGAGTGCAGCCTTGCATTAAATAAATACTAAAATGATCTTAAAGTGATGTGAAACACTTTTTTTTTCAAATATTTTAGGGGGGGGGGCTGGGGGGTTTGCAGCTTTTATACGTCATATTAGAGGGTCGGTTTAAGTTTTTGTGACGAAGTGTGACGAGAGGGGGAAGGAAGGTTAATCGGCTTAAATTGCATGACGTCCTTTATGGACAAAAAAAAACAATTATTGACAGGATAAAATTTCAAAAGGTAGCATCAAGATTTAACAATCGTCTATTTTACTTGTAATTATTGACGGTTCCACCCTGCCTATTTATCCACATGACGTATCGCACCAGGACGGTTCGACTATTAACGATTCGACCCCGGGCGATTCGACCCTGGACAGTTCGACCACATGACGTTTCAACCACAGGACGTTGCGTTCCGCAGACGTTTCGACACCCATTCGTTTCTAAGCTTAGAAGTGATATTTATTTATTTTTGTGTTTTGATTGTATTTATTTATTTTAAAATATATTTTTGGTATAGAAAAATAAAGTTTAATATTATTATCTCTTTAAAATTAAAAAAAAATGAAATCGTTATTTTTAACGTTTAATTTACGATAGTAAATATGCATATGCACTTATTAACATTTAACATACATTGCGAATTCCTGATTGGGATTAATGCGCCATTCCACTCAAGTAAGTCCAGGTGTTGTTGCGGGTGCATGTTTGTAATGATCTTTGCACACGTTCCTGCAGCTCACAATAACGTTTGCACCTAGGATGCGGTGTTCCAGTAACAACTTGTAGTAAAATAGACTTGTTCGATTTTAAGTTTTTTAAATGCAATCCATACATGTCCACAGTTTTGGATGTTTGACAGCTGAAGAGAAATTGCAATCCATGATGCTATCCCTCGCACGGGTTATTTTTTCTAGCAAGTCCACTAGCCGAATCACGTCTTTTGTTCCATTTTGGAAGACCGAACAGAAACGGCCTATACCGTTAGGCCCTACCTCGCACACGTCGTCCACGCATGTAAGTGTGCTCGAAGTACGTTCTTAATTCTTCTATGCGTTCGTTTAGAGGCATGCAATCCATTAGCTCATCAAAGGTGTCAGCAACATCTTCTTGAGGAAATAACGGAAAGGCTGATAAGCATCTTACGAATTCTCATAACGTTACATCAGTTTCATAACCAGCTTTCCTGTTCAGCTCTTGTATTCTCCCGAGAACACTTTGTGTCAGGTGAAAATAGCAGCCAGTTATTCTTGCTTGAGGATAATCGTAAAGCATTCATTGCTGCCATTTGAAACTCCGTGAGAATGAACCAATGTTCTGCTTGTGAAATCAAATGTACCATAATTGGCATCAATCTTTAATAATTTGCCTGCGACTTATCTGGCAATTAACAGTAAAGAGCTGCTGGGTTCACGCCCACTACAAAGACAAAGGAGAAGGTATATAGCTGATAAAATATCGTTGGCAAACTTTGAATGTGCCATCAAATAGCACTGCTTGGAGCGCATCAGTGCATCTATAACCCCACAATCACTCATAACAATAATCCTCGAATTGCCAATAAGAGAATGTGAATCATAGAGTACAAAGTCACGAAACATTTCTAGTATTTCAAAGTTATCATCTTATGGTATTGGATGTAATATCACACCAACCCTTTTTTTTACTTGAAACGTTTGTTCTGTAAAGCCTCAACGCACGACTAATAGTTTTCTTTTTCGGTAGTGTCATCATCACGTGATCAGGTAAGGTGGATGCCACAACAGCTTGACTGGATGACGGTCGTGAAAGGGCTTCATTCATTAGTTTTTCCTTTCTTCTTTTCTGACTCATGTCGTTCCTGACTTACTGAACAGTCTTTCTCTCACCCACTCGTCAGCTACGCTTTTCTGGAGACACACGTATTCTCTCTGTTCCTGAGACACGTACTAATTTATTTGGCTAAAGGTTTTTATCTTTTTGTGCAGCCAACTAATTGAATTCTCTACCATTACACATCCGTAGGATTCCAACTACAAAAGCCTTCAAGACTTATGACACATCATTTCAGAATTCATTATCAAAATTAATAAAACAACTTTTTTTTTCTAATGATAAACGTAGCTTATGTGTAACGTACTGTTATTTATGTGGTCGCTTCGATATGAATGTTTATTTAATACGTATATGTATGTTATTATCTTTATGTAAAGCGCTTTGAGCCCAGTTCCTTATTAGGATACTACGCTATATAACTTATATATTTCTTATTTACATTATACTGTGTAAAATAAGATGCATGGATGGTGGTCATGACCAGGCACATTTTAAAACAAAAAATATTGGCAGCCCCCTAGTCGAAACTTCTTGTAGTCGAACTGTCGGGGGCGTTACATAGTGACAAATTACGTAGGCTAGACAACGTGACCAACTCAAGACATATGGAACTAGGTTACCTTTATAAAGGTCTACTTGACCACTTTGCATTGCATTTTTAACACTACGTTTTTAAACACGTTTTATTAGCTCGCTTTCGTTCCTGTGGTATTGTCTGTCCAACAATTTTTGAAATATGTCAACGTAAAATTAAATCACTTATGATGGTCCTAGAGATCTTAAAATTTTACCACATATAGATCTTGGATGACAATGCATTGTTTAAAAGTTCAGATCGATCAAATGTACCGTTCTTAAATTATTGAACTTTTTAAGTTATCTATATTTTATTATAAAATTGCTTTCGTGTCTGTTCGCAATTTTTCAAATTTGCCAACGTAAAATTAAATCACTTCTGATGGTTCTAGAGAGCTCAAAATTTTACCACAGATAGATCTTGGATGACAATACAGTGTACTAAAATTTCAGATCGAACAAATGTACCATAATTAAATTAATGCATTTCTTAGTTTATCTTTATATAAGCATATGTACCCGCCTGCCGTAGTTTAATTTCACGTGATGAGTTCACCCGTGACCACATCACTTTGTTATTAAATGTTGGGCGGCCGCTGATGAGGTGTTTGGTAAAATAAATAGAGGTAAAAAATATTTTTAAAAATCACGTTTTTATTAGTGGACTAAAAAAAGAAAATAAATAAAGGTAACAAAAATGATTTTTAAAAACCACGTTTTTATACGTTGACTAAAAAGAAGAAAATAATTTAAAACTTATAAGTTCAAGTACTTTCATTTAATATGACTAAAAACGTGGGGCGGTTGTTTGGTATAAAAATTAAAGATTTATAATTTAGAAGGCAAAAGAGAGATCTATAAGTGAGATAATGAGTGAACCGCATATGTTAAACCTCATAAGCACCCACCCCACGTTTTTAGTCATATTAAATCGAAGTACTTGAACTTATAAGTTTTACACTATTTTCTTCGTTTTAGTCCACTTATAAAAACGTGGTTTTTAAAAATCATTTTATTAACTTTATTTATATTAACTCGCTTTCGTTCCTGTGGCATTGTCTGTCCAACAATTTTTCAAATCTGCCACGTTAATTAAACCACTTCTGATGGTCCTAGAGATCTCAAAATTTTACAACAGTTTGATCTTGGATGACAATGCATTTTTTTTAAATTTCAGATCGATCTGATCGAATGTACCATTCTTAAATTATTGAACTTTTTAGTTTATCTATATTTTATTATAAAATTGCTTTCGTGTCTGTCCGCAATTTTTCAAATTTGTAAACATAAAATTAAATCACTTCTGATGGTCCTAGAGAAATCAAAATTATACCACAGATAGATCATGGACGACAATACATCGTATTAAAATTTCAGATCTCTTGAATGTACCGTAATTAAATTAATGTATTTCTTAGTTTATCTTTATATAAGCATCTGTACCCGCCTCCCGTAGTTTAATTTCACGTGGCGAGTTCACACCGTGACCTCATCGCTTTGTTATTAAACGTTGGGCGGGCGCTGATGAGGTGTTTGGTAAAATAAATAGAGGTTTAAAAATATTTTTAAAAAACCAGGTTGTTATAAGTGGACTAAAAAGAATAAAATAAATAGAAGTAAAATAAGATTTTTAAAAACCACGTTTTTATAAGTTGAATAAAAAGAAGAAAATAACTTAAAACTTATAAGTTCAAGTACTTTGATTTAATATAACTAAAAACGTGGGGCGGGTGTTTGGTATAAAATTAAAGAGTTCTAATTTAGAAGGCATAAGAGAGATCCATAAGTGAGAGAATGAGTGAACCGCATATGTTACACCTCATAAGCGCCCGCCCCACGTTTATAGTCATATAAAATCAAAGTACTTGAACTTATAAGTTTTAATTATTTTCATATTTTTAGTCCACTTATAAAAACGTGGTTTTTAAAAATCTTATTTTTACTTCTATTTATGTATTGTGCAAATACAATGTATCCAGATGGAGGTTGTTGGCGTAAGATATGTATGTTTGGAGGGACTTTATACCTCAGAGGAATGGTGCATTTATCACAATGATGAATTCGCTTTGAATGTTGATTGGTTTTCAGTGTATAAACTTGTTTCAATCGTTGTACATTTAATATTAAAAATACAAATTTCATACAGTTTGTATTTTTAATACATAATAATATTAAACTATACCATGTTTATGCAAAAATACATTTAAAAAATATTACATTAAAAAAATATTTTTAAAAAAGCAACAAAAGAAACAATTTCACGGCTAAAAGAAACGAAAGGGTTTAACAGTCCGTGGTCGAAATTTCCTGTGGTCGAATCAGCAGGGTCGAACCGTCCGGGGTCGAAGTGTCGGAACAACTTTACTTCATGTCTTTAAAATCATTTTCCTGAATAACTCTTTGTGAGTCTTTTTGTGCTATAAATATATCATTTTCACTAAGACAACTCGAGTGCTCCAGAACATGCAATGAGGCCAAATAGATAAAAAAAATTATTTATCTCAATATATAAATTAGATAAATTTCATTAGCATTTATTTAAATGAAGAAAATAGTTTTTTTTTATCAGTCACTTTGCCAAAAACTTAAAACGTGTACCATATTTTTGTCATTTATCTGGTTATTAGTGAATGAAAGATTTTTGAATGCATTAATACTTATAAGTAAGTTATTATTTTTTTTTAAAGTCTTGTGAGCCCTGTTTCTCACTGGGGTACAGTGCTATATATTTATTATCAATTTATTATTATTATTATAAATAACAATAATTTTAAAAATAAGTTTAAAAAATAATAAAAATAAAAATCATTCAAATGTGCCAATTATTTTTTTTTAAATGTTTACTCGCAAATAATGGTACAATTGAAGAGGAAAAAAATTTACCATATTCACAATTTTTGGTAACATCATGTACTTTGATCATATTTACCATGATCCTAGAAAATATAACACAAATGACCCAGAATATATGCATTATAAAATTCATACTGATACAATAATTTATTATAATATTTTTTCCCTTCTGAGACTGAAAAAAGGATTACTCTAAGAGTTTAAAATATATAATATAGAAATACACCATGATCAGTCACGTAACACATTGTGATAAATCTTAAATACTCAATATAAAGTGCACCTTGAAAAACATGCATTCTGTTTTGTTTAAATATTAAACATAGAGAAAAGGAAATACTGATTGCTTTTTATTATAGAACAACTATAAATACGTTAAAAAGTAGAGTTATGTTTGGCCGATTTTTTATAAGCAGACTTTATTTTAAGCCAAAATATTTCTATAACAATTTAATATTATTGTCTAAATGCGGTGCGCACATTTTCTTGAATTCTTTTTAATACGACTGCTTTAGTTTCTTTCATGTATTTTAGAAAGTACATTTCATATATAACATTAATAATATAATTTATTGGCACTATAGTTTAAGTAGATTTTGTCTTTGAGGGGGTAATGCCATATTATCTTTATCTCATATAAGCTGTTGCAAATATTGTATTAATTACATTTATGTTATGATGCAGTTTCTTAAATTTACCTTGAGATACGAGTGCCTTAAGAAACGAGTTATTTGAGATACGAGCTGTCGAGCGAGCGAAGTTTTGTTTTGAAATACGATCGAAATTTGAGATACAAGCATTCTGGGGAACTGACGTCCGATGAAATACAAAAGACACAGTGGTTTTGGGGAAAAGTCAGAGGTGGAGGAGGTTATCTCTACAAGTGAGATAAAAGAGCTCTTGGGAATGTGGGAGAGAGTTTCACAGTTGTTGAAAAGAAACACCCCGAAAAAGATGCAACTGGTCAAGCATCGTAGCTAATTAATGCACTTGCCTGACTCATTTCCGCATCATTCTTAAAGGGAGAAAGAAACAAACCTGCTTAACATGAATCCGGCGAAAAAAAGAATACCAGTGAAGAGAAAAGCAGTGACTAAAATAAAGCATACAGTAGCATTTAAGTTGTGTGTAATTTACATTTAAGTGACCAAAACACAAATATGTATGTGCACTTTATAAAACAATTTTTTTTGCTTTACATCATCTTTTGTTATGTTTTTATACCATATTTGTCATTTACATTTTTCTTATTAAAAAAAACAAAAACAATTAGGGGTAGCACATTTTTTGGCTTGAACGGATTAATGGCATTTCAAGTAATTTCAATGGGGAAAATGGCTTTAAGATATGAGCAAATTGAGATACGAGCGAGGTTAAAGGAAGGAATTAAACTCGTATCTCGAGGTATCACTGTATATGAGATTTTTGAGTGACGAGAGTGGTAGAGATCTTTTGGAAAACTGTCAACAAAACATTGACCTTTTTAATGGATACAAACAAACAAACAAACATACAAACACCAACTATGGTTTATATATTATATATTTATTGAAATTATTTTATTTCAATTTTTTTCACGATGCATTAGATTATAATTTTACATATGTTACTAAAATTGTGATTTTTTAAAATGTAACTCATAAATCAATGAGTTTATTTTATGTCGAAAGCGATGACCTATGTCAAATAAACGTACACTTATTTAATTTTTTAAATAGGCTATAAATACACTATACCTAATAAACTTTCGTTATCGAACCTATTAACAGAAGTAGACTAAATTTAATAAATTGATCTTAAATACGCTTAATTTATATGTATTGTGAATCTAAAATGTTGCGTTCATTCCTTTGTAGTCGAAACAACATGTTGGCTTCCTTATGTCTCGTAAGACGACGGTAGTTTATGTGCTTCTGTGGGGTCCTCGCGCATGGCCCTGCAGATTCTGCTGTGGCTGTACAAACCCATTCGCGAATGGAAGCCTTACCCGCACTTCTGACACTGAAAAGCAGCGCCTGTGGTTAGCTTATTTGCTCTCCTTTTCCTCTTTTGGCGGTCCGCGTCTGCGACCTTGCCACATATATCTTTCTCCTGCTTCTAGCCCAGCAGTCAACGCCTGTCTCCATCTGTACCTGTCACCAGCGAGTTCCTCCCAGCTATTTATGTCGTTGCCAATAGCTTTGAGGTCTCTCTTGTAGACATCATTGTAAAGGAGGTGAGGCCGGCCTGTAGTCAAAATAGAGCTAGCTCAAAATAGAGGATGTCATTTGGGATTCTGCCATCCTCCATTCTGCGCACATGTCCCAACCATCTGAGACGACGCTTGCGTAGAAGAGTTGTCATACTTTGTATTTTTGCCTGTTGTAGCACCTCATTGTTGGTGACATGGTCCTGCCAGGCGATTCCCAGGATGCGCCAGAGACAGCGCATGGGAGAAGCACTCAATCTCCTTTCTTGTCTGGAGTATAGGGTCCATGATTCACTGGCATAAAGGAGGGTGCTAAGCACACATGCACGTTACACAGCAATTTTGGTTCTGATGGTCAGCTTTTTGTTGTTCCAGACTCTTTTTGAGAGCCTGGCCAGAGTTGTGGAGGCCTTGTCGATCCTTATGTCTAGGTCGGAATCGAGGAACATGTTGTTGGTGACATTGGAGCAAAGGTATGTAAAGTGATCCATGACCTCAAGTTGGCAACCGTTGATGGTGATGTTGGTGGATCAGCATCATGGGCCATCACGTTAGTCTTTTTGAGGCTGATGGTTAGGCCGAAGTCGCTGGCGGCCTTGGCAAAGCGGTCCATTAGGCTTTGCAAATCTGCTTCATTGTGAGTAGCTATAGCAGCATAATCTGCAAAAAGCATGTCCCTAGTGACTGGTTCTCATATCTTCCTCTTTGACTTCAGCCTGGCCAGATTGAATAGTTTGCCATCAGAACGAGTATGTAGATAAATCCCCTCGTTTGAAGTTCCAAAGGCATGTCTCAACAGACAGGCGAAAAATATGCCAAAGAGTTTCGGGGCGAGGACACAGCCCTGTTTGACTCCACTGAAGATATCAAATGAAGGGGAAGTTTATCCCTTACACTGCACCGTGCCTTTCATACCATAATTGAATGACTGTATAATGTTAAGCAGTTTTAATGGGCAGCCAACTTTTGCCAAGTTTGTAAACAGACCATCTTTTCTGACCAGGTCAAAAGCCTTTGTTAAGACGATGACAGCCAGATAGAGGGGCATGTGTTGCTCTCGAAACTTTTATTGAAGTTGTCTAAGAGAAAATATCATGTCGATTGTAGACCTTTCTGCCCTGAAGCCGCACTGTGATTCAGGAAATACTCTCTCAGCAAGTCTTTGCAGTTTCTTTAAAACAACGTGTGCAAAGACCTTACCAACGATGCTTAAGAGAGAAATGCCTCTGCAGATTTTACAGTCACTTCTGTCTCCTTTTCTTTTTATACAGGGTGATTATGTAGGCATTTCTTATATCCTCTGGGACTGCTACATCTTCCCAGCACTGACTGAGGAGGCCATGCAGGTGTTCTAGCAATACACTACTGCCGCACTTGATGATCTCTGGTTGGATTCCGTACTGACCGGGGGCCTTGGCTAAAGGTAATCGCTCAATAGCTTCTTTTAGTTCTTCCAGGGTGGGTATGTCGTTCAGTTCTGCCATGACGGGGAGGCTTTGGATGGCATCGATGACATCTTGGGTTACGTGATTTTGTTGGGAGTAAAGTTGTGAATAGTGCTCCACCCATCTGTCCATCTGTTTAGTCTTGTCGTGGATTATTTCTCCGGTTGAGGACTTCAGTGGGGCTATGACTTTCTTAGAAGGCCCCTTGGCTTTTTTAATGACATCATACACCCCCCTTATATTACCAGTGTCAGCCGCTATCTTGATGCTCTGAAAGAGTTGTAGCCAGTATTCGTTTGCGCATTGCCTAGCTAATCTCTGAACGTTGCTCGTGGCTAATCTGTGACGCCAGCAGTGTCTCTGGGTTTGGGGAGTGCTTGTATTTTTGGTGGGCACTTCGTCTTTCTTATCGGCAGGGTGAGTGTGGCAGAGTTGGCCTCAAACCAGTCACTGTTTGTTGTCGTTTTTCTTCCGAAGATCAGCATGGCTGTGCTGTGGATGGTCTGTCTGAGATTCTCCCACTTTTCCTTAAGGCTATTGCCTGGTAAATCAGAGTCTAGTGAGTTTAAGAGATCTTGGATAAACTCAGCTTTCTTGTACGGGTGAGAAGTCTTGCTCACATCAATGCGGGATCTACCTTCTGGTCTGGATCGGTGAGTTTTATTGGGCAGTAATCTCAGCTTACAGCATACCAGTGAGTGATCTGTGTCATACTTGGCACTATGTAAATTTCGAGTGAGGAGAACATGTTTCAATGCAGAGCGCCTGGTAATAATTAGGCACAGCTGGTGCCAGTGCTTAGAGCGGGGTTGTCTCCAGGACACTCTATGTTGTGGATTTGTCTGAAAGAATGTATTGGTGATGCATATATCGTGATAAGAGTATAATATCCAGGATTCTCTGTCCATTTTCGTTCTGTTTTGCAGTGCCACATTTTCCAAGACAAGAGGGCAAAGAGATGTATTCTTCACTCACTCTAGCGTTAAAGTCGCCAAACAGTATCACATGCTCATCTCTGGAGATCGAGCTTAACAGTGAGTCAAACTGGTTGTAGAACTTTTCTTTCGTCTATATGGTTGCATTGATCGTAGGAGCATATGCACTAATTAGGTAGGCGGGTACTGTTGAGGCGTGTAGGCGAAGTGAGAGACGCCTTTCAGTTCCCTGCTGGCAGGGTACTACCATCCCCAAGAGTGTGTTTCGGACAGCAAATCCAACACTATTTTCTCTGGCTTCTTCCTCGATTTTGCCCTGCCAGAAGAACGTGTAATCTGTTTCTCTTAATGAACAAGAACCTGGCAGCCGTGCCTCTTGTAAGGTGACTATGTCTACCTGCAGTCTTGCCAGTTCATTGTTTATTATAGATGATTTCTTGGCATCGCTGATATCGTTAAGGTCGTCTGACAGCCCGGGTGTCAGCGTCCGTAACTTCCAGGTCACCAGCTTGAGGATTGGGGTTTTCCTTTTTGTTTTGTTTATTTATATTTGTATTGGCTGGTGCATAGGTTTACAGACTACTTGTCAGGCAAGTGTGCACCCTGATCCCTACGCACCCAGTATACGAGGCAGACTGTGGCGGGACAACACCTTATTGACTAGGGACTGCCCAGCTTGAGGCGGGCGGTAGCTGTCCAATGAGACATATATATATCTCCCACTGTCGGAAGCAATCCCTTGCGCAAGCTCTGCGCCAATTGAGTGGGTGGCTTATAACCGGTCACTCCTACTTCCCGTGTCGTGTTGACGCTGTGAGGCGAAGCTGCAGTGTCCTATCAAGGGCAGGGGCCTGAGCAGATGGTTTGGAGAATCAGCTGTTGCCCATGCAGCAGACTCCCTCTCTCCACCCAGCTGAAGGGTCCAAGGGAGAGGCAGAGCCAGTACATCTTGGTATCAACTACGTCGCAGGAATTGCCAGAGAGACTTTGTAAGCAACGCAAGACTGTCTTCGGTATTCCGGCTCCTGATTTGTGATCGGGGCTTACTCCCCTAGCCTTTCTCATGAGTATGGCGGCAAGGCAGCGGAGATTTGGAGTCAGAGTTGTCCTTCTTCTAGATGAGTGGTCATCTAAATCTGACGAACCTCATCTGCTCAAGGCAATTGGTTTTGAGGCGCCAGTGGTCAGCTTTCACCCATTCTCCTGTTAGTTGGGAACAGGCTTCGCAGGGCTTGTTTGAAAAGCCACACGCGAAGGCCATGAGCGGGATTGGGCTTTCATAGATGATTAGAGTCGCAAGCCATTGGAGCATTTCTTGGGATGAGGGAGCTTATCCCCGCATCCACTCCGACCTTGACAGCCCTTGATACACAATCGGCAATCATTGATTGCTTTAAAACATATAAGAACACAGGGAAATAACTTGCAAAACATAAAATTAAAGTTTCTTCCTTTAGAACATCTTTCTTTCTGTCTTTCTTTTGTCTTTCTTTCTTATTGGGTTTTCTTTCTTTTGTTCTTTCTTCAATCCTTCCTTACTTTGTATAATTAAATACTTTTTTGTTTTGAAATGAATGTGATGAAACGGTTTATTTTTATGTCTGGTAATGTTGCGCCTCTAACAAAACTAGGGATATCTTTTTTTAAACAAAATTAAATAATTAATATTTATTTGCACATTGAATTGTTGTATAGTTTTCTATAATGTATTTGCGAGATGTATTTTATCCATCCGTTAAAAAAATCCATTCGTCTTGATCTTTCTCCAGATGTCTACATTTATGTTTAACGATAATCTAGCTAACGTTTTGTTTACAAATCTTGCTCATGATGTCTACATTTATGTTCAACGTTAATCTACCTAAAGTTTTGTCTACAAACCATAGCCATTGTTTTTTAGCGTAATATTTTAACAATATTTATATACTATTACTTTCTTTATTATCAAATACACAGTATCATTTTACAACTTTTTGTTATATCTTTTAGATGCTGAATTTAAATACATTTTTAATTTGTCATTTTAAAAGTTAGTTATAAATAATCAAATACTAACAATGTATTCAATGCATTAGAAAAAGAAAGCACATGAGTTAAATCAGATACCAAACACTATAGCTCAGCCACAGTTAATATTATTTTTGCATAAATTAAGTTAAACAAGCTAGGTAAGTTATATTTATAAATAGAAAAATAAGTGAAGCAAGTGATTAGTGATGAAAGCAAAGCCAATGATTCTTATTCGGTGCTTAAATAGTTTACGTGTTGTTTTTTTTGCTGAAACGATTGCTCCATAGGAAATAGAAGGATTGAAAAAAAAGTTCGGTACTTTTATAGACGAAAATGAATTATATATAAGAGTTATATGCACGAACCTAAGAGTGTGGGTAATAAGTGGAACAGTTATTTTTTTTTATGAGTGACACTTTCTAACTGTTTGAAATGCACCATTTATTGGTGGGGGTAGGAGTCAATAATATCGCCAACCCTGGGTGACATAAATGCTATAGCTTAGCGTCTGTTTGTATACCTTTTGCATACATTAAACTAAACCAGCAGGGTAAATTTTAAGCCCAGACCTTGCGATTCAAAATGTTCCTTTAAAACAAATAAAACCCATGCACACCTTACTTAAGTATCAAAATTTACATAAATAATATATGGCTCATTAAAAAAAAATATCCCATTCGTTTGACTAAGGTCATACTTAGTCTGGAAATAGAAATAATGTTTTGGACAGCTTTTTCAATTAAAAAAGTAATCATAAGAACAGACATTTTAAAGCTAACTACGGGTTTAAACTGTACGGTTTTTTAAGGTGTACATATATTTAGTGTAAATACATTTAGCGGGTATTACGACTTACATATAGGTTCAGCTTCAGAAAGTGCGTGTTCTGGCGAAAACATACACTAACTGCAACTGATACTGTGACATAACAGCTTGATTTTATTTGAGCAAAATTATAGGATGATAAAGTTTTGTATACAGGCTGATTTCAAAGGCAGTTCATGTGGTTTTCTAAATGGCAGTTTTCTTTAAAGCTTTATACACTTTCTTGAATTTTTTTTTAACTATTCTGATTTAATATCAAATGCCTACAAATATATGTTATATATTAAGGCCTTTCCAAATATGTCATTTTATAAGATTAAAAAAAGCTACAATGAAAAAGGCTTAAATATAAAAACAAAGAAAAATAATCTTTATTGTAGTGGAACAAGTATCTGCCAATTTATTGCTTTGTTAATACTAGAAGAAAAGAGTAAGAAGTCATTTAAAATGACATAATAATTTATTAGAAAATCAATCTCTCAGAATTTACAAAATAACGACAACATTGTTTTTATGTTATTATTCATGAGAAAAGAAAATTTGTCTTTTAAACTTTTTAAACCAATAAACCCTATTTCCACCCTCGACTAAGCATACATATTCAAACACATATTATCTGGCTCAAACAATATCCTATTCCTCTTAAAATAATTTTATGCTTAAACTATACAATTGAATTGGTGTTTCTAAGAGCTATTTTCCTTGAACCAAAGGAATCACATGGAAATATACATATATATATATATATATATATATATATATATATATATATATATATATATATTCATGTGAAAAGAAATTGAGCCTTGCCCATAAGATTTTTATAACTGTTAAGGACCTATGATATTTTGGTGGAGTATATAGAGAAAAGCATTCGTTATTAAAGCAGAAATACCGAAATTGATGGGTAATCATAATTTAATTTCATCATAATTTCTATTTCTCGACACATATCGTGATTTTTTTATAAAGAAGGGGTTTGATTTATCACTACGTTAATTTCATGATGCATGTACACTCATTTTAAAGGGAAATTTGCGACCCAAAACCAAATAAAGTTTTTTTTTAAAATTTGCATACCCCGTAGCATAGCACGGGCATTTCGGTCATATACATCTTGCTTAAAATTATTAGCTGACATATAATTTCATATTATTTCAAAAAATGCTATGTATAAAAAAGAAACGTAAGCGTTTAAATATTAATTTCTTTGTACTTGTGTAGAGTATATACAGGCTTATTGCATAACTATCTCAAGAAAAGCTAATTTCTTTCTTTCCAATGACTCTTATTATATGTTAATATTTGTTAAAATTACATTATAAGACAAACGTTTTAAAGGTAGATCGTATATTAAGCATCGTACATTATTTCAATTTAAATAACTTAATGACTTTATCGCTTTGAATTTATAAAGTTAAAATTTATTTCAGTTCAAGAAAAAAAAATATACGAATGAAATTAACTTTCGAAACTATCTATTAGTCATATATAATAAACAATTTATACCATGGACATGAAAATGTATGTTCAATATGTTGTCTTTAAACTATGTCAGTATAACTCACTTTTAATTTGGTAAATAACTCAAAAACTTATGTTTTTTTTGAAGCCGAAAAAATGATCACTGTATCTGGATGACAGTTGCGTCACATACAATATAAAAGTAGGTAAATGGATTTTTTAACCCGGATCATAAAATTAAATTTTAATAAAACATTTTAATGGCATAGTGTGTGCTTATGTCAGTAACAACTTTCCAAAAAGAAACAACCGTCACAAAATTTAGCTATGTCTACTGGAGCGACAACCATTTAAATCTGGTAAAATCTTTATAAATCAACGTCATACTTATTTGGTCATGTGTATTTATAAAGACTTATTCTCTGGAAAGGTACTGGGTTATTTGTTTCCCCTTATTTTAGTTTAAGCTTGTTTAAACAAAGTTAGACTTGTAAATCGAAATCATTGTTATTGAAATTCTGGGCAATGTTACAATAGTAACGCACTTAAGCACAGTGTGTGTTATATCTAGGGATTCCTAGCGTTTGGTTGTGTATTTGTGCGTCGTCTGATTATATCAGTATTTAAAATTTTACAATATTGAATGAATGCCACCTTGCTGCTTACAATAATCTTTTAAATTTATTTTTTATACATAAATTAATAATTTATTTTAATATAAAGCGTGCTCCTATGTTAATTAAAGTTAAATAGAAATTTAAATTTAATATCTTAATTCTTTCACTAATATAATTTTGAAAATTCATAATACATATTATACATTTTAAAACAAAATTAAACTAATATAAGCTCCAAAAAAGTGTGTTTTTTTAAATTTTGTTTTCCACATTCACTATCTCACTTTCTTCAGTACAAATACACAACACAGGTACTGAAATTAAATAACATAATACAAAATTTGTATTACGTAAATTATAATACTTAAGTAAAAGGAAACAAGATTCCAAAGCACATGACTAATGTGATGAGAATACTTTTCATGGATCACAAAGAAAACGTACATACATGTGTGTAAATATATATATATATTTATATATTTTTATATTCCTTCCAATGTTTTATACATATTTTGTAAAGAGTGTAAAGAAACAACAAAAAAAAACAACCTAAAATGGAGTTACCCATGTAATAATAACATAATTGTAAAAAACCAAATCTTTGACGATAGATCCTTCAAATAAGATATATAACTAAAAGAATGTTCATTATAATACGCATCGCACGACAATGCAAAAATCCAAAATTTTAGTTATGTCTCAAATATATAAATGATGTATAGTAAAAAAAACCAAAAAAACTACAACAGTCTGCCTGCTAAATTTCAGCTCGATTTGATCAATGGAAAAGGTTTATAAACATGTTTAATATGCGAGACAGACTAGAATAAACATTTACAAATCGGAAATATATTAAATAAAGTACGGTCAATATAATAAGCACCGCACTATGGGACAGGAAATATGTGTAACAGTTAGTTCAATATAATACGCATCTAGACAATCGAGCACAAAAATGTACATGCTACATAGAGATATATAGAGATAATCTAAAAATTCATTAGTTTATTTACAGAACATTCGATCGATGTGAAATTTTGAAGGATTATATTTATCGTCAGCACGAGTCTGCCTGAACAAAATGTCAGCTCGCTAGCATACGGAGAAGTGGGTTAAATTTCGATCCAACGTCTTTTCGGCAAACAATCAAGCAATCAAGCAGACGCCACGAGTTAATATATAGGATTTTAAAATTTCCTATCCTAGTTTCTGGTATATTTTGTTTAAAAACCAAGAAAGATTGAAAATATGAATAGCGATAGCTGAAATACGTGAGATCTCAAAATCTTTTCACCTTTCTGTGACATTGATGACTTGAATCTACCACGCGTCATTAATGACTGGTTATTCCTTGCTTTTGGACAATTTTTGGTCCACTTGATTGTATTATTTTTTTTTAATTGTATTTTATTTTGTGTTTTAAAATTCCTAAATATTTTTGCTGATGGTGATTTTGCCTCAATTGTCATAAAAATTGTTTTAAAACTTAAAATTTCTTATATGATAATATTTATATAAAATTTTATTTAATTAACTGTTCACAAAAAGAAAAGTTTTTCGACACAAACAGTGAACCAATACAAAAACCAGAACCAACCACAATGCAAGCATTTCTTCCAATACCCCTTCATAACTACGCGCTTGCTTTTTAAAAATTAATATCTTTTCCTAGGAATGTTTATACTTGGTGACTGTTGGTTTTAATCCTATCCCATACACTAGTTTGTAAAAGAAATTCTCTGGTTCATTGATTAACTGTCGTTTATAGAGTGTTACATTAAAAGTAGACCCATAGTTTTCAACTGCAGTGCCAAATGCTAAATGTTCTTGAAGGTGACGGATTGAGATCTCACAACTATTATACCAGGTCATGAAAACATTTGTAAAATTTATTCTTGACAAAGTTTTTCAGAGCGATAATTTGGGACATTCCTGACAACGTAAAAATAACAAATTGAGTTAACAGCTAGTTTAAAGAAATGCTATAATGAATAGCATATCATTTTCAAACATGTAATTATTTATCTGTTAGGACTCTTCATTAAGTAATTTTAAAAAAATACAGGGAAATCAATTACAATTAAACAAAATAAAATACTGAACATTTTAAATATATCTTAAGTAGAAGTTAAAGACCATTTTGTTGGCAAACAAAGTTGTATAATTTAGCTCAGGAAGACTTGTAAATTAAAGGCAACAAGGAAGTTATTAAGAGGGTATGGTAAAACCTGAACAAGTGACTTCTAGACTCCAAAAGGATAAAAAAAGAATTGATCATTCGCTGTGCTTAAATTAAAGTTTTCTAACTCGAACTGACTCTGTTATCATTCACTAAATGTAGGATAATAAACTATCTATAAAATAAAGTAGTAGTGGCTCAGCATGAATCTAAAATCTCTCTCTATTTCTCTCTCTCTCTCTCCCTCTCTCTCCCTCTCCCTCTCCCTCTATTTCTCTCTCCCTCTTTCTCTCTCTCTCTCTCTCTCTCTATATATATATATATATATATATATATATATATATATATATATAATATGTGTATGTGTATAATGTGGTTTTGCAAAAAAATGCATATTGTCCTTTTCAATGCATTGGGAAAATGTTTGTTTTTTTAAAAATTAAAAAACAAAAAAAAACATTTGTTAAAAAGATTTTTATCTTCAAGACTGTTAGTCTTCAAGACTGTTAGTATTATATTTATCTACAGATTTGCTTTCTTAACAAGGCTCTCTTTTAAATACAATAATTATGTTTTACCGCTGTTTGTATCACGTGTTTTAACAAAACGAACCATTTACATTTTAACCTTCAGGAAATTTTCGATCTAAACATGTACCCTACTTGTAACGCATGAACAACTTAACTACCGTATACCTAAGGAAACAAACTTGAATAGAATCCAGGCTAAAGTATTTAGACGCTACATTTTTTTTACACTGATACAATTCAAATTTGTTTGGCGTAAATTGAAAAGAAGTTTGGGCCACCTACAAAGGGTAACGCATATTCAAGTACATTTAAACAGTAATAAAAACATTAGCCAGCGAAATCTTTAACACGTAAAGATATACTTAATCAAGCTTGAATTGTTTATTATTTTGAACAACGTACACACAAAATGAACATTATATAAAATATTTAAAGAAATGTAAACAAATAGAAATAATACAAAATTAATTTATTTTACTACACTCTCAATTCTCGGCTGCATTTCGTAATGTGTTGTAATTTAGGAAAATAATAGATTCAAGTTAGACTATCTTATCTAGTAGATCGTAAATAGAATGGATATAAAAAAAACGTAATCTCAAAACTTAATACAGCAATGTGACTAATATACAGAAATTTTTACCCAGCTCTAGGTCCCCAGCTATATTAAAAGCAACTTAAAAGTAAACACTTTTTTTTTAAAAACAACAGGGTCGAGGCATCCCTTCGTATGTTATTATTTCTTTTGTTTCATAAGGCGTAGCAAAACTTGAACTCTTTTTTTTTCGTAATTCAAGTTTTTCCGTATGATAAAGCTTTCGTATATCCAGAACCTACTCTATTATGTAATAACATGGACCACAAAGTGTAAGGGAGATAATAATAATAAACCGTAACATCATTTGATTTACGTTATATCCCTTGTATTTGTACATGGGGTTTTAAATTATTTCGTGATTATTGATGTATATATATATATATATATATATAATATAAATGCATATACATATACATATGTATATATATTGCAATATATGTATTTATATATATATGTGGGTGTGTGTGTGTGTGTGTGAATGTGTTTGTGCGTGTGCGTATTTTAGTACAACTATATGAAACGTCCGGATCATAATATTTTTAATATATATTTTACTAATTTAAACTTGATGGAGGTCTATTGTGGACGATGATGATTTCGCTAACATCTCAATATGATTTAGTTTGCGCGCCTGATTTACTGATTAAAAAATTCATATATTTTAAAATCTGTATTAATAAAAATGACTGTCATATTCTCGAATCTAAACTTAATTTGTGTGTGTTAAACAAACATAAACATAACTGTTTATTAAAGAGACTTTAATTCGTTTCTAAGAATTTCAGTCACCTTGTTGGTAAATTATTAATTCTTTTTGTTTTTTAAATAAGTTTCTTGAGACACCCTTGTCATTTGAGGCGGATATTCCGATGCTAAATATAAATCGATGATAATATTCTCTAACTTTATTACAGGTTTAAATTTTTAAAGTTGTTCAGCAAGGCTCTTTCTGTAGATTCTACTGGTTTATAACTATCTCAAAGATTATATAATGTGACTTAAAAGTGTCCTGTCTGGTTATAGTTTTACTGTGTTTTTTAAAAACTATCTCAGGCAATTACCTTCTTTTAATCAAAATTATTTTTTTTTAAAATCTGCCTCATACACAAATCTGGATATAATTGTTGCAAGTTTGAGGACAGGACGAAATGTACATCAGGAAACTATGGCTGTCTGTAGACATGTAATTAATTGATGCAGTGGCGTCACTAGGGGGGTGGGGGGGCGGGCCGCCCCGAGTGACACCCATCAGGGGGTGACACCCGAGCCTAAAATTTACTGTGTACGATTTTGTGTCAGAAAAAAAAGATAACAATTTTTTTAATCTAGAAAGAAATTAAGAAATACAATGAAATACGTTAAACGCAAAAACCCTTATTTAAAAAAATATCAGTTAACTTGCAACAATAAAACAGTCCCAACACACAAACAACATTAAAACAAATTATGAAAAAAAGAAAAGAAACAGTCGCAGCAAGGAGATCTTTATAAAAGGCTGGAATGAAAGAGGCATTGTCTTATGTTTTAAAAGATATAAAGCCATTTGGGCTTGGACACACCGACAGCATGGACGAATCCCACCTCATGACTCCCTCCACCCCAGTGGGGTTGGGACTGGGGGGAATACGATTTTTATCCCCCCCCCCAAAAAAAAATAAAAAAATAAAAAGATGGGTTTTCTTTGTTGATGTTTTTCTTGAGGAAAATTGAGATTTCAATGTCTTTGAGTTAATATTTTGTTTTATATGTATTTATTACAGGCGTGAAAGCATAGATATGCATTTTTATATACAGGTAGTCCTCCGGTTACGACGGTCCCATCCCGACTTACGCTGTTTCGTGGTTACGAACGCGCCCCCATAAAGAATAATATTACGCATTATTCCGTATTTTAAAATACTTTTTTTCATGAGGTAACAAATCGTTTTCTCTATTTGAAGTAACAAAAATTTGTGAAAAATATGTATGATTATTATTTCAACCTACAACTTTCGTTTGCGAAGTTTTCAAATGGTGAAGTTTTCAATCAAGTCAATAAAGCTGAGTAAGCATACAGCATACAAGTTCCTTTCAATGCTCATTTGAGAGAGCATATTCAGTCTTTTTTGTCCAATGCAAATTCTAACTCATTATATATTCTTTTAAACTTTGAATAGGATTGCTCTCAGCTGCAGTTTGATGTCATCATTGAAAGATAGATGCGAAGTGCGATGTGTACATTTTCAAAGGACTTTGTGAAATATAGCTCATTCAAAAGCAGCACAATTTTTAGCTCTGTGCAAATTTTTTGAGTTTCGCTTTGTGCTACTTCCTTTCCTTACCCTGAGCCTGGGGCTGTACAATAACATTTTTAAGAGTTCTGAAAATTGGACTAATTCTGAAGGTAAGCAGTCTTCGAAATCACTTGAATGTTCTTCCATTAAATTGGCTGCTGCCCATCGGGTGGCAAAGTTGCTGAGCTTAGTTAGGTTTGTAAGAAAGCCAAATTTCTCATGGATATCTTTATATGCGCCTAACCGATGTTGTAGGGCTTAAGAAAGTTTGTCAATGATTACCAGAAATACCTCAATCTTGAATTTTTGTCTCGAGGAGAATACTGTTTTGTTGATGTCCCTTTATCAAACTGACGCTTTCTTTTTTGTTTGATAGTATTGAAGATTGTTTACACTGTTTTTACCACGGACTTTTCCTTTACTTAGTCTTCATAACTTCATAGGAATCAAATTAAGAATGCTATTTTTTAACAAACTCAATGAGAGACTTCCTTTCTAAAATTGTTTCCCAAATTTCAAGTAAAATAGCGACTTCCAGTTGTTCAATTTCCTTTAGAAATCCTTTCTTCTTCAAGTCGACAGTCACGTGGCTGATTTTCATTTGTTGCTAATTCTTACAGTGCTGCGATATTCTCATGGTATGAGTTATTAACAGACCTTACAGCATCATGTCAGGCTGACCATCTTGTGTCAGACAAGGCTTTGTTAGCATGTATCAATTTCATATGTTTTTGAAGTACCTGTCAACGATGAGTAGATGCAACAAGCGGTATAAAAATTTTGCAGAAGACAAAAAAATCTGACCGCAGCAGGACAACCTGCTGCTCTTTTCCCAAACCAAATTAAAGGAATGAGCTGTGCACGGCACATAATGAGCTACAATGCACTTCTCACGAAGAATAGCCTGGTTTCCGTTATACTTCCTACTCATTTGCAGCATTGCCGTATGACTTTCCAAGGCATTTTTCAGGGATTCGTACAAACATAATGGCCTGCATCTTTATTGTTGTTCGTCCGTCGTGGTCGACGATGACCACTCTCATCATATTTGCTAGGCCGCCACATGTGTCCTCTGGTGGCTTATTAACCATATTCTGGCACGAAATTGGCGTCCGCATGTCGGACAAGAGATAGATGGAGACCCTTCAGGAGGGTTTTGGATACGGTCCTTCCTGGCTTGACGTTTTGACTTGGCAGCCTGTTGTCTATTTGCCTCACAGACAGCTGCGCCATTCCATATCATAGAGCACCAGTGGGCTCGGTTACTGGCTGCTGCTTCCCAGGAGTCTTGTCCGATGTCGAAGGCCTTCAGGGCAAATTTAAGTGCATCCTTGTAGCACTTACGTGGACCTCCGCGTGCTCTATGCCCTTCTGTAAGCTCACCATAGAAGAGCCTCTTGGGGAGGCAATGGTCGGGCATGCGCACTACATGCCCCACCCAGCGTAGTTGGCTTTGCATGAGGCTAGTGTGGATGCTGGGGAGTCCTGACTTGGCTAATATTTCGGTGTCTGGAACTTTTTCCTGCCATTTTATATTGAGAATTTTCCTTAGGCTTTTGGTGTGGAAGTGGTTCAGCAACCTCGCATGGCGTTGGTATACAGTCCACGTTTCACATGCGTTTAATAATGTGGGGAGCACTACAGCTCTGTATACTTTTAGTTTTGTTTGGGTGCTGATTCCCTTTCTGTTCCAGACACTGTCATGCAATCTACCGAATGCTGCGTTGGCCTTTGAGATTCTCGCGTTCACCTCGTTATCAGTATTGGCCTTCTGAGACAGTGTGCTGCCAAGGTAAGTAAAGCGGCTCACTGTGTTGATTTTGTTGCCGTTGATGAATATGTTAGGCTCAGTATAGGATTTGCCTGGGGCCGGCTGGTATAATACTTCTGTCTTCTTTGTGCTGATGGTGAGCCCAAAGCTAGAGCACGCACTGGAAAATTTATCAGCACTTAGTTACAGGTGTGCTTCAGAGCCCGCGTTAAGGGCACAGTCATCAGCAAAAAGAAGTTCCAAGATGCTGTCTGATTTGACCTTTGTCTTAGCTTTAAGCCTCCTGAGGTTTAACAGACGACCATCAGTGCGATACCTAAAGTCCATGCCTACATTACTATTCCTGAAGGCCTCTGTAAGCATGGCTGAGAACATGAGGCTGAACAATGTTGGGGCCAGAGCACATCTTTATTATACACTATAATTCATAATAAGTTTGAGGGCCCTTAAATTATTGGGTGCTTTAGCCCGTTCAGCACCCCCCTTTTTATTCGCCATAGGGGGGGGTGTCACGCATCTGTGACGATGTGTTACGAGGATGGGGATGTTTGAGAAATTTGACGTCACATCAAAAACGCGAAACTTTAAATAAAAGTTCCACTTAAATAGTTGATTGTTTACCATTTATTTAATTACGTTTTCAATGACTTCACGTGTGTTACGATATTAGAGTGCAGACTTACCCTAAATAAATATTTAAATGAAAAAAAAGAATTGCAACATGCTAATTTTTATTGAGAAAATACGGCTTGGGGGTGTCAAAGCTTTGTGACGTCATATCGTAAAAAAGGGGTGGGGTCTAAGTTTTTGTGACAAAGTATGACGCTGGGGAGGGTGGGGTAAAAATCGGTAACCTCGCGTGACGTCATTTATGGACGACCCCTTCAGTCATGAAGGGGTGACACCATGAGCTACCGCCCCGGGTGACACCAACCCTAGTGACGCCTCTGAATTGATGTTTATATTTTGTTTACTTTCAATTTAATGTTGATGACCCAAAAAATTTACAGCAATGCTTTGGACAGTTGAAGTGAATTTGTGAGAAGGATGTAAATTCTCTTCTCAATTAATAATTTTGTGTTATTCCTGTATGTTTATCATTGTCATTGCAATACAATCATCAAAGTATCCTTTGTAGTATTCCGGAGAGGTACCCTTTAATATTTTCCATTCATAGGTGTTCCAATTTGCCCATATTAAGTTCTATAAGCATAACTATGTTTCACTTTAAATGCCGTTGAACTACACTCATGTGATAAAAAAGAGTAGTAATTAAACTCAAAATTCACAAATTTAAATACTATTGGAATATTTTGATTTTTTTTGTTTTTGTTTTTAGATAGACTTTTGATACATCTTTTCGTTTCTTTTCTTATATCATGCATTTTTTTAAAATTTAAATTAAATAATAATTATGTTTCAATGATTTTGAATGTATTAACTAATGTAAATTTAATTATAACGCTTGTTTAAGCTATTTTTCATAATGAATGTAATACTTTTGCATAACCCAACTAATTGAGCTTTGATTTATTGTTTTGATTACACAACTCGTCTGTTTATATTTTAATGTATTTTGTGTTTATACTTTGCGTAGATTTTGTTTTCGTTACTTTCGCATTTTTTTCGTACATCATTTAGGGAAATCACGAGCGATGTGAAACAATTCAACCAATTTTTTCTTGTAAATTTTAATAATTTCCAATCACTCGTTAACGTTAGTCATATCCTCTTTGCATTGTTAATTGTTTTGATTAATAAGTGTATTAACTTCAGATCTATTATGAACTATTCCACAATACACAATCCTTCTACGTGACTTTTTTCTACTTTACGATTGCCATATCACGAAATGGTGTGAGTAATAAAGTAAATTAAATCTTTATTTCTTTGTTTTCTTTGTTAATACACATATTTACCAAGCAAACATTTCCGTTCGTTTTTGAATTGACATTTTTAAGAGTAATAATGTAAGTTCGAAGAGTTTTCAAATATTTCAGCTCTAGTCTTCATTCCAATTTTAAACAAAAACATTTTGTTTAGTTAATTAAAAATTAGGTGCTAATCAATGCATTTGATTTTTAATGATCATCTCGCACTGCTCTTGGATGATGCTAAAACACTCATAGGAAGCTAAGCTACAATTTCGAATATAGTATATGCCTATGTTTACTTGTCTTATTAATAACTTTTATTTTAGAAGTATTGACTATATAAAAATCATTATCTCCAACATTACTATCACACGTTTAATGTTTAGTAATTGTTTTAGACTATAGATGAATAGAAACAAACAAAATAAAGAAGTCAAGACAGCTCAATGGCAATTTAAATGTATTATTGAAAAAAAAACATCTGTTGAGAAGTAACGTCTATATGGTATTAGACACCAAGTACTTGTGCTCTAGTTGTCAAGGGTAATATTAATTAATGGCTCTAGCCCCCAAATGTTAAGAACTAAGTACTATACTAATAAAGAAACATACTGTTACAGAACTATATATGGGGATAAAACACTAGTGGATCTAAACAGATGAGAATATGTATTTACATAAAATATATACTTATAAATATAAAATGGAATAGAGTATAAAATATGAATATTTAGACAATAACTACTTCAGTTACAATATATATATAATAAAGGTACGTTTACAATTGGATATTACGTCCCTTGATTTGGCCAGCTATATGCCTGCCGACTTCACACACTGTCTCAGGTAACGGGGTCAGTCTGTGTTCCGCCTCACTGGTCAGCGATGCTTTAACCCACACACCGTCTGATAGGCCGATCAACACCATGCCCCTTGGTTACTCATTGACTGACAGCTAACAATATCTTCACGTCCGGCTCAGGCTCGTCTGTCCCACGTTTGCCACTATAGAGCACATCTGGTGCTCACTTCAACACAAAGTACACTTGGCTATTCTAGCCCTACGTTACTTCCTTTGTAGGTAACACTACCCTACGTTACTTGCTGAAATCACAAATACACATACATATATAAACTAACATTGTATCAATCAATATATAAAAGAATAATAACATCTGCAAATATACATTTGACTATCATTATAAGTCTAACAGTCTAACAAACCTGAATGCCTTCAACAAGGCTCTATTCCCACAGTCTATCCCCTTAGAACCTAATTTTCAGGGTTACCTGTGATCGTCTGGGAGAGAGAACGCCTCATGGTTTATCCCCAGTATATATTGGACTGCTCACCCACGCCATCATGGCATCTGCCCTAAATTTCTAACATTTACTATTGGCTATTCCTCTGGGTGACATGGGTCAAAGTGCGACTCTTATTTTGATTGGTCAGCCATCATGTACCAATTCCTTTGCACGTGCTCACATGCATAAATTCAGGCATCATCAGGCACCTGACACGTGATCACATGTGACTTAAGTAGTTGTAACGTCCTAATAAATGTTCCATGACCCATCAGATTATCCCAAAATCTTTGTCCACTCAAGGTCAGCGTCTGAACCCCTATCCCCCAATAAGTCTAAAATTCGAACAATTCTCAAGTATATTGAGGTACTCAACACTATCGATATCCTTTTTAAAAAAGATCAATAATAAAATTAGGAATGGTCAAAAAAAATTTCAAAAAGCAATATTTTGTATAACAAATATAATATTTTGAATAACAAATTATGCATATCGTTTAAGTATTTTGAACTTTTTTTAGAAGAAGAAAATTAAGTCATTCGGGAAATTAAAATGAATCTTTAACTTAAGGCACCTTAATTTGTAGCACAGACTGCTTTTGGATAAATATTTAAACTTCTTAGTTCTACCACCATTTCATTGATACTAATATTAATATTACGTAGGCATTTAAACAGAATGATTGAAGGAGAGATATCATTTAAAAATATATGTATACTTTTCTTAAAACTCTACTTCATTTAAAGGACAAAAGTGTGGTCTTACTGAAAAGAGAAATATATATTTCACTTAAAAAATAATTTATATAGCTAGTATAAAAAAACCCACACAAAATGGAAAGATAAATGTGTTTGTTCAAGTTAACAAAATCGTAGTTAAACAAACGCGAGAAAATAAACATACTGTTATGATATATCGTTAGCAAAGAAAGAAAAATATTAACTAACAAAAATGCAATCGTTTTTTTAAAGACATATAAAAAATAACATTTAATTTTTTTTTGTTTAGTCGATGAAGACATCAACCAGAAAAAGGAGTAGAGTATAGAATTATAAGAAAGTTTTATAATGTTAATGGAAGAAATGGGGAGGGGATTCATCCAGATGAATACATCATCCCAAGTGGTGTAAAGGTCTCTAAAAGTCTGATAAAGTTTATTCTCAAAATTGACTCTGCCGGGCTTGTTAGTGCAGAAGAGATCACGTGTAATGAGCCTGTTATTCACATACATATTGTGATGTCCTTTAATATTTCTAAAAATGATATTTATTTTTTTATCGTGAAACGGTGACCCGTGAAAAAGGCCCCGACATAAGGGCCCCGCAAAACGGCCCCAGACAAATTGTTTACAAAGTTGTTGACTATAAATCCATTATATATGAGACATAAATAAAAGTATTGATTATGTTCAAACGCGACAAACATTTACAGACTGAAATCGACTGGTCTCACGTGGCTTTAAAATCGGAGGAAGGGGGGGGATGGGGTGTGGACAACAATGGGTGGCGTGAACGCGTGAACTCAACTGGCACGTGAAAAACAAACAATAAAAAACTGAAATTGAATTATATATGTTATATTGAGGTAAACTAAGAAAGCATTATTTTAATTACGGTACATTTGATCGATCTGAAATTTTGATACGATGCATTGTTTGGTGACACTAGTCTATGAGCAAAATTTCAGCTCGATATCATTAAAGGAAATTGTGTCAATTTTTACTTATGTTTTTCCGCCCGACCGCGAACCCATGACAGACAGACAGACAGACAGAGAGAGAGAGAGAGAGAGAGAGAGAGAGAGAGAGAGAGAGAGAAAGAGAGAGAGAGAGAGAGTCAGCGGTTAAGTTAATATACTGGTTTTAATTAAAAACTCTTTAAAAACTAATTTTTTGACTATAAATCCCTTATATTTGAAGCATAACGATGAATTTGACTTACGTTATATAGAGATAAACTAACAGTTCATTAAGTTAATTACGGAAAGTTCGATCGATCTGAAATGTTGATACGATCATTATTTCAGATCGATCGAATGCACCATAATTAAATTAATGCATTTTTAGTTTATCTCTATACAACATATGTAATTCAATTTCAAAGGTTCTTATTGTTTTTCTTTCACGTGACAGTTGAGTTCACGCGTTGACGTCACCCATCGATGTCCACACCCCCTCCCTTCTTCCCCCGGTTTTAAAGCCAAGGGAGATAATTCGGTTTCAGTATGTAAAAGTTTGTCGAGTTTGAATACAATCAATACTTTTATTTATGTCTCATATATAAGGGATATTTATAGCCAAAAACTTTGTTTTTACGGGGTTGTTTAATTAAATCCCTTACATTAACTTCGAAATATTGTCTGTTGTCATCTCTTCGTCGGTCGGTCGGGCGGAAAAACTAAATTAAAAAATGACACTTTCCGTGCTGCTATCGAACTGAAATTTTGCACATATACTAGTGTCACCTAACAATGCATCGTATCAAAATTTCAGATCGATCGAATGTACTGTAATTAAATAAGTGCATGTTTAGTTTATCTTATATAACTGTGTGTAGCGCCCCGCTTTTGCTTATATTTTCTTGGCACGCTGAGTTTAATCCAGCCATCCATGACCACACCCCGCGGCCCCGTTTTAAAGCAAAGGGGAGTTAATTCAGTTTCAGTCTGTAAATGTTTGGCGCGTTTGTATATAATCAATACGTTTAGTTATTTCTCATATATAATGGATTTATAGTCAAAAGTTAGTTTTTAAAGGGTTGTTTAATTAAGAATAGTAGTGTAGCCCTGAAGTTGTAGGGGTTGCCGGTGAGAATTAGTTTACTACCGTCATTGTTATTTGCACGTGCATCAAAGGCGTCGACGCATTTTGTTGCTTGAACTCGTTCAAGCGCTTTATTAAATTAACTTTCGGGGAATCAAAATTGTTTAATTCATTTATAAATAATATAATTTTTAAAAGTGTGTGCAAATTATTATTTTTTTAAATATATGTTTGGTTTAATACACGTGTTTTTTTTCATTTAGCACCATTACAGCCGTGTTATTATTAATTAATTTGAACACAGAGTTGAAACAGAGGTCCTTTCATGCGTTAGTACGCATGTAAAAACAGCCTATTGACATGCGCCCGGCGCGCGTTGTAATGAAGTTATAGTGGGGAAAAAATTTTAATAGCTAATCCCTTATTAAAGTGGTATTTGACCCATGGATTGGTGGTTACAAAAAATTTATCAAGTAGTTGAATACAATCCGGTGACTTTTTAAAAAACTTTTGGTGATAAGGTAACTGACGCGTGACGACTAGGTGATAGAGATGAAGTTTTCGCCATAAAAAGTGAAACTATGATATTGTTAGGAAAAGCGGCTTACGGTAAGACATTGACAAACAAGGCGAAACACATGAACAAAACGTACTGTAGTGGTAATGTTAGTGGCCCTCTAGTAAATAATCCTAGATTTTTTAAAAAATAACACACCTGGGTGACGATGTTTACGAATTAGAGATATTTAAAAAGTTTATTTTATGGGATCTCCCTCTCCAAATAGGTTTTTTTTTGTTTATCAGTATGCAAAGCATAGGATGTTAGAATGTTATTATGATTTTATAGATAGGTTCGTAGATAGGACCGATTTTCAACTCTGTGAGATGGATACGGACAGTTTGTATTTGGCTCTTACGAGACAAGACTTAGCTAACGCTGTTAGGCCCCATCTGAGACAGGAATTTTATTACGTCTACGACCAGTCGTTCCCCTCTGATGTTTGTTTTTTTGCATAGGGAACATTTTAAACAAGGCAATGGCGCTGTACCGTTAGATTGTCAGGGCTGTAGGGATAGGGAATTATATGAAAAAAGAAATCCGGGGCTTTTTAAATTAGAGTACGAGGGGGAGGGTATGGTGTCCCTTTGTAGCAAGACTTACCAATGTTTCGGGGACAATAACAAGACAAGTACAAAAGGGCTCACAAAACAACACAACACATTAGACAAAGACACTTTCATGGCAGTTCTCAAAACACAACAGGCAGGCGGGGGGAAAACATGGGGTTCAAAATACAGGGTTCTTTTTTTATACATAAAAGCAGCACATGAATTCACTTTCTTATTTCTACATTAGACAAGTTCACCCCGACAACGTTAAGACATCTCCTCTGGCCATTTAGTTTAGCGGAACTTCTAGGACACATATACCATACAACGAAATCAGACTTTGACTAGACGACACAGACAATTGTTAATATTTACTTATAAATACATATTTATTTATTTATTTACAACTGTTGAAATCAAATGTATATATGTGTACATAAACATAAATGAACTATACATACGTTATATGTTTAATACTTATAATACCTGTAAATAATTTATAGCAACTGAACTTACATTAACATGTTATCGTAAATATATGTTAAGACTTAATGACTTACCTTATAATTGTTTCAAACAGATAATGTTTATTATAAAATAAATGCTGAAAATTGTACGATACTTGTTTTGTTTTACCTTGTGTTGTTGTTGTTGTAATTAGTTACATGTCAAAATAAAATTAATAAACAAACTAATAATAATAATAATAATTGAGAACTACTCCATAAAATTGAAAAACACATTCAAAAGCAAAGGGAAATAACTTTTCAACTACTCAATTAATTACTGGCTGATTGCGCTTTATTAAATTGTATAAAATTTAACATGGCATTATCACGTGAACTGATGTCCATAATTTATTCACCACCACCACATGACCCGCTGGTCGCCCTCTTGGATCCCACGTGTCCGGGTCGCCATTTGGACACACAAACACACACACACAATTCAAAAAGGGTACATAAATATTTAAATACTTAATTCATTACACGCTTATTGCCCCTTAAATTGAAATTTAAAAAAAAACAAATAAATGGAAACAACATTTTAAATACTTAGTCAATTACACGATTGTTGTCCTGTTCCAACATCATCTGACCCGCCGGTCGCCATCTTGTCCACAACGTGTTACATGACCATCTTAGTACCCACCCACCGGAACCACGCCACCTTGGAATGGAAATGGAAATGACGCCATCTTGACCGGAAACGGAAGTGACGCCATCTTGACCAGAAACGGAAGTGACGACATCATGACCGGAAGTATATGGAACCGGAAGTGACGTCATTCACCTCCCAATAGTAGGTCAAAGGTCACATGGGGGACGCGGGGTCAATGATAACTGATAGGGCCCTTCTACACTACTATCAAATAGCTCAGTATTATACAATTGCATAAAGTGATCCCATTTTTGATAGAGTCCCTTGCCCCATACTTCATTTGATATTTCATACCCAATTATGATACTGTTGTTATGAAAGAAAAGCCTAGCATTCATTGATGTCACATTATTTGTGCGAATCCTATTTACTATAGTCCATTTGAAAAGTGTTTCCAATTGCTTGTATACATTCCAATAGGATCCTTTTCTGATTAGGGGCACTCTCCACTGTTGATATACTTTCTTTAAACAATTTAATATACTGATATATATGATTTAGTATGGTAGCAATTATTATAGCATTTATGCCTAGGGAGAAATTCTAAAATATCAAAAAATTTTGTAAATTGATAATAAAAACTATTCTATAACTTTCAAAATGGTAATAAAGAGAAAAACAAGTAGTTGAATTTTAAAAAAAAATGTTTATTATATTTAAAATTTTGACAATAAACAAAAAATCGTATTATATTTCTTAAAAAAACGTCAATGTGTTTATAGGAACAAATAATTAAATAAGTACATGATATATTAATACATGGAAATATTTTTAAACGATTTGAAAGCTTATTAAATACATACACACTACTTGATAATTCTCGATTGACTTAAAAATTCAACTTATATTTTAAGTATTGCGCAATAAACATACTTTGATGAGATCACATATCTAAATATTATCCAGTTGCATAATAGAATACCATGCTTTGTCGAATTCCTTACCCAAAATTTGATCACTTTCCCTGACGGGATCCCATTTCTAGTTTGGTTTATTAACTCCAGGATGATCCAATTACATAATAGCTAAAGCCATTATTTATTTAAGTTCTAAAAAAGGGCCACGGCAAAAACCCATTCTATCCACACGAAGTCTCAAAACAAAAATAAATATGTAAAAAAAAAGCAATTAGATAAGACTTAAAAATTAGTCGAATATGTGTTATGACTGCCTATGTACTGAAACATTAAACCACAGAAGTTTCTAAAATATTTTAAATCATACCCAAATCAAGTGAATAATAAAAATTAAATGTATAGTACAATCATAGTCTGGAAAATAACTTGGCTTAAACTGTAAAACTTGTCCCAAATAAAAGACACTAACAATCAATGGAGATCTTGTAAAATTAAAATTTTGAATTTTTAAGAATATTTTAGAAATTCTATCTCGTGAGGTTTACCAAACTGAAAATAAGTCAGAAAAGCAATTGGATAATACTTTAAAATTATTCCTATTTATATATGTTATAAATGACTGCGGATGTAATGAAAAATTAAACCACATAAGTTTCTAGAATATTTCTAATTACATGTATACCCGAATAAAGTGAATAATAAATGTAAAGTACAATCGTAGTCTTGCAAATATTCGGGCTAAAACTTTAAAACTTGACCCAATAAAAAAGACTAAAAATTCACAGAGATCTTTCAAAAATAAAATTTGTTTTTTTAGAAAATATATCCTGTACGGTTTTCCTAATTAAAAATCAGTCAGAAAAAAACAATTGGATAACACCTTATATTGAATACAATTAAAATATATTTTAAAATACTGAGGGGAATTTACAAAAGCTTCTAAAATATTTTACATCTCAACCAAGCGAAGATAATAATAAGACTAATATTGCATTCAACGGTTGTCAAATAATTGGGGTAATACTTTAAAAGCTGTCCAAGTAAAACAGGCTAAAAAATAGAGATCCTGCAATGATAAAACAAATAATATTCTAAACTAGTTTTAAAAAAAACATAATGAAAGTGACACATTGTCCTGTTCTCTCCTTTTTGATAAGTCGAAACTCACGCTGTTCTGGCGTCTACACTGAACGGATCTCTTCTTTTTCGAAGTAGTAACTCTCGCTGCTCTGGTGTATCTGACGCTCATGGTGTTCTATTTATTTCACACTCCATCTGAAGTAGGGATTCTAATGCAATTTTGGAAACCTGTTTTTTTTTAAAAATGCATGCATATTTAAACCTTATTTTATAAATACTGTATCTCATAACGGAAGTAATACAAAAAAATGTATTTTAAAAAATTTATATGTGAAAATTTAGAGAAAAAATTAATGGAACTTACCATCTTGGCTTTTGCCACTGATCCTGCTGTCTTTGTTCACACTGCGGTAAGGCATGCCATGCAATTTTGGAAACCTGTTTTAAAAAGAGGCACAAATCTTTATAGCTTATTGTATAAACAGCGCATTTAATATCGGAAGAAATAAAAGACAAAGTATTAAAAAAAAATGTATGCGTTAAAATTAGAGAAAATAATAATATAACTTACGATTTTGCTGTACTGTGCTTTTTTGGCTAAGCTATTATTATTTGTTCACAATGAAGTAGCATTTGACGTTTCTCAGACAATTTTGGCAACCTGTTTAAGGAAAAAAAAACGTTTTCATAAAAATTGTGCAAGGAATACAAATTACTACCTTCATAAATCTTATTAAATCCGTAAAATTTATCTCATTTTGGAAGTATCTTTTAAATTATGCATTTATCAATATATGTGTTTAAATAGTTTTAATTTTATAGTAATTTAATTATTAAATTTAGTAGAATTAGTAATAAATTTATATCATATAATATTAATAAATATGATTATGGAAACACTATGGACATAGCACGAGGTATACATTATCAAAGAAAATTTTGAATCTTTCACTCAATGAGTTAATGTATACTTAATGTGATCGACCACCATCGACGATAGTCATTGTCATAGTGTTATAAGTTATTCGATGCTGAAATAAATAGTTATATAATACAATCAAATAAATATTAAAGTGCTAAAGGAGATGAAGTAAATGGTAAATATTACCCTAAAACAAATTAAAATAGACGTTATGTCGTAAATAAGTCCGTTGAGGACTTATTTATACATTTTCTGAATTAATTTCAAGAAAGTATAGACAGGAATCGTAATCGTTGTTGTTTAAAAACAAATAAAAAATATAATTGTTTTCGAGTAAAAAGAAAATAAATTAATACACGAAAACTAATTAAAATAAACTTTTGTTCGTAAAAAAATGATTTAGGGGCTTATAAATAATATAATAGCCCCAATCACTGGATCCGTAACACAGAGTAACATAATACAACAGTCCATAGCAGTTAAAAAAGCGAGTGGTGTTTCAAGCCGTAAATTATTATATGACGTTATCGTTTGAGCTTATATTTTAATATAGTACAACAGTCCATTGCAGTTAAAAAAGCGTGTGGTGTTTTTTACCGTAACAAATAAAATATTATATGACGTCATTGTTTTAGCTTATATTTTATTTTTTGAAAGAGTAACGATGTGAAAAGAGGATTTGAGGATTTATAATTATTTTTTTTTAAAATGTGTACATTTCAGGAAGTTTAATATTTCGTATTTATCAAACAAGGATAAGTTACTTGGGCGTTTGAAAAAAGTGGGTAACCTACAACCACCAGTTATACATATTTAAACGTTTTTAAGTTGTTACAATTCAGTTCTAGAAAATAAAATTAATTTAAAAGCTTAATATGTATATATATATATATATATATATATATATATATATATATATATAATATATATATATATATATATATATATATATATAGAAGTATCGATTACAATAAGAACTATAAATCTCGCACCATTAAAATAATACGTATCAAACGTTTCATTCGATTTATTCGCAATTTTATTAAAACAACAGCATCCCTGAGGGGCCTAAACTTGTGACTGATGTAATTTTTTTAATAAAAAACCTCTATATTTTTAACTGTATAATTATGCACAAATGTCCTAAGTTTGGTCGAGATTCATCAATCCATGTAAAAACGTATGCGTCACAATTAAAAAGTTATCCACCGTAAGTAAAAAAACAAACAAAGTTTGATTTATATATGTATAAGATATATATAATAATATATATGTATATGTTTATATATACCAAAGAAATTGTGTCACTCTAAGAGCAAGGGTTAAACTCGCATCAACACGCAGAATATCAACTGCCCTGAGATAAGGGATCAGCTTAACACCAAGCTCGAGCAAGCTCTTAAGGCCAACACCTCGCAGAAAGCAATCACCAATCCCCATGATGCTATAGGGACAGAACAAATCGATGCGAATTGGCTTCATCTTCGAGATACTATTTACAACACCTCTCTTGCCGTCCTCGGGAGGAAGGATAGAAAAAATGCAGATTACTTCGAGGCCCACTGGGTTTCAATTCATCCCTTGACGGAGACAAAAAGGAAAGCTCTATTGGCCTACAAAGCTTCCCCAGGACCTGACACCTTGCAATGTCTCAGAAATGCCAGAAACACAGCCCGGAAAACTGCACGTATTTGCGCTAACACTTAATGGGTGGAACTATGCAAAAGCATTCAATCTGCTGCTGATCAGGGAGATATTAAATAAATGTACGAAGGCATAAAAAGGCCATTGGGCACACAACATCAAAGTCAGCTCCAATCAAGACAAAATCAGGTGAGATTATCACAGAACGAGACAAGCAGATGCGGCGCTGGACTGAGCACTATCTAGAACTATATGCGACACATAATGTAGTATCTGACTTTGCCATAGAAAGAATCCAAGATCTACCAGTGCTAGATCAGCTTGATGCTCCACCGTCACTAGAGGAGCTTAGTAGGGCTATCGATCATCTGAGCAATGGGAAGGCCCCAGGCAACGATTGCATTCCTACAGAAGATCTTAAGTACGGCCAGCCAGCACTACTAAAGCCACTGCACGAACTCATGTGTGATTGCTAGGAACACGGTCACATCCCACAGGATATGCGCGACGCCAAAATAGTCACGCTTTATAAAAACAAAGGTGATCGCAGCGATTGCAATAACTATCATGGCATCTCCTTACTGAGTATTGTGGGAAATGCTTTTGCCAGAGCTATCCTCGCACGCCTGCAAACTCTGGCACATAATGTCTACCCGGCATCACAATGCGGTTTTCGGGCTGGCCGGTCAACCATGGACATGATCTTCTCACTCCGTCAGCTACAAGAGAAATGTCGAGAGCAACAGAAAGCCCTCTTCGTTCCCTTCATAGATCTAACAAAGGCATTTGACCTGGTCAGCCGCAAGGATCTGCTATGTATATTGGAAAAAATAGGATGTCCGCCGCGGCTTCTCTCATCATCGAGTCCTTCCACACCAATATGCAAAGCACAGTGCTCTTCGATTGTGCCACCTCAGAACCCTTCCCAGTTTGTAGTGGAGTCAAACAGGGCTGTGTACTGGCTCCAACTCCCTTCGGTATCTTTTTCTCGATGCTACTGCGTCATGCTTTCAAGGACTGCTTCGAGGGTGTAAACATCCATACCAGTACGGATGGAAACTATACAACATCAGTGGTCTCCGTGCAAAGAGAAAAGTGGAAAATGTTTTAATTAGAGAGTTGCTCTTCGCGGATGACGCAGCCCTTACCTCACAGAGATAGGTCTCCAACTTTTGGTCAATAAGTTCTCAGAGGCATGCAAGGATTTTGGTCTAATGATAAGCCTAAAAAAGACCAACATTATGAGACAAGGAACAGACTGCTTCCCAGCAATTTCAATTGAGGGAAACACCTTGGATGTTGTCGAGGATTTTACATACTTTGGCAGTAACATCACAAGCACACTCTCCCTGGAAAAGGATATTGAAACCAGAATCGGCAAGGCTGCATCATTAATGGCTAGGCTGAATCAAAGCGTGTGGAACAATGCACATCTTACTGATAGGCCGAAAATCACTGTGTACCAGGCCTGCGTGCTCAGCACACTCCTCTACGGCAGCGAGTGCTGGACGACCTATGCCAAACAAACAAAGCAACTCAACAGCTTCCAGTTACGATGCTTGCGCAGGATTGTGCACATAAAGTGGCAGGATAAGATCAAGAATGTTAAGGTACTCAAAAGGAGTCATATGCTGAGCATGCACTCAATCCTGAGTGAGAGGCGCCTGCGGTGGTTAAGACATGTCCGCAGGATTAGTCCGGAGCTCATTCCAAGAGCCTTGCTTTAAGGCGAGCTGGAAACTGGTATGCGGAAGAGAGGACGCCCCTGCTTGCGCTTCAAAGATGTCTGCAAGAAAGACATGACTCTGGCGCAGATTGACCATAAACGTGGGAGACCATTGCTGTGGAGCGCACCTCCTGGCGGGCAAAAGTGCGCGAGGGCATTCAAGTCGCGGAAGCTTCACTCACAGCCAGGAGCGAGGAGAAAAGGGCCAGGAGAAAGGGGAAGGAAGGGGGTAGAGGAGTAGGAGGAAACGCCATCATCCCAAGAGGATGGACGTATGCCATATATATTAGCGCTTAACCGATACTCGGTTCGGCTACTCGAACCGTCGATTTTCGTATATTCGGATATACTCGGCTATCGGCCGCATAAGTGATGCCGATGCCGAGTATTACGTAATGCCTAAATAGCAGAGTTGCATGCAGAATCGCATGTCTAAAACAGTTTGTTTCGTACTGAATAACAACATGTTACGTGTGCATACTTGTTGTCATTGGCAACCATCATCCTTCAACCTCATTTTGACTCTATTACTACTGCTTTGTTCTCAATATTTCAGTCATAAGAAGTGGTTTTATGCAAAAGCCATTTAACTATTTGTTAGAATTAATTAAAATGTATCAAAGTTGAAGGCTCAAAAGTTCAAAAGGAGTGCCTAGTTTATTTGTGTACATTTTTATAGAAAAGAGTTCCCTTTTTCATGAGTAATTATATATAGGTCATGATAGATGTGGCGATGCCGAGGGCCTAGGGGATTGTGACAAAATGAACCACACTTTAAAAATTCATAACTTTAAAACTTCAAATCCTATAATTTTAACACCAATCAAATAATCTCTATTTAAGTATGCCATTGAATATTTTTTATTAATTTTTTTTTCTCATCAAGTACTCGGTATCGGTACTCGGTATCAGTATCAGCAAAAAAGTTCCGCCACTCAGTACGTTATGCGAAAAACTCGTTATGAGAGATGCTCGTAGAAGAGCTACTCGTTATGAGAGGTTTGGCGGTACTCGGCATCGGCACTTGACATCGGTAAAAGTTTGCCGCCATTACTCGGTACATAGCACTCGGCAAAAAAAAATCATACTCGGTACACCCCTAATATATATATATATATATATATATATATATATATATATAATATATAAAGCTCAGTTGTTTGTATCTTTGTCTGCATGTTTCACTTTTCAACTTTCTGTTCGTTACACAGCCACGGAAAAACCAAATGACGGACGCGGGCCAAATTTGGCAGGACGGTTCCTTTTACCCTGGAGATGGTTTTAAGTTATTTTTTGTAATTGTCCCTTTTGCCCGAATGTCGTAAATTAAATAATCAGAAAATGCAGAGACAAAGAATGAAAAATTTAACCTCATTTCTATATTGAACAACTTTGTGCGGACGTTCAAATTCCGTTCAAAGCGAGTTAGTTTTGGTGAAGTTTTTTGTTTTCCACAATACTTTATTTTCAGCGGTGCGCATTCAAAAAATATTACAATATTGTCTAATTACGGTGCGCACAACTCCGCCGTAGCCGGTCCCAAGCCCGGGTGAGAGAGGAGGGTTGTGCGAAGGGCTAGCATCCCTTCCCGTAAAAAAAGCCTTGCTACAAAAACGTGAACAAAGAAAAAAATAGAAAGCTTGGACCTTGGAGATGACGGGTGTCGTAACAGAGAACTTATGAAGCTGGGTGGCCAAAGCCAACTGGAAACCACCCGGCAGACAACCATCCTCTCCACTAGGGAGAGACTGGCGCAGGACCTGGATGCCTGGAGAGACTTTGTTCGCGGCCTATGCCCCAGATGGGACGAAGGGCGATGATGATGATGATGATGACGGTGCGCACATTTTCGTGTACGCTTCTTTTCAAAAAATAAAATATAAGAATAAAACAATGACGTAATTTAATATTTCTATCAATCCATACAGACCACGGGAATCAATATACATAATTAACATAATTAACATCGGAGTCTTAATAAATGATAAACTAGCATGGAATCCCCATGTCAATGAAGTTATTAAAAAATCAAACAAAACCGTAGGCTTTATACAAAGAAACTTTAACAAATGTAATAGAGATATAAAACTAAAATGCTACCTAACTTTGGTGAGACCTGTACTAGAATATGCATCTTCTGTATGGGACCCATCCACCAAAGAAAGCATTGATAAACTATAACAAATTCAAAAAAGAGCTGCCAGATTCATTAATGGAGAATATTCAAAACTGACAAGAATAACACCATTAGTTAAATCATTTAACCTTGGAACACTAGAGGATAGAAGAACCAAGAGCAAAGAAGTAATCATACATAAAGCAATTAATTCTCATTTAGAAATACAACACAACTATAACTTAATACAACCCTCAGATAGACATAAGGATAAAAACACATTTCTTATTCCGTATGCAAGAACAAACACATACAAATTTTCGTTCTTCACGTCTGGAATTCGGGCATGGAATGGGTTGCATGAAGAATCCAGGAAAACCAACACTTTATCAACATTTAAATCTATAATAAAAATGCAGGACTAAACACAAAACTTAGATAAACGTAGGACGCAATAATCGTCTGTATAGAAGAAGCGTATGTGAACACATAAGATAAGATTAGAACGTATAGGTGTTTAATAAATACGAAATATTAAATTTGCTGAAATGTACACAAAGTATTTCAGAATAATTATAAATTCTCAAATCTATTTTCACATCGTTGCCCTTTCAAAGATTAAAATATAAGCACAAAATAATGACGTCATTTAATATTTTGATACAAAATCATATTGTCAAATTACGGTGCGCACATTTTCGTGTACGCTTCTTAATTTGAGCTGTGCAGTACAAAGAATTGTCATTTTCTTTACTGTTACTTTCTAAATAGTATAGACACGTAAAGATATTTAATTACAACTGCCACACGATGCATTAGGTTTAATTGTTTACATGTTTAAATTTAATTGCGAATTTGTTTTATTTATTTTCTGTTCCATAACTCGTCATTTAATAAAAATAAAATACTATCTAATACATAATCGTCCTAAGTATGCGTGTGTCTCCCCGTTCAAAGGCGCGCGAAAAGGTGCTCTAAAGGCGCGCAAGAAAGGCGCGCAAAGAAGGCGCGCAAAATTATTATAAATAAATTAAAAATGTTCGCCGTAAAAAATATTATATGATGGCATTGTTTTAGCTAGAACGTCAATTACCGAAACAATGCACGAACCTGTGACGTCAGCATTTGTTTACACACAAACACACATTTGTGTTGAGTCTAACATCGGCCACCAGCCTATGCGTGTGTGTGTCTCCGTTATAAATCATGATGTAAGTCACCACCAACCGGTTGATGTCGGTGTGTCGGTCTTCGGTTCTTGACCCACTGCCAACTGCATTGCTGCGCCGCATTCAAGGTACGACACCGTTCTCCTACGCCTGTACCCATCGTCAATGTCACGTTCTCATTGCTTTACTATTTCTTCTTCAACTCCACAAATTTACAAACATTCGCGTGTTGCCACGAGACAAATATGCCTCGAAAAAGAACATGAAGCTGAAATTGCCGATAGAAAACGTCGCAGAAACGAACATAACAGGAATCGAAGAAGAACAGAAACACACGAGGGTTCCACATGCACAAGCAGTCTCATGCAATTATCATCTCCTTGGCGAGCAATCAGTGTTTTTTATTACTGATAACGTTGAGGCTGCAGCACAGAACGCAGCTTCGAGAGACACTACTTTAACGGCATGGTTCAAACTAAATCAACAATACCAGATGGCTACAGGTATACTATACTATGCACACTGACATACCTGAACATTATGATTTTCACGAGAGGACTAGAACATGGCAGAGAAGGCAGAGGGTCGCTGACAGAATAATTGATCGTATGTACTCTGTCAGTTTAGCGTCAGACATTCAGCGCTTCTGCTTGCGCTTACTTCTCCTTCATGTGCTAGGTGCAAATTCCTTTGAGGACCTTCGGACTTTTATACTTTTATGAAGATTTTACGTTGCAGTTTCACCACGAAGTGAATTGAAAACACTGCCTCAATTTGGCCCTTACTGATATTCAATTGATCGTTATTGTTAATAGGAAAACCTGCGAGAATTTTGGTTTACCAGTTCCACCAAGTCACGTGGAAGACATACATGAAAGCGTTTTCTATCCGGTCCAACAGCTCAGCAAAGCAACAGACATGGTACGGAGTCTCAATAAACAGCAGATACATGCATTTGATGAAATTATCACAGCCGCAGCCAATGATCATCTTCCTCATAGGTGTTACGTTCTTGACGGACCTGGTTGCAGTGGTAAAACATATTTATACACAACCTTGCTTGCATCCTTTAGAGGGGAACAGAAGATTGCTTTAGCTACTGCATCAACTGGAATCGCGGCCAATTTACTGTAAAGTGGTCGAACGTACCATTCCCAATTTCAACTTCCCGTCCCAATTATCGACACGTCAACCTCCAGAATGAGAATGACCTCCTCCGATGCTGACATTCTCCGAAGAGCCACAATAATCATTTGGGATGAATCCACGATGGCCTCTAAGGATGCATTGAAATGCGTGAATAAACTCTTACAAGATATCATGCAAAATGACAAACCTTTTGGTGGAAAAACCATT
This sequence comes from Ampullaceana balthica, assembly GCA_944989445.1. Classification (NCBI taxonomy): domain Eukaryota; kingdom Metazoa; phylum Mollusca; class Gastropoda; family Lymnaeidae; genus Ampullaceana; species Ampullaceana balthica. The sequence continues at coordinate 144,545 of CALYLW010000588.1, read as the reverse complement.
CTCTTGGGTGGGGACTTCAGACAAACCTTGCCCGTTGCTGCTCATGGAACCAGGGCCGCCATTGTCGAAGCGAGTATTAAGTTTACCGATCTTTGGTCTAAATTTACAGTTCTCACATTGACAAGTAATGTGCGATCTATTGATCCAGAATTTACGTCTTGGTTAATTGAGCTAGGCAATTGAACATTAACCAATGAACATTGATTGAAAGAGAATATGTTTGAAGTTTCAGCCCAGATGGTCTGCAGAGGATCTATTGTTTCTGAAATATTCGGTGAACGACTTCTAGCCAGAGATGCGGAAGAATTTGCAAATAAGGCTATTCTCTGCCCTACAAATGCCGATGTGGACCTTATCAATAGTCAGGTTCTGCATTTACTTGAAGGAGAACCCAGGACATACTTAAGTTCCGACTCCATCGACGAGTTCCCGCCAGATGATGAAAACAATTATCCCGTGGAATTTCTACATCAATTGGCACCTTCGGTAATGCCGCTTCATCAATTAACATTTAAAGTCGGAGCAATTATAATTCTTCTTCACAATTTGAACAACAAACGAGGTCTATGCAACGGCACCAGATTGGTGGTTAGGGACCTCAAACCCAACCTGATCATCGCTGAACTTCTGTCCGGAAGTGAAAAAGGTCGCACTCTATTCATTCCACGCGTGGACATTGCCCCGACAACCACAGACTTGCCTTTCATTCTACGGAAAAGGCAATTCCCTGTGAAGTTAGCTTTCGCAATGACCATAAATAAATAGCAGGGCCAGACACTGGATAAGGTCGGTATCTACCTACCACAACCTGTGTTTAGCCATAGGCAATTATACGTTGCTTTCTCCCGTGTACGAGGATCAGCAGATGTCAAGGTCCATGTGGCAGATGGTCCTAAACAAGGGAAACTGCTCCACGACAGCTCCACCTGCTACACTAAAAATGTGGTGTACAAGGAGATCTTTCATATTTAGCTGTTCATATCGTATTGTGTTCATGGCAATAAAAGATAAAAGTTCTTTTCTATTTGAGTATTTCGTACATCTCTTTGTTATTTATTTTCATATCGTATTGTGTTCATGGCAATATAGGCCAAATGTTATTTTCTATTACAGTATTTCATACATTTCTTTGTTATTTCTGTTCATATATCGTATTCTGTTCATGACAATAAAGGCCACGTTGTTTTTTCTATTGCAGCATTTGGTATATTTCTTTGTTATCCATTCTGTGGGATTTCGTTCTGCCAGCTTCAGCAGGCTTTTGAACTAGTTTATGTAATAATTGTGTCAGAATTTTTTTCAAGGCTTCATTTTTAGCGGTGCGCGTTCTAAAATCTTTTATCGCGCACATTTTCGTGTACGCATCTTACATTTAGCTGTGTCCTATTAATATAAAATTTATATTTTGATTGTCTTTTACATAATTTATTGTCTTTTACATAAGCTATACACTTATATAATTTAAACTTAGGCTACTGGACCTATTTACATAGTTGTTAAACTAAATAAAGTGATCCTAAAAACGCTTAATTATTATTTATTTTGCGAATTGAATTTGTTACGTTCATTCCTTTGTAGTTGGATTTAAATAGGTCATTTTTAAAATGAATAGTCGCCATTGTTTCACTCTCGTTTTTTAACAGACATATGATTTGTTTTTGTTATATTTTTCAAATGTGGAAGATAATTTCTTTATTTTTTAGAAACAAAATCTTTTGATGGGCAATGAAAGTGACTCAAAAAAGAAATTATTTCCTTTATGATATTATACCAATTGCATAAAGCAGTAAATTTTAATCGTAAATGTAGACATAAATATATATAACAATTCAATTATTTTTTCCATGTTAGAACAACTATAAATAGATTACAAAAGTAGAGTTATTTTTAGTCCAGTTGTTATAAGCAGACTTTTTATTAAGCCAGAAGATTTCTATAACCATTTATTATTATTGTTTAAATACGGTGCGCACATTTTCTTGAATTCCTTTTAATACGACTGCTTTAGTTTCTTTCAAGATATTTCTGAAAATACATTCGATATATAACATTTAAAATTTAATTTATTTGCATTATATGTCAATAAACTTACACTTTAAAAAAGTTTACATAAGCTGTACATATATATATATATATACTATATATTATAAACTTTCGCTACCGAACGTATTAACAGAAGTTGACTAAATGCTATAAAGTGAGCCTGAAAACGCTTAATTAATATGAATTGCGAATTGAACATGTTATTTCATTTCTTTGTAATCGGAATAACATAGGCCATTTCTAAAGTTGCTTTTTAATCATTTTTCAGATGTGCTTATTAACAGACTGTTGAATCGTTTTTTGTAATGTGGATATATATTTTTTTTTCAGAAACAAAATCTGTTGTATGTGTATTGAATAAAATTTGCAAACTATGATGCCTTATCAGAAATATGGAACAAAATAAAAAAGAATTATTTTTTGAAATTATACACATTGCATAAAAACCATAAATATAAATCGTACGATTTAGAGACATAAAATTAAATAAATATTATATACAGACTCCAATATTAACACCTATGTCATAAGAAAGGGTTAAAACAAGTCTTTATTTTATGCGCCCAGCTTTCTATAATCTTTTATTATCTAAATATGGTGTGCACATTTTCTTGATATCATTTTAATACGACGTTTTTAAAAAAGAAAGTATTTTAGTAAGTACAATTATATTTTTGTTTATTTGCGCTATGAGTTACGTAGCCTTTGCCTTTTTAAGGGATAGCGCCAAATGTTCTTTATCTCATAGACGTGGTTACAAATATTGTATTACTTGCAATTGTGTTACTATGCAGTGTCGTAATTATATATGAAATTTTTGAGTGACGAGCGTGGTAGAGCTCTTTCGGAAAACCTATCAGTTATGTTTATTTAGTACAAGTGGGAATGAAATAGTAAATTTAGTTATTATGGTCGACAAGATTCATTATTTAATAAATCATATATCTTTTAAATAGTAAGGTAATGTTAAAAGGCACTGCATTAAGTGAAAACAACTCACGCGGTAAAATGGTAAAAATTAAATAATTGTGTCTGTTGTTTTATTTTTCTCCATTTTTTTTCTTATATATGTTCAATTATATTTATTATTTTTTTCCCTTAAAATGGAATATCTCTGTTTCCCATAAGATTTTATTTAATAGATGAATCTGAAATAATACTTGGCAAATAAAAATAATAACCAGCAACTAATACTGGGAAAAAGGGTCAGCACATTCCCGCTAAAAATGCGGGTATATTTCTAGTATATACATATAATATATATACACATAAACACATATTATTATTTTAACATACACGTATATAAAACATATGCATCCCTATTTATATGAAATTTACGTGTATTCTCCTTTTCGTTAAAATGTCTTTCATTGCTCAACTCAAAATATACTTAGGAGTTTAAATGAAAGTACTATTACCATTATGAGGTTGTAATAATTTGTAAAAAAAAATTCAATTGTTCCTATACACTTTTTGATGAAGAATATACTATAGGTATAGAGCAAACATGATACAAAATGTACCAAATCATCACTGTTATGTAACTATATATTATAATTATTACTTAGTACTAATAATTTTTTGTTTATTTATTTATTTTTAAAAAATTTAATTACTAGATACATTTAATTTAAAAAACCTACACATCCTCTGTCAAACTATAACCAATAACTATACAACAAATATATGTACATACGTTAACAACATAACTTGTATGCCATATATACTAGGTAAAACTATAAAAACAATTTATCAACCACTGCTTCCCTTATATTCAAAGACGGTTCTCCGTGTCTTCAGCCCAACCAAGCGTTTATGACTTATTTGACGAGTGGACACCTTCCTTCAGCTTACTTTTAGTTAAGCAGTGACTCTACCTCCTCATAAGTCCCCTTGAGCCTGTTCAGCATACCTTTCTTTCTGTCTCTCTGTTCAGTTTGATAGCAGCCTAAGCAATGCCTACGCTACTGGTACATGTAATGGGACCCAGACCCACAACAGCTGTCACTACTAATACTATTGTCAATGACTTGTCCTACAGTTAATCGCAGATAAAGAGAAAGTGTGCGAAATCTATTTTTCGATAAGTAGCAACCCAACTAAAATTATCTCTGGCTTCTTTGAGAGTAAGAGAATGCGGCTTGTATGATCACATAGCCTAGGTGCGTGATGAGTCAGTGGTCCTCAACAAATAAGACACAACGGATCACAACAAACACACATAATTGTTAAAGCAGAAGTTCTACAAGAACTGTCCGCACTAATCATCTACAAATTTATGTTTAAATGTACGCGACATAAACTCACCAAAAAAAAACATTTTAGGTTATTAGCTGATCATTGTATAATTTATAGAACAATTAAATCAGAACAAGAAATCAAAATCTTACTGAAGAAGAAAGTCGATTTAATAAAATCTGGAAACTAATTAGTGTATGTTTTGATACAGAAAAGAGTGAAATATTATGAATCAGTAATATATGTAAAATGCAAACTATTTTATTCGTTGAAAACAAGTAATCAAAACTAAATTCAAAAGGTAAATTGAAAATCCGGAAAAAGATTGTAGTCTTTATAAACAAACACTTTAATAAAATAAAAAAGTATATAAAACTAATTGGAAATGTTAATTTAGTGAGAACTGTACCAGATTATTCAACTTCTGGATAGGGCCAATCAAACAAAGCAACATTGATCTATTAGTACATCTCTCTATATATAAGACGCATTTGTTGTCTGGATGTCTGTCTGTCTGTTCCCTAATAACTCAAGATCCAGACAACCAAATAACGTGAAATTTGGTACACGTACACAAAATTATACCGGAAAGGTTATTAAACAGGTTTCGTTCCATATATATAAGATACTGGGGCCCGGGGGCCCAAAATGTAGTTTTTCCCTATATGAGCTATATAAAATAAAAATTATTGAAAATTAAGACGTAAAATAATGACGCAAATTAATAAACATTTTGGTTTCGAGATTAACAAGAAGACGATTATCGCCATAAAATAATTTTTTTGTTGTTGTTGCTTTGTTGTTGTTGCTTTTGTTGTTGTAGTTGTTGTTTTGTTGTTGTTGCTTTGTTGTTGTTGCTGTTGTTGTTGTAGTTGTTGTTTTGTTGTTGTTTTGTTGTTGTTTTGTTCTTGATGTTTTTGTTGTTGTTTTGTTTTTGTTGTTGTTGCTGTTGTTGTTTTTGTTGTTGTTGCTGTTGTTGTTGCTGTTGTTGTTGGTGTTGCTGTTGTTGCTTTTGTGTTGTTTTTGCTGTTGTTGTTGTTGTCCACATCCCTTGCCCTGCGACGACAATGTCCCTCATGTTGTTGTTGCTTTGTTGTTGTTGCGGTTGTATTTGTTTTTTTGTTGTTGTTGCTTTGTGGTTGTTGCTGTTGTTGTTGTAGTTGTTTTGTTGTTGTTTTGTTGTTGATTTTGTTGTTTTTGTTGTTGTTATGTTTTTGTTGTGTTTTTGTTGCTGTTGCTGTTTCTGTTGTTGTTTTTGTCGTTGTTGCTGTTGTTGTTGCTGTTGTTGTTGCTGTTGTTGTTAAACCCGGGGAAAGCCGGGTACTTGCCCCTAGTATTCAATAAGACCTACAAGATTCATTACTGGAGAATAATCAATATTGTTTTAAGAGTAACTTCATTATTTTTATCAGTAAACTTAAATACAACAGGTGATAGTAGAAAGTATAGCACCATAGAAATAAAGCAATAACGAAAATAATTATAACATGGAAAACAACAGAAAGATAATATTACACACATCTAAAATAGACACAGGGATATTAACTTACTTATAGTCTGTTCAAGACCAATCACCCACTATATTCTTTCTTTCCAACTGGTTGTCAGCCATGGAAAAGGTTGTGAAATCAAACAATAAACTAAAACACAATCATCATTCAAATCTATAACATAAATCTAAGATTAGGAATGAACCATGGACAAGCGTAGGACGCAATAATCCTCTGAACGGAGACAAATGGTAAGTAATAGATGAGTTATGATAAGAAACGCACATGAGAAGAAATGAAAAAGGAAATTCATTTTTTGTAAATATGCTTCGACATACTTATACTTCTGGAGTTAATTTAAATTTCAACGAACAGGAAATTTAACTAAGTAATTCACATTTTCCTCCATACTGTTTTTTTTTAAATATTACTTTTGAACAAGTTTTAATACTTTTTTTTAATCATTGATAGATGCTAACTATAGATGATGGCTGTAACTTTTCTAACACAGGAATTTTCTTTAAATAAAAAATAATTTAAAAAACTCGCCGAATATGATTACCGTACGTGACTCTTGTCTGCTTTTCATGATGATTCATGTATATTCTATACTTTGATTTCATGAACAATAAGATGAGATTTCCTTCCTAAATGAGTGTTCTTCATATTCGAAATTTAAATGAATATTTCAAATGTTTGCTTATGATTGACTACATTTGTTTCATATTTCACAAAAATGTGTCTTTGCATACAGTTATTTTTAGAGATAAAAGTTATTTTTGTTAAGACAATCGTTTCAGATAGCTCATTCCGAATAAATGTGCCATTTGATGATTTAAGTATAAGTGGTGTGTTGCAAATTGATTTATTTAATTTTTATTTAACAATTGTTTATAATTAAATTCATTTGACTCGTAAAGTACAGGGCAAAAGAGTAACACGTGATTAAGAGAATAAAAGGGAAGCTATCCATTATGGGTACATAAATATCGCACGTGGCTGGCCGCAAACAAAGCATGGGCTGCACAGCGGCGATATTTGTGGTCTGCTCTCGCTGACAGATTTCGCAGACCTCAGGGTTTTATTTGATGTACGTCATGTCTATAAGTAAACGAACGTCTTTCTTTATATTCGATGCTTCGGTGAATGCCGATAAAAAGGGTGTATAGAAAGTTGCTTTCCACTACGCAAAGTTAAACAAAGAAGAAGTGACGAGGGGTAACTTAATTTCCAATCCTTTATGTCTTTTTCAAAAACATGCTTGTTCTTTTAAATTGATTTTGTGCATACCACACATGTTGTTAAATCAACAATCAATTAGCCTTTAAGATGAATATAGATATTAAATGTTAATTATTAAGTAACTAATATGCAATTATAATATAATTAATGTATATACTATATATATATATATATATATATATATATATATATATATATATATATATATATACATATATATATATAATAGAGGTAAGAAAAATCGCAATAATATTCTGTCTTTATTTAGGTTTATAATAATTTCCAATAAAAAAAATATTGTTTAATTTAAATAAAATTATTTTTGTATAGACGATGACTAGAAAAAAACAAGCTTTGTTCGTCGTTGTTCTTGGAATTACGAGATGTATTTTGTGTGGTAAGATATAATTACCTAATGTGATTAATTTGGGGGAAAAAAAAGAAATTGTTGAGTTGTTTTAAAAAAAAATTAGTTTAACGTAAGTATTTTCATATGTTGCTTATCTAATGCTGGGGTTGGGGAACTTTCTGTTTGTGAGAGCAATACACACCACATGATTTAAAAAAGTACTTTTGTGAGAGCCATACATTACTTTTAAAACCAAACATGCAAGTAAATGTGTGCATTTTCTGTAAAGCGTCGTCCATAAATGATATCACGCGATTTTGGCCGATTTTCCACCCCCTCTCCCCTTGTCACACTTTGTCACAAAAACTTAGCCTTTTGAATATGATGTTAAAAAGCTTTGCCCTCCACCCCCCCCCCAAACCATAGAAGTCATAAATTTTGGTTCAAAATTAGCAATTTACACATTCCTTTTTTGGCATTGAAGTATGTATTTAGTGTACGGCTGAACTTTAATATCGTAACAGGCGTAAAGTTATTTAAACGTCATTAAATAAACTGTAAGATATCACATATTTGATTGGAACTTTTATTTAAAGTTGCGCGTTTTCATGTGACGTCACATTTCTAAAAGACCTCCACACACTTTTATTTTTTGTAGATGCGTGGCGTCATTTATGGACGGCTCCTAATTTCAACACTTAAAGTAAAATAATTTTTATATCTCTGAATATATTTTATTTGCATTGTTATGAATTTTCTAATCAATAATGAGTACTTCTTACCATTAATTTGATTTATGGTGCTGCATGCCTTTGCTGATGGTTTTGCAGTCTTGTTGGAACGTAGTAATGTTATCTTCATGCAGACGTGGATACTTTTTTATATGCAATTAAAGTAGACTGAATAGTTTTGTTTTAAATAATGGAACATTTGTCTGCAAGCCATATGCAACCATCAACAGAGACACATCTGGCTCGCGAGTCATGGTTTCCTGACACCTGATGTTATGTAATTGAAATGAATACACTTTAGATTATTGCAGATTTTAAAAAAAAATAATTGTGATTCTTATGCATACCTATCTATATTTCTAAATATAGTTCTTAGTATAAATATCTTGAATATATTTACACAGTGAACCATATTACTACTGTGAACATTTTAACGTACACTATAATTTTATTGATAAGTGTAATGTGTGTTTTCTGAAATTTTAAACATCATTTAAGTTTTATAAAGTGTTTTTATAATTTACCAGATATTTTTAACATCTCATCCAATTGCTTACCTGCAGAAGAAGGTAAACAAAGTACTCTATCGTTTCAAATAACTAATTTCAATAAGATCAGGTTCAATGAGGTGTTTATTCAAAAACATGAGACAACTATAGCAGTATGCAACATGAGTGATGTCTGCAAGGATTTGTTACCTTTACATATGAGAACTTCTTTCAGTGATGATACACATACGTCAGACATAATGTTTAAAATAAGGATCAATAACATATCCAGAAATCATGAAGACGTTTGGTCTCTATTACATCCGAGTTTCAAACATTCATGCAATCTCCGAGTTTTTCGTAAGTATGGGTTTATTGAAACTACATTAATACATCATTTTGAAAACAATTAGTCAATGAGTAAACGGCGGTTATATTTCCAACACGCATTTTGGTTTTGGTCCCATAACCTCGTTGTCGTATGGGGTTCTAAAGTTTCCATTAGAACTTTCCCGGGTCCTGGTAGATCTTGGCGGCGCCGATCATTCATCACTATGTTTATTGTGGTTTTAACGTGGGCTAGAACCCACGCCCCTCAGCTTGTTAGGCGAACGCACTATTGACTTCTCTATCCAACAATTACTAATGTATAAATAGTACGTTATGTATGTCTCATTACTAAATTTCAAAACATTTAGATATACCCATTATAGTCGTCCATAGGGTTGGTGTCAACCAGTGCGTTTGCGCCTGGTGTCACTCCCTCACGACTTACCCCATAAACCCCCGACTCTGCCAGTGCAAAATAACGTGAAAATACGTCATTTTACATAATGGTGTCACACCTTGTGATTCTGTACACATTCTGACATCCATCCTAGTAACGCCCCTGATATCAATAGCACAAATAACTAATAAACATAACATTACCTTCCTCATATTTAAAAAAAAATTAATTGCTTCTGTTTTTAAAGTATAATTATAACATGTTGGTGTTTTAATTATGCATGCAAGGATTTTTTTTTCCTTCGTGATGATAAGGTGTCATTAAGTTGAATGTATTGTTGCATATTTTAATAATTTTTTTGTACATTAAAAAAAAACAAAAAAAACACGAAACAATTATTTAATAATTGCAAGTACCTAGCTTAAGCTTTCTAAAACAATTTAATAAGTACAATGGAAAAGTTAATTTTCGTCAATAGACTCATTTGATTTTTCTGAGGCCAATTTTAAAGAATATCGGAATAATTAAATAATAAGCCTGAATTTAGGGTCCGTACTATCCGTTTCCGAAAATTAATACCATATGTACTACATCATTTTTAGGAGTCATAATAAAGAAGATCGTAAACAAAACTTTTGTTGTTGTTTTTAATATTGATTTGGGGAATTTTGTTTAAGTGATCATAAATTGAAGATATAGCCACTTCTACATTTAAATGACTTTATATCCTATTTTAATATTCAAAAATTAGTTAACACATGCAACTACCAGATCTGTGTGTTTTGTAAAGTTTTAATCCTGTGGACAAATACTATTATAGAGTACACATTAAAACAATATTTTTTTTTAAATGAATGATTTTTTCGTACATATGGAAAGGGCTAATTTAAAATGTAATGATTGTATTACACATTTTCCTTTTGTACACCATCCGTCAAGTACCAGGTCAACATATTGTAAGGAAAAAAGTAACTTTCTTAGAACGATTGAGCTTTAAGTGTTTAATGATATGGATATTATGTGCCATACGAATAAATGAGTAGGTAAATTAGTTAAACATAAATTACACATTTATTTGGTATTGTATTTCCTTGTTTAAGCAATGATTTGGTAAACGTGAGTGTTCTGAGCTCCATCGTGTCAATAACTGGTTACGGCTTAGCTGGGAATTTATCTCCATAAAATGGCTATTAAAATTATAATATTTCCAACGCTTTTGTTCTCCGTTAATAAATAAATCAGAAACATTTAAGGTTAACACATTTAAAGAAAGAGAGATGACAATGAAAATAATATCATTTATAATATTTTTGCTGTTATTTTATGAAGAAGAACAATGAATTAACATATATATGATAAACAAATTGTACTTAAATGTAATGTCAACATTTTTGTTTAAAATTTCATGGATATGTAAAATTATTACTTTTAAAATTTGAACCCCACTTATTAGATATTTTGATTCAATTAAAAACAATTACAGATAAACCAGACAACATATCTTGCAAAGTAAACAATATCCTAGAAGAAGTAGTAATAACTTGTCAGTCTTCACCTATTTATCCATCAGCAAAATGTCTATATTCTATGAATGTAAGTATTGATATTATTTCACTTTTTTTTTAGGTAAAATACATTATTTGAAAACAAATAATTTATAAATATGAATTTAAAATATATATTTAACATGTTTCTGTTTCAACAGAGACATATACAGTTGTTGAAAACAAAAATCGATTATATTGAAAAGGAACTGCATGGATTATTTTTATATTTCGAAACATTTTGTACTGTTAGCACACATCTGAAGAAACTTGTTCCCGGATTATATGAAACACATGTTATCGTATACCCGAATTTTACTAATAGCGATGTGGACATCGACTTTGGTGAAAATTACTCATTCACAATTAACATAGGCATGTAAACTTTGTATAATACCTAGTTAGATTAATACTACATACTCGTTTCATGTGCTAAGGAAGTGTTTTCTCTTTTCTAAAATAGTTTTTAATTTCATTAACTGTTATATTTTAAAAGCGCTGTACGTATAGTCCTATACACTATAATGTACATATTTTTATGTTCTTACTTTAACTAAAAGTCGGGCTACGACGCGTTTAAGAATGGATAAAGGTCCTAAACCAAGAACCCCCTGTATATATATATATATATATATATATATATATATATATATATATATATATATATGAATATATATATACTGCCTTTTAAGATAAGTGGATGCAAAAGTAAAATACTTGCATTAAAATGGCATATGGGTGAAACTGTTTCTTTTATAAAAAATATATTATTTTTTAATTTTTTTAAATATTAACTTAAGTATGACTACCCTATTAACTGCTTCTATGATGCTCTAAAGCAATACACTAAGCCTGATAATACATAATATACAAACTTACTATTTATTTCCTTCCACACTTATCAGAGTACCTCAGTGTGAGACTAAAACACTGCCCTAAGATCGTTGCAGAAAACACTGATGTCAAGTGTTCTTGTGAAAGATCTGATTCAAGCATTATCAGAGGCCAGGTTGGCTGGTTTGATAAAAGCAATAATCCAATTTTAATGCCTAATGGGACGAGTGTTTTATATTTCAATTCGTCAATAAGATGTAAGAAAAGATAGAATAACTTTTGGGTTGCACTTTTTATCTAAAACTTAAATAATAAGTTTATGTTTCTTTTTTATTATTATTAAATAATGTTAGTATCAATATATTCTCCAATGAATCTTATATATATATATTAATGTATGCATGTATATAATTCATACAGTTGTAAAAAGTGTCTATTTGTTTACACAACAACTTTTTCATGTTAAGAAACGTTTAACGTATTTTATCTATTTATTATATCCCGGATAATTTCTTTGATGACTGCTTTTTATTATTATTATGTTAACTTGCTTTGTAAGTTTAATCGGACTATACCTTCATTGCTTAATATCCCAATTTTGAACCCTTTCTCGTTATTCAATCATTCTGAAAATTTGCTCACATGTTAAATTTCGGTGATAGTAATTTTGTGAATTTTTGCGGACTTTTTCCATGCTTAGATTTAATGCAATTAAATATTTTTCGATTTACCATGTAACAACGAAAAAGTGTTCGGGGAATGGAGAAGTTCAAGGACATCGCCAAAGACCACGGGGTGTGTATCGCCCAATCAGAGAACATAGCCAGCTCCGCAGACGAGGCTATTTTTAATATCCCAATTTTGAACCCCTTCCCGTTATCCAATCATTCTGAAAATTTACACGCCTGTTCAATTTCGGTTATAGTATTTTTGTGAATTTTGCGGACTTTTTCCATGGCTAGATTTAATTTAATTAAATATTTTTGATTTACCATGCAACAACGACGCATTAGCAGAGATGCAGCGACTCCGATCTCTTCGACCAGAATAATAATGTAATTAAAAACGAATAAAGAGCAATAAACGTTTATAAATGTAATTTTAAAATTTGTGAAGACTAAAAAGTAGAAAATAAAAATGTGTAAATAACACTTTTTAAAAACTAGTCTTATTTTAGAAATGCACTAAAAAGTAGAACATAAAATTATATTGTGACATTTACAGTCAGAAGATACCTTTAGTTCCAAATTTATGAAAATGTAAAATTTTAAAATGAGAGAGGAACGTTAAATCGTAGGTGAAATCGATTATCTCATTTCACATTTTAAATTTATTTTCTACTTTTTAGTGCATTTCTAAAATAAGACTAGTTTTTAAAAAAGTGTTTTTTAAAAATATATTTTTAATCATCAAGGTTTAATATTATACTTGTTGCTTTTCTTTCATTCTTAAAAGACCTTCTAATCTGTATATCATAATATATTGTTAATGCCCCATTTGGTTAAAATTTGGCTTTTCTTTGACATTATGCAATAACAGAGATTTTATGAAAGTGTTTTAAATGTAAGTGCGCTTAAAATTTTGGGAGACAGTGGTGTTGTAAGGAAAAATTAGTAATAAAAAAAAGTAATAGAAATATTAAATAAAATAAAAATAAAATAATAAAACCACAAATAATTAGAAATAAGCACTCATTTCTTATATATACTGTCTGACCGATTTTAAAGATTATTTCCTATTTCTGTTATTTCTTTATTTTAAAGAATATGTCCTTGAATATTTACTAATTAAAGGCTATATTTAAAACATAATTTTAAATATCGAGGTGATGTTCTCTTATAAATAACTGCAGCTATAAAATAATACATATGTTCTAAAAATAAGTAGGGACAATTATATACAGTATATATGTATATCTATAAATGCATACACATTCTATGTAAAATACAAAATACACAAACAAATTGTGCAATGAAAACAATAAATTTGAGCTTTATTTTTAGACTGATACGACAGTGAACGTTTCGGCTAATTCTATGTAATAGTAGTAGTATATATATATATATATATATATATATATATATATATATATATATATATATATATATATATATATATATTAATTTATGTACTTTGAATTCTTTTAATGTAATTGATATTATTCTTTATTTCAAAATGGATTTTATTCATATTATGTTCATTAATAGATTATATTTGCAAAGCTACAACTTTCCCAGAATGGAATAGCTACAATTCATCAGTAACATACGCTCCGTTGGTCGTTGGTAAGTTGTTTTAAAATATTAATATAACATAAAATTGTCTTTAAAAATAGATTGAGATTTATATATTTATTTTTTTTTAAATTGGTGTTTTTTAGCCTTTTTTGCTTCTTTGTTTAAATGAAGGTCTGGAGGTTAATCATTATATATTACTAGATGAATGACAAAAAAACTATGTATGAGTTAGCCTGACAGAGCGTAACAAAACAGCGAACGTTTCGGCAAATAGCCTTCTTCAACGAACAAATAGTACACAAATAAAACGAATATTAAGAAATAAATAATAAAAACTTAGCTGCAGTGAAATCCAAAGAGTCAATGAGAGCAATAGTATGAAGAGAGTAGTGTGAGCTTATATAGGAAAGGAGAGAATTAGAGTGGCAAATCAATTAGGTTGTCAGCGCAAACACAACATTCATCCCATGTGATGCAAGGGTCCCATAATCTTGGATTAGTCTATTATCCAGGATGACCTTACCGCGTGAGTTTGTGCAAGAGAACATGGCGGTGACAGACACGTCATCGACGCCCATATGGTCGCGTCCATGGAAGTGTCGGGATACTTGTTATGTATCTAACGGTCTCTAAGCCTTATTGCAGTTTGACCCACATTTTAAGTCATTATAGATAGAAGTATGAGATCGGAAGATCAAAGTAAATGGAATATAGAGAAAAAAAAGAAAAACATGTTGATAAATATCAGGTGACTACTGTATATTATGTATGTGAAATGAGTATATAGTTTTAAATCACTACAACTTCCTGTATATTCATGTAAACTTTCCAGCCAAAATAAGTAGCATCAACTGCACAACAAATCAACTAACTTTGAACGTTATTGTAACGTGCACAGGTCAACATATCTACCCCTTAGCCAAATGTTTTTTCATGAGTAACTCATTGGTAAGTTCTTTTAAAAAAATTTTTTTTTAAATAGATAGTTTAATTTTCTTTCTCAAGTTGTGGCTTAACGAAAATGTGTTCAATTAAATGTAATGCATAGGAAAACGTGGACGTTTATTTTTATAATACCCAGTTCTACATCACGTAAGTGGATTTTTCATTGTTATTATAGTGATTCTGACAAGGTTAGGATACTTTCAAGTAACAATTACTGAGAAGCAGCTGTGTAGCTTAAATCTATAAAATGCTAACTAACTTGATCATTTGGTAGTGATATATATCCTACATAAATCAAACGCTAAACATTCTTTTAAAAAATATAGGTGATTTAATGTGGACATCTGAACATTATCAAATCTTGATTCAGCGACATTTGAACTTGGGACTAGCGTAGATTTGACGGTAATCTATTATTTTCTAAAACCATTGAAAATCGTGGTATATTTGCGTTAACTAGACTGCGCTGCTCTGATTTTTCGTTATCAGCTTAATCATTCATGAAGCAAATTATCATATTTCTTGCAATAACTACGTGCCATTTGTTGTTTCGATACATTTGTATTTTTATTTCTCCTTTCTGGTTCTGAAGTGGTTTGAGGGTGTTCAGTAATTTTAATAATATACAAAAATAAACATCCACGAATTCGTTTACTCTCATTTAAATGATGCATTAATGCAAAGTTTTCCACAAATACTACCGCTACATGAACATTATTCCCAACGTGAACAATTTATATTTGTGTGTTCTAATTTTAATTAAAGTCATTCAAAATTCCTCCATTAGTAAAGACATTTTTTCAGCTTCTCAAAATCGGAATCAATTTTCCAGCACGTTAAATCTATTGCAATAAGGTCCACTTTTTAAGTATAAAATTATATTTTTAACTGCAATCTCAAACTGGCTAAAATATGTATAATCAATGTGTGTTTGTTTTGTTTTATCATTTTGCGGCTTTTTTGTTTAAATTTTAAAAAAAGTTGTTTTAAATTAAGTTTTACTTATATTATAAAACAATCACTTCTGCTATAATTTTGTAATTTGCTTAGGAGTTTTGATATGATATCTTCAAGACAGTTTAATTAGTTACCTATCAATTCGTTCATTTTAAGAATATTCTGTCTATGCATTATTTCAATTTATTATCTCTAGTCTTCAATTTCTGAATTGTCCATCTATTATTTTTTGCATATTAAACTCCTACTGCTTGCTACATGTTTGTAGGTTCAAAATTTAGAGTTTCATTGCTGTTCAACTTCGACCCGGTGCCGCAAATTGATTTTTTTAAAATTTACAAACGGTTTTTTCGCGTATTTTGGTAAGTTATATGATAATTGATGTTTGATGGAAAACAATGTTGATTTGTTTCTTTTTCAAACTCATGTTTAATTCAATCATTCATTTATTATTTTTTTTTATTTTAAAATTAAACACATTACAATAAATCAATTTACTTGTTTAATTTCTTGAAGAAACATAAATGGAGTCTTTTCAAAAATTTAACCTCCCTGATAAATGAGTGTCTTGCATAATTCTCTAATGCACACTTTGTCTAGAACTATTATAATTTAAATTTGATTGCGTAGGCACAGTCTTAACGCAAAAGTTTTAACTTAAATAATAGTATTTTTCGTAATAAACTATTGTTTATAAATGTCGCCTGTACATTAAAATATAATATACTTATGAATTTCATATATTAATGTGAGAATTTTTTAAAATTTTATTTTTGTATAGGTTAATTTAAACAGCACCGTTTACTACAATACTGAACATTTAATAGAC
This sequence comes from Ampullaceana balthica, assembly GCA_944989445.1. Classification (NCBI taxonomy): domain Eukaryota; kingdom Metazoa; phylum Mollusca; class Gastropoda; family Lymnaeidae; genus Ampullaceana; species Ampullaceana balthica. The sequence continues at coordinate 127,891 of CALYLW010000588.1, read as the reverse complement.
GAACAAATCCATTACAAATATGTATGCATTGCCAACATACCAAGAACAATTATGTCAAACGGACTACATGAAATAACTGTTTATGTTTATCCAAATATCTCTGTTGACGACACAGACATTGAATTTGGTACGAACCTCTCATTCATACTCAATATGGGTACGTTTTAAATTATAAATTAACTAGTGTATTACCCGTAAAAAATGACGGACGTTTTCAGCTGAAATCCATTTCTTTTGAAAAAATACAATTTTTTAGGGCGCCTACTGCGCCGATCTTTTTCAAAGGCCCTACTAACTTGTCCTTGTTTGATAAATACGAAATATTAAACTTTCTGAAATACAAACAAAGTATTTTATAATAGGGGTTGTAGGGCACCTATGGCGCCCCCTTTGTTTTTTGATTTTATAATTAACCATCATCAACTCCTCTTTTTACATTGTTCCCTTTTTCAAAATTAAAATATGAGCTAAAACAATCAGGTCATATATTTTTTTTTACAGCGCATCTTTAAGTTGCACACCTTTTAATGCATTGGTGCAGTAATTTGGTGCAAAGCTTTTTAAAATTAGTATAGCGTTACATTCACACATACATACATACAGACGACAAGAATTATATATATTGATACTTTGTTCACATTTCAGCAAGTTTATTATTTAGTATTTATCAAACACGGATACGTTACTTATGTTAATTATGAATATTGTTTACCGTTGTCTGTATGGATGAAAGTTAGGTGGTGCTGAGATCGATTTTTTTATAAAATATTATATGACGTCATTGTTTTATGCTTATATTTTAATTTTTGAAAAGGGAATGATGTACAAATAGGATTTGAGCTGAACCGCGGCGTAGCATACGCTGCTAATAATTTAGTGACATGTTGTCTGTATGTATGTATGGAATAATGCACAAAAAGTAGTTCATAATAATTATAAATCCTCAAATCCTATTTTTACATCGTTCACAGGCCACGGCTTTGAGGGTTCCACGCATTAACAAACCACCTAATTAGTGTTAGGTACCCATTCAGGGCTGCGTGACTCAGGGATGCCCTAGGCCCCGGGAACAAATCCTTGCTTTCACATGGATTCAAACTCGTGACCATCGATACGCCAGTCGAGCGCGCTGCCATTCGACCACCACGTTACATTATTTAGTTTGGGAACAATTCATTCAAATACATATATTTCTTTATTTAAATATACTGAAATAGAATGTAATCATTTTTCTAGAAAATGATGAACACATCGAATTTTTTTCTTTTCTCAAATAGAAATGTATAATACAACTTTAAAGTACACCTTTACTAATGATATTGTTCAATTAGCAAATATTTTAAATGAAGATGAATAGGTAAATAAATACAATTAAGTGTGTAAAGGCTATATTTTAAATACTAAATTTAGAAGTAATTTTTGCTAAGGTTTTAGTGATTTTTAAGTGACATAAAGTAGAAAAAAAATAAAAGTGCTGCTTATTATTTTATGGAATCGCTTATTACAATTTCATTTCAAGTAGTAAATAGAATAAACATGGAACTAAATTCTATTTAAACAGCAAACAGTTTTCTAAATGAAAATGTACCTTGTATTTATCAAACTAAAATGTAAATTTTAAAATTTATAAGAAGCATAATAGTTAATAGATTGTTATACACGCTGTAAATGGCATTTGTAGCAAAAACAAAGCTTTCTCGTGGCCGAAAAACGTACAGCTTTATTAAGAGTAAGGCAATACAATATATATATATATATATATATATATATATATTTACAATTAATCAACAAAACACATTTTTTAACAAAATAAAGGCGTGTACTTTCTTACAGCTGAATAAAGAAAGGTTGTCACCTATTTAGCTCATAAGATATTGATAACAGTTTTGAAGTAAGATGCATATTTTTTTTTAAATTTTCTACAATTTATCTAAGCTGATACATCACTTATCACCAGGGCTGACAATGAAGATCTTGTCATTTTAGTTGTTTCCACAAGTATTTGTTTACTAGCTTTGATTATATTCCTTTATTGGCTCTATAACAAGGGTACGTAACATTTAAGTATATTAAGGTTCCATAGTTCGTATAACCAATCATTGTGCATCTTTTATCCCTTTACTCTGTTATTAGAAGGGTTGATCATTTAAATACACATTTTTTTAAAAAACAATGCCAGAATTTATATCGTATCACATTTACTTTTCTTTAAAATAAGCTCCACCCACACAATGTTTTCAAAAATTGGATAACATATGCATTTAAATATATTGCACATTAATGATCTAACAGCTGCCTAACAATAAGAAACCAGTTCTTTCCTACCTAGCCATTAGTATTTCCTAGTTCAATTCTCTGCTGCCAAATAACCTGTAGTCTTTCATATATATATATTTAAAAAAAATGAAAATAAAAAATGCCGATGTACAATAAGGAGCTTTTAAAAAGCATGTATTATTTATAAGTTAACTTTAACCACCACATTAAGTGTATGGTGTTATTTTGAGTTTTAGTTCAATTTTAATTATGTTGTCGATATTCATTTAATAAAAAATTAATAGCTAAATTAATTTCCTTACAGCTACCAATGTTCGAGCTAATATTTATGATGCCATCAGCGATGTGTTTAGATTAGAGGACATGAATGTGTATCAAGGTGATAGATATTATGTCAATAGTCCATGTCAACCACTCAGTGTGATCCAAGATAATCAATTAAATGAAGAAAATCATCTTTACGAATCAATGTAATACACGCGATAATATTTAATAATAACTTTATAAAACATTGTTTTTATTTTTGGGTTTATTCTTTTTTAAATAACGAGAAAAATAGTGTTGCTTAATTACTGAAGTAAAACATAAGATATACACGGCAGACATATATACAATTCTTAAGAAAGAAGATTCGAGTGTTTAACTTTTTAACAACAGTTAATGCTTCCTTGTTAGGCTTGAAGATAAACTCATTAATGAGCCCACAGTAAATTATTCAATTTGGAGATGAATTCATTATCATTAAAATATAAATAACATATTTACTAGTAAACTTCTCAAGTCTGTCGAGAGATGATTTTTTTGTCCATACATTTAAGTGACACATAATAAAGTGTTAGAGCATTTTAAATTCAACGCGCTACGTGCTTGATGGTCTAGAATGTATTTTAACTGCGATACAATATAATGCATTTATTCATTCATTTATTATTTATCATTCATGTAATTAAATATTTTCAATTAATCCTTTGTTTTGTAACATACTTCATTGACATTTATTATTATTGAATGGGAGAGCTGACACAGTCAAATATTTAGAAGAACAATTAAAATAAATATTTATAAATTTGTCAAATCAAGTGTCTTACTTTTGCTCTTTAAATGCAAATTACGTTTTCGTTAGAATCCTTACATTAAAAGAGAATTAAATCACAGGATGGCAGTGATAGTAATTAATTTTGAAATGTAGATTCCACTTTAAGTATATTTCCTGTTTCAATGTACCATTCCAAAACACTTTTTTAATGACAAATTAACTTTTTTTTCTCAATCGACACTTTCAGGATAATTTAACATTTCTTTAAGAAAACATAAATACATAATTAAATTTAAGCTTTTCCTTAACAAGAAAAATGCATAACTAAGAAAAGTTTGCATATATGATTTATTGCATGTAATGTAAGGAAAATTCGAGCCAAATTTTGATTGATGCAGATGGAAAAACCGACTTACATAGCAATGCATTCCTTAGTAGTCTCGTTGCTGTTATAACATTCCATCTTTTTAAAATTTATTTTAATTCTCAAACGTTAGAATATACTGTAATAAGCTTATGTTGAGGTTATTTTAATTCAAAATTATTCATTAAGTTATTTTTAAAATAACTTAAAAAACAATTAATTGTATATTATTTTGTATGTTTTTAAGCTTAAATTTTTATTTTTATTACCTGTTCAAATTATGTCAAATCTATACTGAATATTAGTGTTTCTATGCTTATCCCTATATCATTGGTTTTTATTAAATTTTAAAATGTATATAATTTGTTTGCTTTACGTATTGTTTATGTCCGAGTTTCTAACTGAAGGAAGGAAGACGTTTTTTTTGTTTGTTCTAATCTATGGAACATCAAGGATAGAAGTATCACAATATATACATAACACTTGATAAGGAAAGTAACGAATCAGCATTTCAAAAAAAAAGGAATTTTTGATACTCAGCCAAGAATGTACATTATTATATTTTATATTTCAATCCTGACTCAATCATTAAAGCGAAAAACATTCAAGAAACCTTAATCATTACACATCGAAGTGGTTAAAATATTACATTTAACACTAAATTAAAACCGATTTTTTAATAAAATCTTTTTTTTAATAAATTTAACAGATAATTTCTAGCACATATTTTTTTATATCTATATAAATGAAATATAACATATACATAATAAAATAGAGAAAATTTACAGAACATATACACATTATATAATGCCATGAAGATATTTTGTTAAGTATGTCACTCAATTATAATATTATTATTACACATTGAACACACAATCTCATTTAATAACACACATAAAAATGCGCCAAGTACTCAATACTCTTATAATTGTATTTTCTTTAAATTTCAAAATTTTAACTGAAAGACAACGTAAAAAAATACATGTTTAAGTGTTCCCCACTTTTTTGAGAATTTTTGTAGATTCCACTAATTTCAATATTAACATTTTAAAAAATATGTTTACAATTAAAAGATATTTTTTTGAAAAGTTAATTGAAAATAAGAGTGCAAATAAATTCAAGATAATCAAATGCGTAACCTATCGCTTTTGTTTATACGTTTCTATTATGTACAAAAAAAATTGTTTTCATTAATTTAAATTAATTTTAGTAATTATTTTTCAAACGTCTTTATTCCAATTACATTTTACTCAATTTCATCAATGTTGAAAAATATATCCATCATGATCCAGATTGAAATCAATAGGTATTTTAAACTGAACATCTTACACCAATTGGTCCCGGGGGCCTTTAAAGCATTTTTTTTTATTGTGTAAGCTGTATAAATATTATTTTATTCATCTGATTCAATTGAAATTTAATGAGGTTGTTGGGTGCGTATAGTATGTGTGTTGTTTTTAGAATAGGCAGGGGTATAACAAAGAATGTATTAACGGGATCTCTTTTCCAGGTTTAAGTATTTTTAATAGAAATGTCCTTCAATTTGGTATATTATATAATATGAAATACATTATTGTCATTGTAAAAATTAGTTGACATAACGTTACCTGCTCTCAAAATAAGCATGCGTAAAGTTTTCATTTTGACCATGTTGTTTTAGTAAAAAAAAATGTTATTTATATTCCAAAGAAATCATAATGGCAATAAGTGTATTTTAAATAAATTATATAAAAAATTCATGTTAGATATGCTTTAGGAAAATTTGTTAAGAAAATAAACACAGTTTTTTTTTGTTTTTTTTAATTAGTTGTTTTGCCATATTAGTTTTATTACTATTATACACACAAAATAATATATGCCTTTAACACACACATTTCCATACATGTCCTGATTGACAAGTATTTACTTACACGAACTCGTATTACTATCTACCAAATGTTAATATCACATAAAATATATGTATAATAAGAGAGAGAGATAGAGAGAGATAGAGATAGAGAGAGAGAGAGAGAGAGAGACTGCGAATTTATTTATAATTGCGTGGTGGAGTGAATTAACATTCTATGACGGTGATGCGTCGATTTCTGAACATGTATATGAATTTTTTTGTGTTTAACTAAAGTTAGGAAGATTTAGAGTGCAATGTGTTTTCTGTAGTTGTTGAACATGTTTGTAAAGCGCTGTGAGCCCAGTTGTAGGCTGGGGTACTGCGCTATATAAGTGAACAAATAATAATAATATTTCCATTAACGCTAAACGATAAAAAATGATCTTTTCATGATTCTTCTAATTTGAAATAAAAAAATACACAACATTTATTAATAGCATCTTTTAAATGTTATTATGTTTAATTTTACACGCTTTTATTTAAGTCACAAAGTTTGTATGTTGTATCCCTCCATCAAATCTTGTAACGTAAAATTAAACCACTTCTGATTGTTAGAGATCTCAAAATTTTACCACATATAGATCTTGGATGACAATGCATTGTATCAAAATTTCAGATCGATCGAATGTACCGTAATTAAATTAATCAATTTTTAGTTATCTCTATTTATCACTATTTAGAATGTATGGTCGTCAGCTAGAGTTGACCTCCACGCCTCACTGGTTTCACTCCAGCCCTGGTTTACCGAATTCCCGTGTTTACATCAAGGACAGGGGAGATCAGCGCGTTTCAGTCTGTAAATGTTTGTAAATAAAAGCGTGTCCTTTTTAAAAAAAAATTTTTACATTTTACTTATTTAGTTTTACTGTTTGTTTTTTTTTAAAATAAATTATATATCAGAAGCTGTAGAAACCACACAAATTTCCACATTTTCATTAACGTTGTGAGCGTTATGTTCAATTTCATTGATGTCAACATTAATGAATGAATTATCTAAATTATCATTGTTGAACAAATAATCTCCTACATTAGCACCATCAATAGTTTCATATATGTTACAGCTGTGCTGTAATTCAAGTGCTGTGATGTTTCTTGTAACTTGTGTATTTAATGCTATGTATCCACAAGGAGTGCTTAGCTGACTATCTTGATACACGTACTCGACAGGCATAATGTAGCCGGTATTTACTTCATCGTATTTATCGACCCCATCTTTTCAAACTGTACAGATGACACAATTGTCGAAGGTACCACCAGTAGCTGTTTAAAAGAATTCGTATTAAAAATGGTTGTGGTCATTTTAAAACAATGTAATCTAGCATATATGTCGTTATAAATTAACATTGCTTAAATTTGTTTATAATGTAAAAAAGTAAATGTGAGATCCCCTAAAGTATATAACTGTATGTGTATTAAACTCTAATTATTTTTCAGGTCCCTTTGAGCTCGACTTAGCTACCTCCGATTGCAAATGAAATTTCGTCCCACCAACACTAAACGCTACCCAAACTATCGTATTCACACACATACACACACAAACACACGCACACAAATACTAAAAATATTGCAAAACTAAGTTGTACGAATCCTGAATGTGTTAAACTTTGAGACTAAAAAAATGAATTCCTGTTTTCGATTTTTTCGCACGATTTCAATACAGAGTAGAGGCGAAAATAAAACATGAAAGAAACTATTAAAATGTGAGTTTAAACTTGTGTTCTTACAGTCAACGTAGAAGCTAAAATAAAGCTATTTCCTTAGGTGCAATGACATGTTAGCTTTAGCTTACGTCTTGATAAATTAATTTATATTCCTTGGGGAAAAAAGATATTTAAAAAAAAATTACATTAAGTTTATAGAAAATATATTGTAACAAATAAATCCAAGTTTCGTCTATCGTTTTCACGTTTACAACAAAGACATCTGTCAAATAATGAATTCACTTTATAAACATTACATCCTGCAGCCAAATTCGCTCTCCAATAATCTGTTTACAACGACTCTACGGTCTCCATCAATTCCACTCTAGTAGATGGGGTAAGTGTGTATCCGTGCCCTACCAATGTCGTTCTGACTAGTTCCTACTAATTTTACCATATCTCCAATAAAAAAAAATATATGTCGGTTAAGTTCTGAGCAGTCTATCCTATAACGGCCATCAACAGATCATTACTTATAGTATCCGTCCCAGGTCCCCATTTTACTCGTTCTATATTCAATATGTTTCAACTTTCCCAGAAAATAAAATTGTGAAGTCTAGTCATTGTTACTAATTTTTGAATCTTAATTCTGTTGCTTTGCGCTCAATCCCGCTTTCTCTCAAATATTTCACCAAAGGTACCACACAATATTGTGGCGAGAAAATAAGGATTGCATTATATGTTGCAAATATTTTATAATGTCTTTTTATGAGCTTTATAGAAATTAATATATATATATATATATATATATATATATATATATATATATATAAATATATATATATATATATATATTCCCGGTATTGTTATTTAGTGTAATAGTGCTGCGAAATCGTAAAATGGCGGATGCAATTTGAAAAAAACGTGTCAATAAGGATACGCATTTATCAGAAAATAGCATTTTAAATGAGGCCTCTAACAATATACAATTACATGGTAAAACCGATAAATAATTGATATTACTTTTTTGTCCCCATGATTTATAGGTTAAAAAAGTTATAAAAACCTATTTAAAAAATAATAAAACGTCAGTTACTTATAAATTACAGATGTTAATTACCTGAGTTTTTGTAAAGCAATACAAATAAAACAAAGATCATAAGACACAGGATTGCTGCTGAAACCGTGACCACCAATAAAATCGATATCCTTGAGCTGGTGTGTTCGGGTCGATGCGCTTCTAAAACTAAATGTAATGTAAAAGATCAAATTTAATTTTAGTTATTGTATTAATTCAAATTTGGCAAGAGTGACACCATTAGATAAGCCTGCGATATTATAATCATTTATAAACCTAATAAAATAGCAAGTCAGACATAAGCCTTAGAGAGGCGTAGGAGCAATACTCTTTTGATTAGAAGAAGCGTCTTTATTAGGCAGGGTAAGATAATGCTATTTAACTTTTGAAAATTATGTAATAAGAAAACTTGCTAATCTGTTTTTGAATGTTTCAAGTTATCCATTTTTTAAAAATTTAGTTGGTGACATATTGTTTTATTTTTTTAAAAAAGGCATTGTGATGAGACTACAAAGATCAATCATTTATTATTATGTACAAGCTAAAAAAGTATTTATAAATATATATAAATAGTATATATATATATATATATATATACATACACATGATGTATATGTATATATATATGTAGATATATGTATATATATATATGTATATACATATAAATACATAGAAACTTACTGTGTAACAAGATTAATACATATGATATCAAGGTTTATTTTATATTTAGTATGGTTTTTCTTGTTTTTTTTAAAAAATTGTTATTAAAAATTAGTTTTAAAATTTGAATGTCTCATTGTATTGAAAACATGAACAAGATAATGCATTTTTTTTCATACACAAAATTAACATTATTGTTTTTGTTTTATTGTTTAATGTTTACTTACCTATTAGAAAAGAAATCGATTTGTTAACACCATATTTTTCATCTCCTTCACCGCCAGTTACATTAAGAAACATGAACATGACAATCTCATATGGTCCAGGAACACGATATGTATGTTGCATAGTAAAAGTGCATGTAGAGTTGTAATAAATGTTGTCATTTACACGTTCAACATTTTTTATAACCAATGTACTATTTATAGAGTGATGTGCATGAAAATAATGAAACATTTAATGTTTGAAATGCTATGAATCCTAATAGTATTTGTTGTTTTGTTTTAATCATGTGCTTGTATGCGTCTCTTCGTGTATTTGTATTTTGATTTTCTCGTAAAAAACGACATTTTAACACAGCATAGTAATTTTATAAATGGAAATTAATAGTAAACGTATCCAAATTTGAATATAATACACGGTTTTAATGCATTTTTTATCATAAGAAAAAAAAACAACTAAATCTCAAATGAAAGAACTACATCAAATAATTTTACGATCAAGTTTACAAACATATTAAGAAGAAATTTATCACTTACCACATTGTTAACTGTGAGCACTCGGCATTTAATAATAATAATAATAATAAATTGATTTTTTATATAGCGCTGTATCCCAGTAAGGAACTGGGCTCACAGCGCTTTACATGTTATTATTTCAAGTGTATGTTTTCCACTCAAAAAATTAAATAAACAATTTAAAAATAATTACAATAATTTACTTTTAAAAGAAGTATAAAAAAAACTTTTAAAAAACTGTATGTGTGTACATTTCAATGCAATATGGAGAGCAAGCTTGTGTGCAGGACTTCTTTTTATATTTGTTTAACACCGTTATATGCAACAAAAGTTAAAAACATAATCAGGACATTGTTTACGACAGCAATAAACAAAAATGATCGTTATTATAGCGCTGTACTTCTGTGAGAAACTAGGCTCATATTGCTTCACATAAATTATTAATAAAAAATATTAAAATACGTATTACAAATATCAATGCATTCAATAAACATTGATATCCTAACAACCTAATAAATGACAGTATGGTACACATAAGCTAAGATTTTCGCTAGAAGAAATGTTTTTAAATTAATGTGAAATTAAAATTTGAAGATATCTGTCTGTAGTGCAGTCTTGATAACTCTATTATTTGGAACAATATAAGCATTACAACATAATGAGATGTAATTATTTAAACCATGATGCTAGTCACATGTGATTAATCTCGCTGTAAGAATCTTAGGCAAAGCATTTAGATGCAATACCGATGATGAAAACCAAGGTACCCGTTGAGGGTCGGTTTATTCCGAAGTGACTGTTTCGCCCCCCCTCATTTTACTAGCAATGCCATAGGGTGATGCCGTTTAGGGCCAGAAGGGCCAGTACGAATTATCAAAAGGAACCACGAATAACGCAGCGGACGCCAGCTCTGAGGAAACCTTCCAGTGGGGGTCACACCCTAGGTAGGTCATTGATGACCCCTTACTTAGCGGTAGTCCTAACCATGGAGACTCGTGTGCTTTGCCAGGGTGGCGCCAAAGTGGTAGCTTGTCAAAGGGAGTATAAATTAGTGGGAGGCATTTTCGACTTTCTGTCCTGGATGACCAGGTGGCCGCTCCAGAAGCGACCGCTTCGGGTTTTTTCTCCCGTTGGGGGCTAAATAGCTGAGAGGGTCTTCCGAGAAGACCCATGAAGAGCACTAGGCTGGGGCTACTGATGTTCTTCTACATTTAGGTTATTAAATCATGAAGTTAAAAGTATGAAAAATATATAAATCTAAGTTTACGGCATTGCTCATAAGTTCATATAAAATAAGAATACTTATTCAGTAATAATTTCACAAGTTTTCATATTATCATTTTTTCATAGTCATATCTTCTGAAATTGTTTTTTTTATATTAAATGTGTTTTTTTTTGTTTGTTTATATAACAATGTTTTCTTCCTACATACGCATTATATTGTCTGTACATTATAGAGCAACAAAAAGGTAAGTAAATACATGCTCAGGTCCATTTCTAATCATACACACTGGGCTAAAATAGGTTAATGACTTTTGACAAATAAAACATTGCATTCATTTCACTCGTGTTTTTTCGTGTTGTTTGAATTTATAATGCTGTGCGCAGAGAGTAAAATCGACATAAAGAACTCCAAGTTTCAAGGAAAGAGTTGCGGAGAATAAATAACACCTAGCTAAAAACATGCATTTAGATACATGAACGTTTTGTCTATTAATACAAGATATGCACTATTACAAAAATATAGTATCTATTTGCGGCCATACCAACTCGTGAGAAAGGCTAGGGGAGTAAACCTCGATCACAAATCAGGAGCCGGAATCCCGAAGGCCGTCTGGCGTTGTTTACAACGTCTCTCTGGCAATTCTGTGCGACGTAGTTGATACCAAGATGTACTGGCTCTGCCTCTCCCTTGGACCACTCAGCTGCGTGGAGAGAGGGAGTCTGCTTCACGGGCAACAGCAGACTCTCCACACCAACTGCGCAGGCCTGTGCCCTGGAGAGGACACTCCAGCTTCGCCTCACAGCGTCGACACAACACGGGAAGTAGTAGTGACCGGTTATAAGCCACCCGCTCAATTGGCGTAGAGCTGGCGCCAGGGATTGCTTCCAACGTTGGGAGAGATATCTTTGTCTCATTGGACAGCTACCGCCCGCCTCAAGCTGGGCAGCCCCCAGTCAATAAGGTGTTGTCCCGCCACAGTCTGCCTGCCCTACTGGGTGCGTAGGGCTTAGGGTGCACACATGCCTGACAAGTAGACTGTAAACTCATGCACCAACCAATACAAATATAAATAAAAAAGCGAAAAGGAAAACCCCAATCCTCAAGCTGGGGACCTGGAATGTACGGACGCTGACACCCGGGATGTCAGACGACCTTAACGATATCAGCGATGCCAGGAAAACATATGTAATAAACAACGAACTGGCAAGACTGCATGTAGACATAGCCACCTTACAAGAGACACGGCTGTCAGGTTCTGGTTCATTAAGAGAAAAGGACTACACGTTCTTCTGGCAGGTCAAAAGCGAGGAAGAAGCCAGAGAGCATGGTGTTGGATTTGCTGTACGAAACACACTTTTGGGAATGGTAGCACCCTGCCAACAGGGAATTGAAAGGCTTCTTACACTTCGCCTACACACCACAACAGGGCCCGCCTACCTAATTAGTGCATATGCTCCCACACTCAATGCAACCATGCAGACGAAAGATGAGTTCTACAACCAGTTGGACTCACTGTTAAGCTCGATATCCAAAGATGAGCACGTGCTACTGCTGGGTGACTTTAACGCTAGAGTGGGTGCAGACTACACCTCATGGTCCTCTTGTCTCTGAAGATTTGGCACAGGAAAACTGAACGAAAACGGACAGAGACTCCTGGAACTATGCTCTTACCACGATCTATGCATCACCAATACTTTCTTTCAGACAAAGCCGCAACATAGAGTGTCCTGGCGACATCCCCGCTCTAAGCACTGGCACCAATTGGACCTAATTATTACCAGGCGCTCTGCACTGAAATATGTCCTCCTCACTCGAACTTTCCACAGTGCCGACTGCGACACAGATCACTCACTGGTATGTTGCAAGCTGAGATTACTGCCCAAGAAAACTCACCGTTCCAGACCAGTAGGCAGACCCCGCATTGATGTGAGTAAGACTTCTCACCCAGACAAGAAAGCCGAGTTCATAGAAGCTCTCTCCAACTCACTAGACTCTGACCCGCCAGGCAACAGCACCAAGGAAAAGTGGGAACATCTCAGACTGACCATCCACAGCACAGCCATGCAGATCTTCGGAAGAAAAAGGAATCAAAACAATGACTGGTTTGAGGCCAACTCAGCCACACTCACCCCTGCCGTAGAAGAAAGACGAAGTGCCCACCAAAAATACAGGCACTCCCCAAAACCACAGACACTGCAGGCGTACAGATTAGCCAGGAGCAATGTTCAGAGATTAGCTAGGCAATGCGCAAACGACTACTGGCTCCAACTCTGTCAGAGCATCCAACTAGCGGCCGACACCGGTAATATAAGGGGGATGTATGATGGCATTAAAAAAGCCATGGGGCCTTTTAAGAAAGTCATTGCCCCATTGAAGTCCTCAACTGGAGAAATAATACGCGACAGGGCTAAACAGATGGACAGATGGGTGGAGCACTATTCAGAACTTTACTCCCAACAAAATCATTTAACCCAAGATGCCATCGATGCCATCCAAAGCTTCCCCCTCATGGCAGAACTGGACGACATACCCACCCTAGCAGAACTAAAAGAAGCTATTGAGCGATTACCAATAGCCAAGGCCCCCGGTGAGGACGGAATACCACCAGAGATCATCAAGTGCGGCAGTAGTGTATTGCTGGAACACCTGCATGGCCTCCTCTGTCAGTGCTGGAAAGAAGGAGCTGTACCAGAGGATATGAGAAATGCCAATATTATCACGCTGTATAAAAATAAAGGAGACAGAAGTGACTGTAACAACTACAGAGGCATTTCTCTCCTTAGCATCGTGGGTAAAGTCTTTGCACTCGTTGTTTTAAATAAACTGCAACGACTTGCTGAAAGAGTATATCCTGAATCACAGTGCAGTTTCCGGGCAGAAAGGTCAACAATCGACATGATCTTTTCTTTACGACAACTTCAAGAAAAGTGCCGAGAGCAACACATGCCCCTTTACCTGGCCTTCATTGATTTAACAAAGGCTTTTGACCTGGTCAGCAGAGATGGTCTGTTTACAGTCTTGGCAAAAGTTGGCTGCCCACCGAAACTGCTTAGCATTATACAGTCATTCCACGATGGTATGAAAGGCACGGTACAGTATGACGGTTCAACTTCCCCTCAATTTGATATCCTCAGTGGAGTCAAACAGGGCTGCGTCCTCGCCCCGACACTCTTTGGCATCTTTTTTGCCTGCCTGTTGAAACATGCCTTTGGATCCTCAACCGAGGGGATCTATCTTCATACACATTCCGATGGCAAACTATTTAATCTGGCCAGGCTGAAGGCAAAGACGAAGATCCGAGAAATGGTCATCAGGGACTTGCTTTTTGCAGACGACGCTGCCATTGCAACTCACAACGAAGCTGATTTGCAAAGCCTGATGGACCGCTTTGCCAAGGCCGCCAGGGACTTCGGACTAACTATCAGCCTCAAAAAGACCAACGTGATGGCTCAAGACGCTGACCCACCCAACATCACCATCGATGGCTGCCAACTTGAGGCCGTGGAACGTTTTACATACCTTGGCTCCAACATCACCAACAACCTGTCCCTTGATTCAGACCTAGACGTAAGGATCGGCAAGGCCTCCACAACTATGGCCAGGCTCTCAAAAAGAGTATGGAGCAAAAAAAAGCTGACCATCAACACCAAAATTGCTGTTTACAGGGCATGTGTGCTAAACACTCTCGTTTATGCCAGTGAATCCTGGACCCTATACTCCAGACAAGAAAAGAGATTGAGCGCTTTCCACACGCGCTGTCTTCGGCGCATCCTGGGAATCACCTGGCAGGACCATGTCACCAACAATGAGGTGCTACACCGGGCAAAAATCCAAAGCATGACAACTCTTCTTCGCCAGCGTCGGCTTAGGTGGTTGGGACGTGTGCGCAGATTGGAGGATGGCAGAATCCCAAAGGACATCCTCTATTCTGAGCTAGCCAAAGGAAAGAGGACCACAGGCAGGCCTCACCTCCGTTACAAAGATGTGTGCAAGAGAGACCTCAAAGCCATTGGCATTGACATAAATAGATGGGAGGAACTCGCTGGGGACAGGTGCAGTTGGAGACAGGCATTGACAGCTGGGCTAGAAGCAGGAGAAAGAAACCTGCAACAGGTCGCAGACGAAACTCGCCGAAAGAGGAAAAGCAGAGCTATTCAGCCAAATACTAGCACTACCTTTCAGTGTCAGAAGTGCAGCAAAGGCTGCCATTCGCGAGTGGGTTTGTACAGCCACAGCAGAAGCTGCAAGATCACGTGCGTAAATCCTACAGGAGCACAGAATATTTCGTCGTCTCACGAGACATATGGAAGCCAAACAATCAGTATCTATTTATGCTTTTAATGTTTTAAAATTTGCTTTTGTAGTACTTTTTTAAAATGTTAAATATTATTATTTGCAAATACTTTATTAAAGTCAATATCATAAAAGATAGTTTGTGCATGTGCCAATTTTATAGAGTTATTATTTTAATGATATAACCATTATCATACTGACAATTTTCGAGTCACACGTTTTTGTAAGTGTCCGTATTATTTTACCTGTGACATACGGTTGATAATATTTCGTTGAACTGAAATTTGACCACTCATCAAAACTCATCACTTTGCAATAAATTCCTTAAAAATCAACAGTTTAAATGTACAATATCAATGCTTTTTTATGACCTAAACATTTTTTTAAAAAATGTTATCGTAATATTTTTAAGTAGCACAAAATAAATAAATTAATTAAATTACTTCAAAAATTTTTTTTTAAATATATATCTTTATGTCATAAAATGCAATATTAAATCTAAATCATCATAATTATTCTTCAAGTATGTCTAAATACATTAATTAATTAAAATTATGATTAATGTATTTAGATTTTTATATGAATATTTCTATTAATTATTTAATTTTAAAGTAAACAAAGTATATTCAACTGGTTCTGTTTATTTTATGTTTTTTAATCTAAGTTATTACTAAGTTATTACTAGTTACTTGTTCCCTCCATCTAAATAATAAGAATAGATTTTCAATTGAAATAGAGAATTAATTTATTTACATTTTTCATTTAAATCACACCTTTTGATTAGAAAAACAAATTATAAAAACTATACAAATTCCTCAAATGTTTATAGCAAAATGATAAATGTATGAACATTTTATCCACTGTCTCTCTTTAAAGCATAGTATCCATTTAATTATAAGTCATGAATTTAAAATAATAACTGATTTGTATCTTACCTTCATCCAGATTATTATTTGTTTGGGAAATTTTGAATTTAAGATCAACTGATCTGTTGCTTGATACCATTAGAATGCTTTTGTTTAGAAACCAACCAATATTTGCATTGATAATGCTGCTGTCATTTCTCTCACAGATACATTTGAAATCTACATTTAATTCAACAATGACAGGACAGTCTCTCATGGCTAGAGAAGGATTTTCTATTTAAATAGAATAATGAAATGAAAAGTTAGTTGTCTTTTGTTTTATATTTATCTATATATATATATATATATATATATATATATATATATATATATAATATATATATATATACATGCATATATATACAGTAAGACCCCACTTCATCAAAGTAGAGCGTAATGCGAAACAGCGCTAAACGAGGCTATCTTAACATGTAAATAATGGGGTTGGGGAAGATTGAAAGAAAATTGCTTAGGCTTAGGTATTAAATTTAATTATTATGTGTTTTTTTTAATACAAATAAAACCAAACATTTGTTTCTTACAAAATTTAAAAAATAACTAATTTAAACGAATATACTTATAAAAAGCAAATACAATTCTAAGTCAGTCAGATCATACAGTCTATTCTTTATAATGCTTAAAATAATGTCAACAAATGGTTTAAATGATAAAAATACGTCCGTACAGCACCGTTTGGAAACTTATCATTCAGAATGGGACTGCGATAAAGCTTTTAAATAAAATACAAAATACACAAACAAATTGTGCAATTAAAACAATAAATTTGAGCTTTATTTTAAACGAAAACGTTAATAGACGTTTCGGCTAATGCCTTCATCAGTACAATAACATAAAAAGGTACTTACATATATTTAAATTCCTAAAACACATTATATTGTATAATAATGTAAAATATTCATGTAAAATAAAATGAAAGGAAAAACAAAATCAAACAAGGACACAGGATATAGGAAAAAAGGAGAGAGCATCTAAAGTTAAAACCCCAACGGGAAAAAGATTCTGCAGTTAGGTAAAATTGTGAATTTGGTTAATTCCATATGGAGCCAACGTACCAAATCGTTTTATACGTTTTTTTTCCATGTGGATCATATCATGGGTATTGTTTGCATATAAAATACCAGTAACTGCAACGTAGTGCTGCCAGCATTTTCGGGGAATCCCCGTGTTGAAATAAAAGAGCGCTAAACAGAAACAGCGCTAAACGAAACAGCGTTAAGCGGGGTCTTACTGCATAAATATATATATTAAATAGGGTATGTATAGTATCTAATGTGTTTTAATGCATCTTAAAATTAAAATGTAAACAAACCTAAGTTAATAACTATCGACTTCCTGGTGTCAAACTGTACATCCGTATTTTTTCCCGTAACATTGGGGTACATCAAAACCAGAAACTCGTATACTCCAGGAAACAAATAATAACTTTGTATTGCTAAGGAACAAGTTGAAGAAAAATATGTAGGATAACGTGAATTTTTCTCATTTGTGTAGTTAACTGATGCATTTCGCAAAAATTCTTCAATCTGTGACAAGAAAAATAAAACACAATTCAATGTATATGAAACTATTCTTTCAACAAATTATGAAAAACGGTGTGTATTTGAAAATAATTTATTCACATGCAAAAAATATATTTGAAGCAAATACATGTCATAAATTAATTTTAAATAGTGACAATAAGGGCTCGACATATATGTTTTCATTTACTTGTTTTGAAAAATGAATAGATAACCTAAACAAATCGGGAAACTGAATGACTTCAATTGGCCAGTTAAGTATCAAAAAGTTAATTTTTTGTTGTTTTTTTTTAAATTTAAATCCATGACTTTATAGTGTGTAGAACGAACTCGATTACATGTATATATCAACCAATATGCATTTTCACTTTTTTTATTATAAATAATGATTTTGTTGAAAAACTATAACTAGAATCATATTTAAATTATATTAAGATATCAATGTTTGTTTTAAAAAGTAATAGTATATGATATGTTTTTGATATAGTTAAAGATGATATTTTTAGCAACGTATAATAGTTGCCTAAATATATATCATCTTTTCACAAATGCTTTTATCTTAATCTTTTAGTTAATATAAAATAAAAACAATTACTCCAAAAAACTTAATTGAAGATTCACAAATGGCCTGATGATATATTTTGGAAGCCTAGCACATTATTTTTAAACTGTTACTGAACATTTGATTTTCACAAATAATAAACTCAGATCTTGCTGAAATGACAAAATGTGATAATGTTTTGGCACTGTGTCTGAGCAGCCTTCTGTTGTAATACAATATACTATTACAGCACCATCTTTTTCAACAGCAAAAGAATTTTTGATTAACAGTTTCTCGGAATTAACAAAGTATATCAATGTATGCTCTTTGCATTCTTCAGCTGGTCGACATACTGGAGTTTGCGTAACAATTTCTGATAAGAAACAAGATGAAATTATATATATATATCTATATATATATATATATATATATATATATATATATATATATATATATAATTATAATAGTATATACCTCTCAGGACATTTGATTGTGTTTTTATGGTATGTAGTGTTTAAAATAAATATTTAAAGGGATATATACATATATATATATATATATATATATCGCATGATGAAAATGGCGGAAACTAAATGTCAGGGGTATGAGAATCACTGTGGGTGAATGCTTAAGCACATGCATGAACACGAGTTCATGTGAAGGATTTTGTAAACTCTTATCACATGTGGGTGTGTTGGCCAGAGGGCATGATAGAGGAAATCTGAACAGGTTGTGTTAGCTGTCAGGGGAGATGAGAGTTGAGCGTTGCCCAGGACGGTCGAGTTGAACCGAGGGGCTATTAGCATGTGACAGAGACTAATATGTGAAGAGCTTCGTGAAGATAGCGCTTATCAATATACTGTAAAAGTTATATACAGTCTGAGATGTAACGTCTTCTTATTAGTGGACTTAACAATGTCTACATTAACTTTTGCTCAATAATTCCAGGAGGCGCTGGTTCAACATGATAACTTTTAATTCAAACTTTATGTAATCAATTTACATCATACCGTCCTCAAAATAGAAATAATAATAATAATAATAAAAATAAATTGATTATTTATATAGCGCTGTAGCCCAGTAAGGAACTAGGCTCACAGCTCTTTACATGAAAGAAATAACATACCCATACGTATTAAATTAACTTTCATATCATAACAAACACAAAAATTACAGTACATTATACATAAGCTACGTTAATCATTTACAAGAAATGTTGTATTAATTTTTAAAACAAATTTTGAAAAGATGTGTCTTAGGTGCAGTCTTGAAGGACTTGGTTGTTTGAATACTACGTATGTGTAATGGTAGAGAATTCCATTGTTTTGCTGCACAAAAAGAGAACGACCTTTCACCAAATGTTTTGGTGCGTGTCGTAGGAACAGAGAGAACGCGTGTGTCTGCAGAAGATCGTAGCTGGCGAGTGGGTGAGTAGACCGACAAAAGTTCAGTAAGATACGATGGGCATGAGTCCGAAAAGAAGTTGTGACAGAGAACGGCCAGTTTGTAATCAATACGGACGTGTATAGGCAGCCAATGAAGTGAGTGAAGAAGTGGAGTAACATGGTCATGTTTTTTTGCCTTGAGCACCAGTCTGGCAGCTGAATTTTGAACTTTCTGTAGTTTTTCAATGCATTGTTTTGGCGAACCTGACAGAAGAGAATTGCAGTAATCCATACGAGCTAGTACAAGAGCACAGACTAGAGTTTTTGTTGCACTAACTGTTAAGTAATGACGGATTGAGCTGATCTGACGAATGGCAGTGTAGGCAGAGCGACAGATGTGATTGATGAAGTTGTTAATAGACATTAGTTCAAATGGGGCAAATCCTGTTGATTCCTGCTTAACATCCCGATAAGCGAATAATATCCAAGGTACGTGGGCTTCCCAGTCTTTCGGTTGTTCGATTGATACTATAGTGAGTAATGTTTTAAGTGTATCATTGAACCTCTCTACCATCCAGTTACTTTGTGGGTGTAAGGGAGTGCTGAAACGTTGGGTTATTCCCATAAGTTTAGTGACCTGGGCCATTAAATCGCACTTAAATTGACTGCCGTTGTCTGACAATATCTTATCAGGTAATCCTATTCTTGTAAATATGATGAGAAGTGCTTCCTGTATGTATTCGGCACCAATTGTTTTCAGTGGTATTGCTTCTGACCATCTAGTCGCTGTGTCTACCAGAGTGAGGATATAACGATACCCCTTCTGTGACATTGGTATTATTGGCCCAATAAGTTCGACTGCTACCTTACTCCATGGTTTTTTATCAATTCCATTTCGCCAAACGGAGCTATCCCTCCGGCGCTTTTATTTTTAACTTTTACACACACTTCACATGTCTTACAGTGATACCGTACGTCACTGGCTACACCCGGCCACCAAAATTCTTCAAGCACTCGCGCCTTTGTGCGAGCTATCCTCATGTGCGCTGATAAATTATTATCATGGGCTATCTCCAATATGACCTTTCTCAGTGCTTCGGGTACAACCAATTGTTCCCACCTAGTATTAGGGCGGGCCTCTGCGTCATAATACTCTCTCATTAAAAGTCCCTCATTGTATTTAAATTGTGAATTTATTTCTCATCTCCCCTCTGTCTGTTCGCCTGCTCATGGGTTTGTCTTAAAGTGTTGCCATTGTTCTGTAATCTTCTAAACTACTCTACCGTTAAGTTCAGTTCTGTCATTTGTCTTTTTAATGGATTCGATTGTTTGGGGTGTTTGCTCTGCGCTCTTGT
Source organism: Ampullaceana balthica (assembly GCA_944989445.1). NCBI lineage: Eukaryota > Metazoa > Mollusca > Gastropoda > Lymnaeidae > Ampullaceana > Ampullaceana balthica. The sequence continues at coordinate 106,969 of CALYLW010000588.1, read as the reverse complement.
CACTACTGCCCCCGCTACTACTTCTGTATAGTTTTTAATATTGTTGTACCATTGCTGATTCTGAGCCCCATTTACCTTCCATCTCGGTTTCCTAGTAAATCGAGAATATCTGTAACTGTCTCCTTCCCGACTTTGCCTTCCGCGGTATTTCTCTAATGTAGCACTGCCGACGGGCCCCGTGCGGCAGTATCTGACCCACTATCCCGACCTTCCACCTTTATAACAGTCTCTCCCACCCTCATCACCATATCTACGACCAGTCCGGTCAACTATACTTCCGTCTCTGAAATCTCCCCGACCACTTTTATCCCATCCCTTGGTAGATCCCTTGAAATTTCCAATTATTAGGTCAACTAGTGGGCTCTTTAGTAGGGCAGCCTATGTCCATCCCGTAAAGTACGATGATTTTACGTGTATATGTGTTGTTGAGCCTTCTCGTCCATGAGGGGCATCCAACGATCATCGTCGGCGTCTGCGATTTCTCCAAGGGCATAGGCCACCTACGAGAGACCTCCAGGCATCTCTATCCTGGGCCAGCTTCTCCAGGATCTTCCATTCATGGCCAATTCTCTTGATGTCTGCCTCCAATTATCGGCGCCAAGTGTTTCTTGGACGGCCTCTTTTCCGCTTACCCTGTGGGTTCCATTTCAGGGCTGCTTTGTTGTGTTAGAAGCAGGTTTCCTTAGTGTATGACCAATCCACCTCCACCGCTTCTGGAGAATCTCTTCCTCAATGGGCTTCTGTTTTGTCCGCTGCCACAGTTCCTGGTTGCTGACTTTGTCTGACCAGTGAATTCTGAGGATCCTTCTTAAACAGTTGTTGATGAAGGCATGGATTCTGGTCAAGTTTACGGCCGTTGTTCTCCATGTCTCGGCTCCATATAGCAGCACAAGTTTTACCATAGCGTTAAAAATCCTTACTTTTAACTTGCTGCCTAAGTTGTTAGAGACCCAAACATTCTTGAGTTGCTGGAAGGCTGCTCTTGCTTTTCCGATCCTTATTTTGACGTCCGCATCTGTACCACCTTGTTTATCTACCACGCTGCCAAGGTAAACAAAACTGTCCACCTCCTCAAGGGCTTCTCCTTCAAGCATAATGGGTGATGTACTGGTGGCATTAACCTTGAGGATTTTACTCTTCCCTTTGTGAATGTTGAGACCCATGCTAGCAGAAGTGGCTGCGACAATGTTTGTTTTCTCCTGCATCTGCTGTTGGGTATGTGCAAGAAGGGCAAGATCATCAGCAAAGAGTCAAGATCATCCAGTTGATCCCACAAGGTCCATTGGATGCCATTCCTTTTCTGCTGTGTAGATGTTTTCATCACCCAGTCAATGGCTAACAGGAAGAGGAATGGTGACAGCAAGCAACCATGTCTCACACCAGTCTTCACCTGGAACGCATCTGTCACCTGCTGGCCATGGATAACTCGGCAGTTTATCCCTTCGTACATGTTTCTGATTATATCTGTAATCTTCTGTGGCACCCCGTAATGCCTTAGCAATCTCCACAGGGTTTGCCTGTCAACACTGTCGAAGGCTTTTTCATAGTCAACAAAGTTGACTTAGAGCGGTGAGTTCCACTCTAGTGACTGCTCTAGAATGATGCGCAGTGTCGCTATCTGGTCCGTGCAGGATCTGTTGGTGCGAAAGCCAGCTTGTTCGTCCGCAACAGAGGGTCTACATCGTTTTTCATCCTGTTAAGTAGTACACGGTTGAAAACCTGTCCTGCGATGGACAGCAAGGTGATCCCTCTGTAGTTCGAGCAGGAGCTTAAGTCTCCCTTCTTTGGGATCTTGATAAGGTATCCCTCTTTCAAATCGGAAGGAACTTGCTCCTCTTCCCATATCTTCATAAACAGAGGGTGTAGCATTTCCACACTGGTTTCCAAGTCTGCCTTCAGTGCCTCTGCTGGGATGCCATCGGGTCCCGCAGCCTTTCCATTTCTGAGTTGTTTAATGGCCCTGCTAATCTCTTCTTTGATGGGACTATTACAGTCAATAACAGGTCATTATCGGCTGGTTGGATATCTGGTGGATTCCTTGGTTCAGGCCTGTTTAGGAGCTCTTCAAAGTGCTCCTTCCATCTCCCTCTCTGTTGCTCCTCACTTGGTATGGTGTTTCCCATTGTGTCCTTTACTGGTCTCTCTACCTTGCTAAATTTCCCAGACAGCGTCTTAATGGTCTTAAACAGTTCCCTCATGTTCCCCTGGTGAGCTGCATTATCTGCTTCTTTAGCAAATTTATCAACAAATTCCTTCTTGTCCCTCTTGATGCTTTTCTTAACTTCCTTATTTGCATCTGCATACTCCTTCTGGGCCTTGTTTTTCTGTCCTCGGGTGCGGCTGTTATTCACTTCTGATTTCTTTCTTTTCCTTTCTTCTATTTTACTCAGCGTACCTGCTGTCATCCATTATTTGTGTGCCTGTTTCCTGTTTCCTAGCACTTCTTGGCATGTTGACTGTACTGTTTCTTTCATGCTTTGCCACTTCCCTTCGGTGGTTTCATCTTCAAGTATTTCTTGTTAATAAAAGTCATACACACTCAGCTACTTCCGGTAGAGCTAACTCCGACACAGCCAATTCTGACAGCTACCTCCGACACAGACACTTCTGACAGCTACCTCCGACACATCCACTTCTGACAGCTACCTCCGACACAGACAACTCATCATCCAATTTAAGATGAAACTTAGTGTCAACATTATCTGACTTCGATCAAATGGCTAAATAAATTTGACGAGCCCCCACTGTGGCGGATTCGTTGTCTAGGGGGATCGAGGTCCGCCCTTGGCTACAGATATTAACAAGCGTCGGCAACTCCGACAGAGTCTCGGCTGGTTAATGTAAACACCACAGTACCATACTGTACGTTGTATAATTAATTATAATTAGTCACCAACACACTTGATTTCCACATAAAAAAGTTTAATCGCATTTTATTCTCAAATGACGAGAGATTGAACAGATTGGTGCATATATCATTCCAACATCCATCAGAAGCCAATTCACTCACTCCATATGCGGATATTAACAACTCTCTCTATATATATCCTTTTTCTCATTTTGCGTCTTGGGGAGACGTACACTAGTTGGTGCGCACACTACATTAACTATTATGTTCGGCATTTATTGACAGTCATTATCACACCATAACATCCGACCGTGACAATTGTGCATAACATATTTAATAAAATTAATACATTATTATTTAGTATTATTTATTATTAAATCTGATATATTTTTTTAAAAAAAATATTTTAGAAAAAAATATTTGATTTCAATTAAGTTGAATTGCACCTTTTGCAAGAAATTAAATAATGTATTTCTTTTATTTTCTTTTATTTGTTTGTCTGTTTGTTTCATTATTTAACGTCCACAATCATCTCCATTGGAATGTGTTATGAAATCATATATTGTTAAGTATATTTATATTTAAAGAATGGACTCAATCCAGAGGCGTCACTAGGGTTGGTGTCACCCGGGGCGGTAGCTCTTGGTGTCACCCCACCCCATGACTTACCCCACAAATCTCTTTGAGTCTGCCAAATGCCTGGAACATACATATTCTTTAGTAACGTTTGAAAATATAGATCACATGTTTGTTTCAAAGACATTAGGAGAAAAGTTGAAATTAAGGTCGATAGGTATAATATTGTAACATTTTAAAACGAAGAACTACATAGACAAAATGTTAATTTAACATTTTTATTTTAACATAAACTTATTAATTTTAAGTAATACGGTTAAATAACTGTAACATTTTCAAATATAACAAACTTGCATCTACATTGCGTTCCTTAAAATTTACAACAATTACATCACATTGCCAAAATTAGATTATATTACCAACCATTACAGTACAACGTCAAAAGAGATAAGGTTGTAAACATTCTGTTTTGGATTTGCAAAATCAGCAACTATCAGAATAATATGTAATAATTCAAAATACAATGCCATTAAATATATTTAAAAAATCAGAATTTATCTTTTCTGACCTTTAAAACCGAAAATTTTTTAATTACGTCATCGAAATCTATTTCTTGTGCCGAATCACTCTCGATGTATAACATGGAAAGATCAGAAAGCCTTGACTGCCCCATTGTAGATAGCAAATAATTATTTATAAGCTTTAACCCTGAAGAATTCCTTTCACATGAAGCCACAGACACACAGATTGTAACACATAATCATAAACTCAATGTGAGATAGGGGAGAGATTCTATGAAGTCCCATTTAGCTACAACTTTTAAAACGTCAAGTACGGACCAGTCTTCAGCCTCTTTGAGATCGATCTCTGCGCCTTCAGGTGCCTCCTCAGCCTTGGTATTTCTATTAAAGCTCTTCCTCTGACAACTCATCATAGAAAGAGTACAACCTTGGAATAGACACCAGTAACTCTTCTTCAGAGGCAGAGATCAAACTTTTGGCTTTAACAGCCTCAAACATGGTTGCAACTTCCTTGATTGCACTTGTTCTGATCTGGAGTCCAGAATGGAAACGATCAATGCACTCAAGCATCACCCTCTTGTTTTCTTCTTGTGGAGTTGGTCCAGCATTTATTTTGTTCTCACCTTTCACCCTTTTCTTCAACCTGTGTCTGTTCTCTACTGAAATTCCAAGTTGTTCTGATTTTAAAAGCACGTTTTCAATTGCTTGTTCTACTAGATGATTGCGCTGTTCGTACAAAAATAGTCTCAGCGTCTCTAGCTTCGTCACCACTTTGTCAAGTGTTAAGCCCTTAGTCTGAAGGTACAGCTGTGTAAGATTGACTTACTCAAGTACATTACACCAAAAGTAGAGGTAGCACAGAAGCTGAAGGTGCAGACAGCTGGTAACATACATTGCGCTTTACCTCTTGTGTCTAAATTTTCATCTGAATCACAGAGAATTTCTATTCCCGTTACACATTCATCGAATTTTTCTTTCACTGCTTATACTGCAGCATGATGAGAACTCAAGCGTGTTGTTGATAGTCTTTTTAATGAGACTCCAGTGTTTTCGGTGAGTGGAAGCAGCGAAGAAAGAAAACATTGTCTCAAGAGTTCCAAAAAAAGTCACTCAAGAAGCGTTATCAGCAAAGGAGTGTTGGCCGCACAAGTTAAGCGAATGATCTACACATCCATTAAAAATAGCTTTCCCGTTCTTCTTTTTTAAAATGGCATGTACACCTACCATGGATTCCAGCCATACTCGCAGCATTATCGTAACCTTGAGTACTGCACAACATAATATCGAGTCCATCGCTTCCCAGATTTTTAATAATATCAGAAATGATGTCAACAGCTTATTTTCCCCTTTAAAGGGAAAAATCACAGGAATACTTGTTTTACTTCCGCTTTTCTATTGTGAATCTTAACATATCTTATCACTTGGGACATTAGATCAGTTTGTGATGTGTCAGGTGTGCTATCGAATATCATCCAAAAATACCTGGAAGATTTTATAAACATGACAAGATCCTCATTCACATGATTTGCTAGAACATATATAAACGTATTCTGATTTGTTGGTGCTAGATAAGAAACTGATGTTTTGAGTTTACGTACGCTTTGCTTTATTAAACTCATTAGGTGCTCTTTTAGGACTGGATGATATTTAGATAGCATCTCAACCATTTCAAGAAAGTTTCCTTTTTAAATTAAGATTCATCTTCATTGTTGCCCCGGAATGGCAGATTTTGCTTGTCGAGAAACAATGTAATATCCAGAAACCTATGCAAGATGTCTCTCCACTTTTTCTTCTCGATGTCCATCAGAAGAATACTTTCGTCGTCAATTGTATTGTGCTATCTAAGCCCTGCTGCGAATGTTTTCCGTTTTTCAAGGCAATGTAAGTGTGATTCGGATGTCTCATGATTATGCACCTTCGAGTTCAGTTTCCACCACTGCTGAAACCCAGTCACAAATTTGGATGTCGTGTCTGTAGCATTGGCGGCAAATAGTCTACAGCAAAAACAATATAATTTATCACTGACGAGTGAGTAAATCATCCATGATCGCAACATTTTCTTGCCATTGGGCATCACCTTGTAAAACCACATTCTGGATAGCTGGCGAATATCTCCTTTTGCATTGGAATTTAGCCTTGTCGTTTTTCTGAAAGGTCGGTATTTGTTCTGGTTGGACGAACTTCCCTTTTGATGATTTCAACTAGCAAATGAAATGAAACTGGTATATTCCAATATGAAGCATCAACAAAAATATTACTGTTTTCCCCCCAGCCTGATTCTTTACCTCATTTACAGTATCATGGTGAGATTCACCTTCTGTAAACTCTTCTGCTTCAAATTCATCCATTTCCTTTATTTGTTTTACTGGTTCATTTTCTTTAATTTTAACTTCTTCCTCTTCAGCAGAATGCATACTTTCATCAGAAAAATTATCATTATCAATTTGTGGTTTGGTAACTGTGTCTTTTTATGAACCCTGCCAGTCATCTGATTTCTTGACATATTGAAACATGGATCCTCGTCATGTTATAAGTGCTTCTTTTTTTTTCTTATTTGCTTTTCCTTGCTCTTAATCCACTTGGCCTCTTAGATGCATGTAATGCACGTGGCATGATATATCTTTAAGCAAAAAAAAAGTAATTTTTGATTAAATAATTTTAAAATTGGTACAATGATTTCTTCGTAACTTATTTAATTGCTAAAAAAATAATTTCAAAATATGTTTACTCAGAAAAATTACACATTTACGACATTATTCCATGTTATATTTGTTATAATTTTTTTAAACAACCTCCAGTTTTTTTTAGTAATCACTAACAGAAAAAAGTACTTACTTATTTGTGCTCACCTTTGGTAATGTTTCTTCTTTAAATTGTTGTCTTAGTGTAACTTACTACTTACTTTCGTGACGGTGACCAGTAAAATTGCACACAACAAAAGAGCGCAGATGCAGATTGGAGGCGATTGAATAGATGCTAATGTTTCAAGATGTACTTTAAGTGAGGTATAGCGCTTTTATATTTGTGCCAATCTGTCGTCTCGCCTTCATCGTATAGAATAGGACTGCGATAAAGCTTTTAAATAAATAAAAATACATGTTTTGTGTAATGAAAACAATAAAGTTGAGCTTTGTATTAGTTTAATAATAAAATCTAATGTTTTCATTACACAATTTGTGTTTTAAAAAAAAATTCATTCACTTTCATTGTACGCTCTTTAATGACGTGACAACAATTATTATTTAAAGAAGGACAATGTTCCCAACATTCGCTGCCCTAGAATAATAATTTTCTATGTGATGTTTGTTAGACCTATATTGAGTTAAGACCTTGTTATTTTGTAATACCTACAAAATTATCTTACGATACACCTTTCACAATATGTGCTATGATACCATGAAACATGGGCAATATCCCAGCGGCAATAGCTCATTTTTGTCAAAAACTCAACTTTAAACATTGTTAATCTAAGGGGGCGAATGTCAGACAAGCCTTAAACTAAACAAAGTTTATCAAGTAATTGAATGCCATTTTTTAAAGTTTAAATATTGTCCGTCATACTTTAAAAGAACATTACCTTTTCTAAAATTCGTTTAACTTTTGAACGTTTCCAAAATGTAAGTGTCATTTGGCTTACTTTTGTAAATTTCTTTCAAAATTAGTCAATCATTATTAAAGAATTATTTAACTAGGAAAAGGTATAATCTGTCATTTTGACTCAAAAATAATTCCAGTAAATTCTCACTATCTTTCCTTGTTTTAACAAAATTAAATAAAGGATTCAACTGGCTTACCTTTACTGCTCAAAGAATTCGGAATCATTAATTGTAGACAAAACACTTGAATTTTATACATTATATATTCAGTAATATGCTTTACAATGTTCAAACCAGGCGGTTTTCAATAATAAAATTCGTCGCTGCAGGTGCAGTTCTGATCGCGTCGTTCAAAATCAACTTTGCTTCAGCTGCCGAGCGTACGCATCACGCGATCTATCAGTGAATATCGTTTCATACGAACTCGAAAAGACTGAAATGTTTCTATGGGAAATTAATTTAGTGTTAAAGGTTATTTTAAAAAGCACCTATACTCAAGAAAAATACGAAGATCATGTTTCTTAGAGAACATTACATTAACATAGATATGCATGCTTAATAATTATAAATAAAAAAAATAACTAAAACACGTTAAATACATTATTTTCCTATAAAACACAACAACAAAGAAAACATATATTTTTATTTTTTGGAGAAAAATCTTATCCCCCCCCCTTAAACTGTCGTGGAAGAAGTATTGAGTTGGGATTGGTCTCGCAGGCTGACTCCGTGTGTCGGTATGTCAAAGCCCAGTATGTTGGATTTTCCTCTAAAACAAAAGACACCGCTTCTTTTATGTCCAGCCCTTTTTTTAATTTGCGGCTTTTTATTTTATTTTTGTTTCATAATTAGTTTTATGGTAGTTTGTGGAGACTGTTTTATTATTGCCTATTAACTGATATTTTATTAATTCGTTTTTGGTTTAAATGTATTTCATTGTTCTTAATTTCTTTCTAGATGAAAAAAATATGTCTTCTTTTTTTCTGACATAAAATTGTACACATTAAAATTTTAGGCTTGGGTGTCATCCCCCTGATGGGTGTCCACCGGGGTGACCCCCCCCCACGTAGTGACGCCAATGACTCAATCCCAAGACAACTAAGCTGTCTATTGCAAGACATTAACATTACAAGGCAAGAAAATACAAATTGAAATATAAGGTAGAATAACCTGTTCATTATGCTAAAACATAAATCAATTACATATTTCCACTTGATTTTGTATGAAATGAAGGAATTATTAATTATATGACATAACTGTATCATTTAAAACCAACATTGTTAAACATAATATACACATGAGCATGAAAGAGTGTATTCACTATATTGTCTTTACACTCGTTCAGAATACATAACTTTTAATTAGGTAAATAACACAAAGGCTTTATTTTATCATATGTTTGCCTTGAAAGATACATAAGCCTTTATCTTTCAACGCAAAAATATGATCTATTTCAATTGTCAAAAATTATGTCACCAAAAATACTTTATTAATCAATTAAAGTGATTTCAAAACCTATGCCATTAAATTATTCTTTACTAAAATATTAGAATGACATAGTATTGTCTGTGGTGAAATTTATGGAGTCAGACCATCTGCGACACAGTAACCGAGTAAAGCAAAAGGGAAACTGCTCTTGTCTGATCCGAAAGGTCACCAATGCGACAATATGAATTGATTATGTATGCAAACGGGACCCCGTTAAATGTCAAAGTCGCCTGACCACTGCGGCAATTAAGAACCAATCAGAAAAGGAGTCAATATACTACCCATCAAGTATAAAGGCTGACGCAACCAAGCCACCGGTCTCTTTCCGCCCACGTGTCAGCAGAGTGTAGTCACCAGTGTGAATATAATTCATATAACCATATCTGCATCCATCCTTGTAGTGGAAGAGCCGGTGTGGCAAAATAAATCCTCCCCCATACAGAGTCTCCCCCCGAGAGAGATAAGAGGGGGTGCGGACCATACCGTAATGACACCTCTCAGGGGCGTGACATACTAGTATTAATATTCACACATGTTTACTGTAATACTATTTATTGTATTGGTGAAGACATAGAGAGATAAGAGGGGGTGCAGACCATACCGTAATGACACCTCTCTGTGTTGTGGCATAATATTCACACATGTTTACTGTAATACTATTTATGGAAGTGGAGTATATATACAGAGATATGAGTTTTCGGGTGTGTATAAAGGCAGTTGTTTTGTTTCATAAAGCAAGGATTATGACTTTGAAGGCATGGGTTTGTGTTGTTACTATAAACGGTAAAGTCGTAATAACGTCGGGTGTTCAGACGGTGAAAAAGATTCTTACTATCCATCTAGAATCGGGGGGAAAAGGGTGGGAGTGACCCAATTAAGTAAGCGCACGGAGGGAACAAAAATCTTGCTACGACACTGACCTGTTTAACTTATGACCTGATTATACAGTCTTTGGGCTATGCATTGTTATTGTGAGACGCTGATGCAGGGCGTCAATGGGGCGGAGGTACTGATGGTGTTGACTGCACTGGCTGACACTCTCACAAGGGGTAAAACAAAATCTAAAATTAAGTATGTTCCTTTCATTTGGCCCTGGCAGACTCGGAGGAGGACTATGGGTTTAGTCGTGAGCGGGTAACACATTGAGCTTACCGCACTGGGTGACGCAAAACTTAGTGATGCCTCTGGCGAGACAGCTACACTATTAATATATATAATAATTTATTCCTTTAATACCTCTTTCGAGACATGTATTACTTTCAAATTATCTAATTTAAAATCAAATAATTTACTAAAAATTGGCTTCTTGTATTTAAATTTTTCTCACACTCACACTCATTTATATATGCTACAGTAATAATGTGTCAGAATATTTATATGACTAGAAGTAAAAACAAAACTTCTAATAACCACGCAACCTTAACTACATGTTATTAAAGACAGAACAATGCTTTTAAATATATATATAATTAAATATATATATATATATATATATGTGTGTGTGTGTGTGTGAGAGTGTGTGTGTGCGTGTTAGATATTACAAATGCTTTGTACTGAGTAAGCGTGTTTTCAGTTTCAGTTACTTTAATTTAGTCAAAAATTTGCGTCACACAAAAACATAGATTTTTAAAATTAAGTTATTTTTTAAAAATTCAGAAATACTTTGCAATTATTGAACCTTATTTTCATAATAACACAAAGCAGGAATAGATGATCTCATATCACGATTAAGAAATTATCTATTACTGTACACGTGTATTATTTTTATTTATGAATTTGAATTTTTAACTGCCATTACTGTTAGAAACACAAAAAAATATATTAAAATGTTAAAGCATTTTACAGATGTTACATAAAATTTAGACGTTTGCTGCAATAATCATGACTAACATTAAATTATTTTTTTTTGCGTATAATTTATACCGCCGCTTTCTAGAGTGTCTAAACTTATTATGACATTATGAATGATTATGGGCTGAACAAACCAATCTAGAGATTTGTACACAACAGAAAAATAACTAAGAAACTTGTATCTATCCGTTAACATATTTTACAAAGTCTTTAAATGGTACTTTGATGTTACAATATTATATTGCCAGATATTCTAAAATATTAGAAAGCTTTAGGAGATAAAAAAAAAGAGTATTAACACAAGAGAATCACAACTACAAGTTCATCTTTTCTTTTTAGTAGGTATAAAATACATCGAGGATAACAATTCAGCTACAATTTCAAATCGCATAGTGAGAAAAGATTCTTTAAAACAAATTATCAATACCTTCATTACAAAATAACTAGTACTGCAAAATTTATCTTTCAAATATAATTAAACGAAATATTAAACAAACATACATACATTCATACATACATACATACATACATACATACATACATACATACATACTTACATACATACATACATACATACATTCATACATACATACATACAATCATACATACATATATACATTCATATATGTATATGGATATATAAAAATAATTTATACATTACAGACGCTCCTTCTTTAACGGAGATTATTGCGTCCTATGCTTGTCAATAGTTTATCCATGGTTTATGTATGGTCTTGGATTTTTATTACGGTACTAATTAGGGTTTTACCGGATTTCAGCTCCGGCTAATCCGGATTCCGGCCATTTTTACAAATTCGGCTCTGGCTTCAACAGAATTTTACTTCAAAAATCCGGTCCAATCCGGCAGGCCGGTAGAGCCATAAAATATATATTTTTATAATAGCTCTTGCTCTGGCAAATCCGGAATCCGGCCATGTTTAAAAATCCGTCTCTGGTCTAATTTCACTTTATAAATCCTTTCAAATCACCCCTAGTTTTAATATAAATTTTTGTGTGTGTTTTTGTGTGCGTGAAAATGTCACTGGAACTTGTGCTTTCTTAATATTAAAATAATATTTTATTTCAGTGAACATACAAACTTTAAAATTAAATTTATAATTTCAAATACTTCGTTGCAGCACATTAGAATATTATCAGGCACTAAACATAAATAATATTAAAAAATTAAATAAAATAGCCTACAGAAGAAATGCGTACACAAAATGTGAAGTAATTGATAAGCTTATTGAATGAATAAGGAACGTTTTAGAACGTTATTAACGTTACACGTTATTTTTGTTCACGTTTGGCTGTAGTATCTTTGGGAAACGATATGACAATCACTTCACACACACAACGACGCATGTCATCAATGAAAAAGCCAACCTCTCAGCTAGACCTTCAGTCTCTTGAGCTCTAACATTCCGTAAGGTAATTGACTTTATGCCTAACTATTTCAGCGGCAAGCGGATCTCAAACTAACTAAGCGTGCGCCTCACCTCAACCCAGATCTCCACAGTACTGTGATCTGGGCTAAACAATAAATTTAACGTTTCGGTTGACTCCAACCCAGGCCACGACACTCATTGTTTAAACGCGTGACCTAATTTGTGTGTGTCTAAGTGTTGGCATATGCTATCTTGAGACGGCTACACATAAAGTAATTCCTTTTAAAAGAGTTTTTTTTAAACTATATTTTAAGAGTAAACTTAAATTTTTTAAATAAATTTACAAAGCTTGGCTACTTGGATTTTAAACGCAACCGGTATTGGGCCGTCCATAAAGTACATCACGCTATTTTATTAACAAAATAATTGAAAAATATAGAACTCATGGCCGGACAAACCCCTTCCCCCCTGTCACAAACTGTCACACCCCATGCCCCTCTGAAGCTTGACGTACTTTATGGACGGCATCTAAAAGACGGTCGTAATATTTTTAAATAAGTATAATTCCCACATAGAAATCGTAAATTTCGTTTAAATCCTTATCAAAGGTGCTACTCACAAACGTAAAGAAAGTCATCGGTGTCACATTCTCGTATTACTTGATCATCTTTGTATTTCAGTTCATTTGTCTGTTATTCTTTTAAAAAACTCTGGGCAATTAACCTACTCGAAATATGTGTCTATACGGGCATACACCCACTAAGCCCACAAATTGGAACGCCCCTGACTAAGCTTATGATTGCTGAATTTCAAAAAATAATACACAAATGCATGTGGAATAAATACAAATTATTTAGGAAGTCATAAAGTTTAATAAAACAATTATTTGTAATTTCCAATAATTAAGGGTATGAGTTATTTTAACCCCGCAGACTTCATTTTAAAACAAAGTCTCCGGGGGCGATTTTGTTTTAAAATAAACTCTCCGGGGGGAGACTTTATTTGGGGGAGACTTAATTTCGTGACACCGGCATTATTCTTACTGACCAGAATCCATATAAGTTGAACTCTAGCTTTGTTTTTCTTGTTTAAATATATATATATATATATATATATATATATATATATATATATATATATATATATATATATATATATATTTCCTGCCATTATCTAAATATTAACCATTGTATAATGACGTGTTGAAATTATTAGAATATGTTAACCCCATGATCGCCGTAAGGGGCCACGTGCGATATTTAACTATCCCACGTCTATTTTCTAACTAAACGTTATTAGACTTTCTCCATCAGATAGATGAATCAAATTATATTTGTGTGTAATAAATAACATTACTGTATTTGTACCTCAATCCACCTACGAGGTGTCAGCAAGATAGATCTGCACCCGTGGTGGTAGAAATGAGATCTTAATTTTAGTATCATATTATGTAATGTGTTAGATAGTAGCTTGTTTTATGTGAATGTATTTTGATCTTCTTTTGGCACCTTGCTATGAAGGCTCGGTAGCCAAAAAGGTGGATTAAACAGGCAAAGTGTAGAAACTACCCATGTGTGTTTTTCTATTTTAGTCTGGCTCCAGGGCACCCGCCAGAACAGGGAGACAACCCGAACTCCCGGCGTTAGACCCACCCATACAGAATTGTCGACAATACTTAGGATCAAGAGCGGGACCCACCACTGTCCCAAGCGTCTTGGATTCGACACCCTACCTCATCCCTGCACATACTTACAGGACCTTGAGGAGGACGACCCAGCATCTACCAGTTTTTACGTCCAACGTAAAACTGAAGCCAACAAACGCACTACGCGCATGATGAAGCCTGTACGTGTACACACTACAAGTACGGAAGCCGGTTATTCACACTTCCGTGATCACCGATGTCACCTGGGCAATAGGTGAAGCAGCCTACCGAGTACCAGTGAACCGAACGATCCAGCTCGTGGGAACCTGCAGTACCAACTACACACTCCAGCGCTGACGGAGCCTAGTGTAGAGCAGAATTACCAAACGGACGCTTCATTGCACACAGCTGCAGAGAACAGCACCCACAGACCAGGGGAGCGTGCAGAGCCAGCCGCCACATGGAGCGTGGCGCGACGGCCCCATTACATTTAAGTACCAACACCATAAACATTAGGTCACGTGGCATAACCCTGATGATGATAGAGTTAAGCCAAATATGGGACCATTAATTTGTTATATCGCTACTCCCATTCGGAACCAATTTCCGCTGTTGTACACATTGTATAATAAATGTTATTGTGTTACATTTTACACCCCTTTAGTCTGTTGATTATCGTTTGCAAGAGATCACTAAAGTTTATACGTTGTGAGCGGGAAGGTGATAAGTTAAATATTTCACACCTAGACAACTTACCAAACAGAGATAAATCTATACATCTTTCTCGCTACAGTGTCCTAATGTCAGCAAGAATTTCAATGAGAAACAGCATAAATAACAAAAAAACGTTTAATCGACGCCAACTAGAGGATAATCATTTAAGGCCTCGGAAATTATTTCTATATATATAAATGTCATAATTTTATTTTATGTTTATTTATAGTCTTATTCTCCAAAAAGGGACAAGGTCAATTTTTCCCCCTAAAAATGTCACTTATTTAAGCTTGTTTAAACAATCTTAGACTGGCTTATTGCAACCATTGATATTGAAATTCTAGGCCAAGTTCGAATAGCGACGCACATAAAGCACAGTGCCTGTTATATTTAGGGATATCCATCAATTAGTTGTATATTTTTACATCTGATTAAATCAGTATTAGCCAAATACTATATTGAATAAATACCTTGTTTTTGCTAATAATAGTCTTTTATTTATTTTTTTAAAAAATAATTAATAATTTCTTTGAAAATAAAACGTGTACCTAGGTTTACTGAAATAAGAGAGAGAAATTTCAATTTTATTGGTAAATGATTAATTTAATATAATTTTGAAATGTATTAATACATATAATACATTTTAAAAAATAAATATTGTAAATAGAAATAGTATAAACACGAGAAAAGAGTGTTTAAAATTGTTTTCATATTCTCACGTGAAATCAGAACATACTGACGTTTAAAGCTATTGCCTTCATCAGTACAATACCATAATACATGTATTGAAATAATAATATATTTATATAATAAAAAACGTGCCATTTCATGTAAATTATACTAAGTTATTTTTAAAAATTTTTTTTTAAAATATAAAAACTTACTGAAGAAACATACCCATAGTTTTCTTACAAAAATAAAGAACACAAGAAAAGGGAGGAATTACCAGAGTAACAGCTACAATTACAACTTGATAAAAAAAAGATTGAGCTTTAATGTAAAATTAGAAAGTTATATAATGTTATCTGCTGTGCTTTTCACTTTGTTTTTTTTTAAAATTATATTAATTGGTTTTTATTAATTTCATTTTAATATCAGGAAATATTTTCAAGATTTCAGTCTGGAATTGAAATGTTATTTACAAAAAACATTAAAGATTCGATTTTCTTTATAAATGCAGTTGCGTGTTAGACAAAAGTAGAGTTAATTAAACACTGCTCTAAATATAACACAGTATAATATTACGTAGAAAACATAATAACCTATGTATTTTTTTGTTACAATCTTTGAAGATTTTCGCATACTTTTATACAAATTAATCAAATAGTAAAAATTCGAACTGCAATTAATTATCAATAATTTTTTTTTAGTATCTAGATTGCCATTAGCGTAGTGCAATGATATATTATATTATATATTTTCTATGTGCAGAACATCTATTCGATATATTTATAACTTGTAGAAAAACACTTAAAATAGATATGAGGAGATTGATAAAAGATATCATCTATCAAAACAATACAGACAGATTGAGACAACAATACAATCGTTTATTAAAAACTACCAAAATACCTGCAATGTGCTGCGGCCAAGTAAGATTCAGTTAGTATTGTGAACCCGCGCACCATATTTCTTTGGTGGGCTTTTAGTAACAAAGACCGTTGAAAATTCAATATGAAAACCAAATTTACGATGTAATATCAAAAAATAATCCGTTATCTACCAAATATCGTAGATATGGGGATCTAAATAAGAAATGTTAACATAGCGAACGTTTTCTACTCTTATGAAAAAGAGCCTCGACACTTTTTGCGAAGAAGGCCATATTCCATCTTGATGTCTCAATTTTGCAAGTTTGCGAATGTGGCTGTCTTTTTTTTTAAACAAATGATGTTAGTTATTTTTTTTTATTTGAAGCCATAAATATTTTCACAATTAAAATTGAAGTTTCCAAAAGAAAAAGAAAAGAAGAAACAATAATAGAAAAAAAAATGCAGCTTTACATTTACTTGTATATCAAATCAATTGCAATAAACTGAAAATAAAAATTGAAATGATTGCATTAAATTAAGAATTTCATAAGGGAGCAGTTTTCCTTGTATAAAGGTAAGGCTTTGAATATATTGTTATAGATAATTATTTTATAAAATAAGACTAACAAGAAAACAATTATACAATTGAACCTCACTAAATCGAACTCAATGGGACCCGAAAATAATTGACTTACATAGTTTTCGAGTTAGAAAAATTGCGTAATAGGCGTATACTTTGGTTGGGACCTAACAATTAACTCAATCGATATACAGTGGTTTTCGACTTTTTTCTAAAAACATTAATTTATACAAAAGCATGCATATCACTATAACAAAAGAATAATGGTTAATTAATGTAGTAAATGCTATCATTTTTTTTTAAATTTAAAAAAAAATATATATATTTAATATTATAATTCACTTTTTATACTTTGAAAGTTGTAACAATCTAATAATGTTTTCTATTACGGAAACATATGTAGATTTAAGTATCGAAATTATATTCATCGATATACTGTATATTAAATCATTATAAGTTTTTAAAAAATGGAACTTAAGGCTGATAACCCAGTTCTCAAACAAACTGCCCTTATCTGATGTTTTGGGCTAAGCACAGTAAGACTTGTAAAAAAAGGCAACAAGGAAGTTTTTTTAACTCTTATGGGCAAACCTGAACAAAACTATTCTACACAGTCTTGTCAATGTATTTAACCTTCATGTAATGAGTGCACTTTAATTCTTCTATTTTCTTTGACACAGGTTAACCAAAGACATTGCCATAGATGAAAAGGAACATATGCATAATTTGTAGCGTTTAAACTATGTTTGGCCAACTATACAGATTAAAGCAGGATTAGGAGGGACTTAGCATTAATTCTCAAATTTCACTCTCGCTCTCCCTCCCTCCCTCTCTCTCTGTCTCTCTCTGTCTCTCTCTCTCTCTCTGTCTCTCTCTCTCTCTCTCTCTCTCTCTCTCTCTCTATATATATATATATATATATATATATATATATATATATATATATATATATCTAATATATACATATTTAATAACAATAATACACCTGAGTTTTTTTGTAAATTTGAATATTTATAGCAACTCTTGGTTACACTATGCCGGAAATAAACAAATAACGGACAGGACCCACATTCGGGTGGACGGTTCAGTTTAACATGCATAATTTTATTTATTTATTTTTTTAATTATTATTATTTTTTTTTAAATTATGCTGGTACTGTTTAAAAAAAAAGAACTTTGTTCGGTAAAAAATGTAATCGATTAATCGATTAATTTGGCTTTCACATTTTGTGACGCAACACAGCAAATTCGTTTTACTATTCAAGAAATAAAGATGAAAACACTTTTTTGTTTACATATGCACGTCTAAAAATTAATAATACTATTAGGTATGTAAGTAGCTAAAATTATTAATTTTAAATATATTGGAAAACTATTTTTAGAAATAAATCTTAAATTTTCGATCAAATTAATTTAATATCTATTTTTTTTACAAATAATCAATTAATTACTCATTAATTTCAGCAACCCTACATTTTACATGAAAGCCGTAAATTTTGATGGGGAAAAAAATAAATTAAAAACAAATATAAAAAAAGAAATCTGACTTCCATATTAAATGATCTTATTGAAAGAGTAGGGCTTTCAAACATCTATTAATGTTAGATGAAAGAAAATACTAACAAATTAAGATTAAAATGTTCGCACCAAAATGTAGAACAACTTTTTTCGGAAAGCAATTTTTTTTATTAAAAACAATTGTTTTAAATTTAATTTAAATTATCAATAGTGAGTATTTTAAGATTGATACAATATTCTAATGTATACTTTTTTTTTCATTTTAATTGCGACTTAAAATTTAGAAACATTTAATTTGCTGACAACTATATATAATGTTGTTTGAACCAGACATAAAGAAAATCTCATTATAAGCAAGGAATTATGTTTGTAAATAAACATCCAGAGTTTCAACTGTATGTCATTTTATAATTAAAACAATTTTAATAAATATAATGTTAATGTAATGTTCACGTACGGCAAAAATGCAAAATTAAGAAACGTATAAAATATTCAAATTTTAAATGTTAATAGTTAAATACAAGAACCCGTTAGAATAAAGATGAAACCAAATAAACATAATATTTCTTCTAATTTCAATAATACATTTTAAAAAATGCATTTGGTATTTTATTATCACAATATCACATCAATAAAATTTGATATTATAAGACTTAGATTTTTATAGACCATAAATATTTTGATGCAGGGTTATATATATATATCGTCGGACCTCAGTAAGTGGAACTCAAAGGGACCCTAAAAAATAAACGATTTACTGAGTTCTCGAGTTAGGGAAAATTTCGTAATAGGCGCAGATTAATCAATAATAATGTAGATATTAAGAGAGGGGGGCAGCCATCCCGGAGAGAAGGCTTGACAGGAAAGATAAGCGGTTTCTTATGTTTCATATGAAATGAAGCCAGCTAGGTTTTGACATATCGACACCATTGAGGAAGTCCCCTCCCCCAAACACACACACCTTACTCAGTCGACAGTGTGAAGGCGACATGCCAGACTGTAACTTTTAAGCGGCCTGGCATTAATTACAGAGCTTGCCTTATCATGTGCATAATTTTATTTTATAGAACAAAACAGTCCACCGCGTATTTGGGCAATGCCCGTTGGGCCGGAGGGCCTATTTTGTTGCCCCACTGGCCAGTCCGCCAGTGGATGGGGAGATAAATATTTTTCATTTTAAAATATTCACAGTATGCAGCAAAGGGACGCGGTTTAGTTACCCTTTTTTCCAGCCACTCCTAATTCTTGTCTTGATCATTTTTTATCTCAAAATAAACGTTTACATGGCTCTACGGAAAACGTGTTCTGAAATGTCGCCCCAGGAATAATAACCCAAACACCTCGAAAAATTTGACTGAGGGAGGTTGGAAGCCACACAATGTTCCAGTAAAGGGATTTAAAATATATTAGTCTTACCGAATTAGGCCGGAACCTGACAATTAATTCGATACATGGAGGTTTTCCACTTAGGGAAGTTCGAATTAGTGAGGTCCGACTGGATATATATATATATATATATATATATATATATATATATATATATATATATATATATGTATGTATATTTCTGGATAAATCGTTAAAAATTGTTAACGATTCAATTATTTTTTTATTAATCGACCCATAACATACAAATTACCAATTTGATTCAAACCAAATCACAGTCAATAGAGATTCATTTACTTATTTTTTTAAAGAATTCCTATTTCTTAACATATTTGTTTATTAAATTATGACTTTGTAAGACTTTTTCTTCAATCAATAGTAGGAGTAATTTTTCTAAATTACCTTATCGTATATGTTACAGACGCTCCTTGTATACAGAAGATTATTGCACTCGAATCTAGTACCTATGAGAAAAGTATGTGTTAAATAACTATTTTTTTTGAACACATAACAATAACATTATTTAATCATACAGGTGGCTTTTTTTCATTACCGACACTACAATAATTTAAAAAATTACCTTCCGATTCTTGGTAGCTTATATGGACATGATATTGCTTCTGAAAAATATCACTCACTCCATAAACGAAAACAAATGCACCAGCGCTACCGGGACATGTACGTGTTGTGTATTGGTATTGAGTCCCAAGCACGTTTCCCTCGACATATATTATCTTTCTATCTGTCCAATGTCCAAAAGAGACGTGTTTTGAGACACCATGTGGATGTGAGACAATAAATGTTAATGAACGAGTGTGTTGTGGGTCTTTGTATATTTTGTTTACTTTCTCCATTTGATTTTGACAACTCCTCAACACAGATCTCAATTTTTCTAATAATTGTAAATCACACGTGACACACTCTACTATACACCAACCTTCTTTAAGGTTTTTATCATTGACACGGGTTCCGTGTAGTGTAGTAATCTCACTATCAGCTGAGTCATAGAACAAATTAAAACTTGATTTCTCAGCTTCACTGTTATCATAAATAACAGTGCTTGCTGTTAATATCAACACTTTACTGAATTCTGTACTTGGTTCGTTTTCTCCCATACAATTTTCGCAAGGGCATCTTTTGCTTCCATCTTTATTTTCTTGTAAATCTATAATAATTCCAGTTTTATAACGGGTAGCTGTGGAATCGTCGATGGCATATCTAATTTCCATACCTTTTCCATTTGGTTTAGTGTTAGGTCTTTCTTTACTCGTATATTTGACACAAATTTTTGTTGTCAGTTCTGCTACTAATTTAATTAAATTTAAAATTTCAGGATCTTTATAGTCAGTATGCATTGAATTCAAATCAAAATCGTGCAGCGCATAGAATTTCAAATGCCTTGCATTCTTCTTGCATGCCACATTTTTAAGATATTGTGATGTACCTGTGATTATTAAAAGAAATAATATTCAAGTAAATTATAATATTCGAAAATAAAATTTCAAATAAATATTAAACAATTATTTTAGTAATAATTATTTCTTAACTTATTTATTATTATGTCCTACTTGAGCTTAAACAGAATATTCTACCATATCTCAATTTTGTGTATTGAATAACTAAAAAAGTAAATATTATTAGATTATATTACATAATCATTAGAATTATTAATATATTTCTAATATAATATATTTATATCATATACAATTGTATTTATTTTAAAATTATAATAATAATTATATTATATGTATAAAAATCAAAGTAGATATGTATGCATGCATGTCCTTTATAGCAGATTAAACCATTCATCCGATCTTCATGAAACTTTTGGAGACTTTTGAGTAAGCGACTGGGATGGTCACTGGCAACTTTTTTTTGCAAAATTTAACACTCATGGGGTGCCTGGTGCCCATAATATTTTTTTTTCAAATATGAGCTATATATAAATTAGTTTAAGCGTTAGTTATTAGGTAAATTGATGGATCTTAACAAAACTTTGTATAAAACAAATTGGTAGCCAATATTGAAATACTACAGGGTACTAATTTCCTAATTTCCATTTCTTCGGGGCTGGGGGCCCAAAATGTCTTTTTTCATAAACGTTTAGGATTTTATTCCCAATTCAATTATTAACTATCTTTATAAATATCTTCTATACATTAAGATGCATTTGTTGTCTGTCTGTCTGTCTATCTGTTCCCTAATAACTCAAGATCCAAGCAACCAAAAAACGTGAAATTGGGTACACATACACACAATGACATGTGTAAGGTTCTTATATATATAATTTACTGGGGGCCGGGGGCCAAAGATGTTGTTTGTTCATAATGTGAGCTCTATAAAAAAAATTCTTTTTAAATTATCCTATTTCCCGTGTAGGTAGAAGCATGAAACTTTCGGTGGTTGTTAAGTATCATTTGGCGATGGTAACAGGTAAATAAATTATATAAATTATAACTTACAGGGGGCCGGGTGAGCTAATGTATTTTTTTCCTTATATTTAAAACTGACTCAACACTAATTCTTCAACTTCCCATGAAGGTAGAAGCATGTAACTTTTTGAACTTGCTTAATACACTCTTATGACAATAATTGGCGAAATTTTTATAAATTTTTAACTCATGGCTGGCCGGGGCCCAAAACCGTTTTTTCATAATTTGGGTTATATAAAACTGAAGCAACACTAATTACTAATCTTTCTTTGTAGGTAGAAAAATGAACTTTGGAAAGTTGTTGAGTACACTCCCGCGATGGTAGCAGTCTAAAATAAAATTATCACTAACTGGGGGCCGGGGGCCCTAATTTAGTTGTTTTTTTTTATTAGTTAAAACTGACTCAACATTAATTCTTCAACTCCCCGTGAAGGTAGAAGCATGAAATTTGGGAACTTGCTGAATACACTCTTATGACGATAATTGGCGAAAAATATATTAAACATTTTCACTCAAGGGTGGCCGGGGGCCCAAAACCGTTTTTTTGTTTTCTTATATGGGCTACATAAAACTGAATCAACACTAATTCCTTATATTTCTTTGTAGGTAGAAACATGAACTTTGGAAAGTTGTTGAGTACCCTCCCGTGATGGAATCAGTCGAAAAAAAATTATCACTAACTGGAGGGCCGGGGGCCCAAATGCTTAATATATTGTTAGGTACTACCCCCTCTCCTCTCTCCCCGCTTGCCATGAAGATGCCCACGAGTCGCACTAATTCATCACCGTGCCCCACCCGCCTATTCACGTTTTGACAGGTCAAGGGTACATCGCTGACCTCGACGTGCTAGACTCCGCCCACCTGACCCTTTGGTTGTTTACAAGTATTACCTGGAACTTTCTCGATCCACTTAATGCGAATAAGATTATGTTCTAGAACGAGAAAGTTTGATTGGTATTTATATATATAGGGGAATGAGAGAGATATATAGACATACAGAGCAATTGCCTTTATCGCCCGAGAAGTGTACTGGCCACTATTGTTATGTGTTATTGTTAACATTCTACTGTAAACGCAATCGGCTATTGTTGTGACTGTTTATCTTTTTATTGTATTAACTTATGTTATTATTCGATATTGTTATATTAATGTAGAAGTTAGCACCTTATACTAATTACTTCTTACTACTGGTATCGTGTGTTTACTTGTTATTATTTCGTTGCATTCAATTAAGAATTCAAGTCAGTTACTGAGTTTAATCTTTCTTTTTGCATTACGTGCCGTGATAAACAAGCCATTTAATCATTTCTCTCAACTTTATTGTAAGCTAGAGAGTCAATAACACTTGCTGACGTAATACCATGTAAGACGCATTTGTTGTCTGTTTGTCTGTTCACTAATAACTCAAGATCCAGACAACCAAATAACGTGAAATTTGGTACACATACACAACATTACATGGGAAAAAATTCGTAAATGTTTTGTTCCATATATATATAAGATACTTGGGGCCGGGGGCCCAAAATGTAGTTTATTCCCTATATGAGCTTTATAAAAAATATTAAAAAATATCCTATTTCCCCTAGTAGGTAGAAGCATGAAACTTTCGGTGTTTGTTAAGTATTATTTGGCGATGGTAACAGATAAAATAAATTATATAAATTATCACTTACTGGGGGCCGGGGGCCCTAATGTAGTTTTCTTTTCATATATTTAAAACTGACGCAACACCATTTCTTCAACTTCCCGTGAAAGTAGAAGCATGGACTTTGGGAACTTGCTGAATACACTCTTATGATGATAAAAGGCGAAAATAAAATTTAAAAAATTTACTCATGGCTGGCCGGGGGCCCAAAATCGTTTTTTCCTTATATGGGCTATATTCCTCATCTTTCTTTGTAGGTAGAAACATGAACTTTGGAAAGTTGTTGAGTACCCTCCCGCGACGGTAGCAGTCGAAAACGAAAAACAAAATTTCACTAACGGGAGGGGGGCGATCAAGGTTCCAAGGTGCTCCGACACCCAAGGTGTCCCTCTGAATCCACATGGAAGCATTTGGTGAAGCGTTAGCTAAGCAAAAAATGTTTAGCAAGCTCAGAAGGCATTCCTTCCCTTATAACTGAAACTGTGCTTTGCCATGACAATCACCAAGTCACAGGGCCAGTCTTTTGGGATTGCTGGTATAGACTTGCAGACACCATGCTTTTCTCATGGGCAGTTGTATGTGGCCTGCTCCAGAGTGGACAAAGAGGAACATCTTTTTGTACACACTCCATATGGAACTTCCAAAAATGTTGTCTATCCCATTGCTTTAAGAGAAATGTACCCTTTTATTGCATGCAAATAAACAGTTGTGTACGCTTCTACAGAAAAACTTATTTTAAAACCCGGGCAAATCCCTAGTAGATTAATATATCCATTATGAAATTGATTGAACTAAACACGTGTTTTGAACTTGACATCTTTACTAAATGGGTCCTGGGGCAAATATTGTCATTTCTCGCTTATATGAGCTATACAAAAATTAGTTTATGCGTTAGTTACTGAGTAAATGAAATGATCTTAACCAAAATATTTGCGTATACAAAAACGTGGTTGCCCATATAAAAATAACAATGGGCATTGCACTTATAATGTGCAAATCGTTCAGTACCAGGGGCCCCAAATGTCTTTTTTTCCTTATATGTTTGAGAAATTCTTTTCCATTCTATTTTTAACGTTCTTGAGAAATATATCCATGATTAGACTGAATTTAAATGAACATGTTTTTCAAATATACATCTTAAACCGAATGGGCCCGGGGGCCCATTAATGAATTTTTTCTTATATTAGCTATATAAAAATTAGTTTACGTGTTAGATAATGAGACAATAACTGGATTTTGACCAAACTCGGTATATAAAAACTTAAGAGCCTAAATTAAATTACTAGAGAGCACTGAACTCCTAATGTCCAATCCATCGGGGCTGGGGCCCTAAATGTGTTTTTACTAAACTTTTAATATTGTATCGCCCATTAAAATTGTAAACGCCATTGAGAAATATATTTAAATATAGTTATATATTTGTTGTGAAATTGATTGAAATTAACAGATTTCGGAATTTCATATGTTAAACTGATGAGCCGGTAACCCTTAATGTAAATCCTTTTTTATCTGTATGTTTTCTGTTTTAATGAGATCGTTGCAACGCACGACGGGTCTGCTAGTATATATATATATATGTATATATATTTAAATATGTATATATATATATATATGTATATGTATGTCTATATATATATGTATATATATTTATATTTATACATATGTGTATTTTATAAACAAAAGAAAACATACACCGTGGTTTCTCTACTAGTGGTAAGTTTTGTCCATTTTGGGAATCTGCATTATCGTCAGCTGGTGTGTGTCTACAGATTATCTTTGACAGATATAAGAATGGAAAAATATTATTAATTTAATAAATATGCTTTAGCAAAATACATTTTTTTAAATGTTAGAGTGAAGAAAAGAAAATGAGGCATACGTAAAAAAAATATATAAATAAATGCATAATTTGATACATTGGCCTAGGGGTGGGCAAACTTTTTCTACAGGGGGCCGCATTGAAAACTTTTTTTTGTTTTAGACGGGCCGCATATATATCTTGTCTACTTCAATTACAATTTACAACGCATAAAATATAAATTAGTGATTATAAACCTGTACTTGTCATTTTATTTCACATTTACACTCTATTACACATTTGCATTACATTTTAAAATACAAACTGAAACAGTTTCTAAATAAGATTTTACTATTCATTATTTTTTCAACCAAAGTTTATTGTTACCTGTCAAATTAACTATGAAGAAGTAGGAACGTCATTTACGCATAAGCTGACCATAGAGTACAATTATAATTGATGAGAAGTATTTAACTGTTTAGAATTTCGGATAATGTTCTTGAACTGTGGAACCAGTTTACTGGTTGTGATTCATATGATTGTATTCAAATTGCAGTCAGTCAACAACAATATGTTCTTAGACTTTTTTTTTAATACAATAAAAAGTTTGCTCACAGATGTATGTGGGCCCAAATAGTAATAAAAGATTGGCAACAACATTTTTAAAGAGTTGAAATGCTGCTGCTGGCATAATCCATAAAACTCCAGCAGAAGAACTGACTTGAATTTCTCCTTCAAGTCATAATCTGCTTGTAGTTGTCAGCAACACTAATAGTATATCATCTGGGGCTGAAAGAGCTTCTGCACTAAATGGCGAACACAGTATATTGAAGAGTGGTTCCAGGTTCTTGAACCTACTGTCTAATTTCACAGCAAGGCATCGAACTGAGCCTTGTACTTGTCAGCCGTTTCACAAGAAATGTTTTTTAATTTCAGCAAATGGAATTGACAAAACCTGTTTTCACCTGCTTGCCTGGAGAACAGGGAAAGCTTTGCCTGAAATGATTTAAAATGCACATACATTTTATTTGCAAATAAGCTGTTGCTATTTGACATTCATTTCATTCAACTTTTCTATAATTTCAAATGTAAACATGAAGTCTGATTTCCACTCTTCATTAGCTATGTTGGTAACAAAGTCACAAACAAAACACTTCATCTTCAGGAACATAACTATTTATTCCATGAGATCCCACACTCGCCTCAATATCTTGTCCAGGCTCAGCCAGCGGACACAGGTAGTTCAGGGCACTGCTTGAAGATATGGAAACTGAATATTTAAATATGTTCTACCACTTGAACTTGAAATTGAACTATCCCTTAACCCGTTGTTGGGTAGTTGGGGCACCATCGTGAACTGCACACTAACACACGCCATTTGTCACGGTCCTGTGCAGCCCTTTGAGAGTCGCTGAATGACAGGCCGGTCCACTCTTTGATATTGTCCTCCCATATCTTCTTTTGTCTGCCTCTTTTCCTTCCTCCCTGGACTGTGCCTTGTAATATGGTTTTTGTGAGACCTCCAGTTCTTGTCACGTGTCCGTACCATCGTAATTTCCTCTTCTTAATTGATGTGAGTAGGTCCTCGTAGGGGCCAATGACAGTACTTATTTTTTTGCGGACCGCTTCATTTGTGATACCATTTTCTACCACAGCAGTTTCCAAATCTTCAAGCAGTGCCCTGAAATGCCTAAGCTTAAGTGCACTGGCTCTGAAGAGGTTTATCACATTGACAACTGGGTCAATAACATGGTTGATATTCAACACAGCTTTACACATAATTTCCTGATTGATGTCACAGTGGAGGAGTAAGAGTGTATGGTCAAGATGTTCTTCCTTAATTTTATTTTTTATTATCTTCACAGGTACTACACTTTTTCCAGTCAAAGTACGTGATCCAACCTTTGTTAGACTTGCCCTCTTGTTCCACTTTAACCCAATTCTTTCAACACAGTTATCAACATCATTGAATACATCCTGACCTGTAGTTGTGTGTTTTAAATAGCTCAACACTATGTGATTCTTCGGCAAGCTCATTACGAGTGTTCATTCCCCGTATAAATAAAAACAATTGTGCTGTGTCCTGTAAATCGGTAATTTCGTTAAAATGCAAGAGTACCACAAAAGGACATTGCTTGAATGGTTGCATCTCAAAGTTAGTGCATGAAATTGTCACTAATTTTTAAGACACGGCTGACTACATTTCTCCTTAATATAGAAATGCTATCAAATTGTGTCTTCTGTTCTTGACACAATGCTTGCAGCATCTGACAAACATTCCTTGATGAACTCGCTGTCAAAAAAAACTAGTTCCTTTTTTACAATCTTATGGAACAGCACCAATCTGGCTTCGGTAGCAGCATCTTGTATTAAAGACTTTTTGATGAAAACACTTTGCTGCTTCTTTAGATTATTAACCAACTCCTGGAAATTCCTTTTCCTCTCATCGTTCGTTAAATTGTGCCCGAAATTTAAATGTTTTGTTTGGGGTTGTCTTTTTAGGATATACTCCTTAAAGACGCTCACACACTCACGGCACAGCAACTAGACTGCTTTGCTGCCAACGTTCATGAAGCAATATTTAGCGGTCCATTCGTCATTAAAAACACGTCATTCGTCCTCAATCTTTATTTTGTTATATATATTTTGACAGCATTTATGGTTATAACCAACGTCTATTCGCTTTTAAAATATACTTTTTTACAAATCCGCCAATATGTAAATAAGAAACAGAAGCCATTTCTAATTGAACTGAAATGCAGTTTCGAATAATTATGTTAACAATAATTAATGAATAATACTCACTAATCAATTCTGGAGCCATGAATTCCATTTAAAATCCCAAGATTCGAATCAAATACTCTGAATAAAATTTTTAAAAAATGTAGGAACACTTATAAGCAAAGAAAATTAACATCGACATAAGATCGCAACATGTACATGTCTACGGGCCTCATAATATAGTCTGGCGGGCCGCATGCAGCCCGCGTGTTGTAGTTTGCCCACCCCTGCATTAGCCAAAAAAAAACACCGGAAAAAAATATGAATATAATAATGTTAAGAGATATATGCTTATATATGTTCTCCTTTAAAGACATATAATTTTCAGATTTCATCAGAAATATACATTTTAATACAAATATAGTCTTAAAATAATAGGCATTCATTGTACAAAGAAAAAATAAATAAATCGAACAATACCTCTAGAAGCACATGCTTGATTTTGTTCCTGTGCAATGGTGGAAAAATAATTGTTAAATGATGAAATTTAAAATAGTAAGTTTACTTTATTATTATTATTTTTATAATGTCAAACTTAAAATGAGAAACATTGATAAGAAAACTATTGTTTTAAGTAACAAAGAAAATGCTTAACATACTTTTGGATCTAGCTTTCTAAATGTAGCTGGGTGGTTGGCTAAGGCAATGCACAGTATTTTAAATAGAACACAATAAATCCACGAAATAAGTGAAGACCACACAGGTTGAGGACTATAAGAGTATAACATATAAACCGGGTATTAGTTAGCCTGCCAGGACGCAACAAAACAGCGAACGTTTCAGCAAAGAGCCTTCCTCAACGAAAAAATAGTACACAAATAAAACGAATATAACGAAAGAATAAAAAAAAACTTAGCTGCAGGGAAATCCAAATAGTTCAGTAGAGAAATAGTAAGGAGAGAAAAGTAAAAGCTTATATATGAAAGGAGTGGGTGGGTGTGGCCAATCAATCAGGTTGTCAGTGCAAACACCACATTCATCCCATGTGGTGTTAGGGTCCCATACTCTTGGATCAGTCAATTCTCCAGACCGACTCTGCCGGATGTGTTTATACAAGAAAAGATGGCGGTGACAGACATGTCATCGACGTCCATGTGGTCAAGTCCATTGAAGTGTCGGGGGACTGGACACTGTTTGTCTTGTTTAATGACACGTACATGCTCAGCGATACGAGAGTAACCTCTCCGTCTCACCTATGTACTTCAAAGAACAGTGCTTACACACAATGGTGTAGACCACATTGCGACTGGTACAAAAAAAGCCATTCCTAATCTTGAATATCCCCTTAGTGAAGACAATCTGGTCCGTCTGGGTAACAAAGGGACAAGTCTTACAGCGAAGACGGCCTCATGGCTTGGTGCCCGGATGGGAGGACGGAATACATAGACGGCTACGAACTAATAGGTCTCTCAGATTTTTGTCCCTCCTGAATACAATTAGGGGTGGGGTTGAAAATATGTTGTTAGTCTCAGGGTCAGCGAAGGGGATTGTGCGGTTTTTCAAAAAAATATTTCTTTGGCTCTGATGTTGCGGGATTGTATATGAGAACCAATTTGCTCCAAAAAGTCATCATTAGATTGACATAGTCTTCGGAGGCGAAAAAGTTGTAAAAAGGGGATAGAATCCTTACAGGATTTGGGATGAGACGAGGGATCGAGTAGGTACGATTGGCTGTCTGTAGGTTTGGAGTAAGCCGAAGTGAGGATGCAGTTTTCCTGGAGAGTTACAATAATGTCCAGGAAATGGCCGATAGTTCAGAAATTGTGTTAGTGAACTTAATGGATTGGTTGGAAATAATATTCAAAATTGATGAACGTGTCAAGTTCTCTTC
Source organism: Ampullaceana balthica (assembly GCA_944989445.1). Taxonomy (NCBI): domain Eukaryota; kingdom Metazoa; phylum Mollusca; class Gastropoda; family Lymnaeidae; genus Ampullaceana; species Ampullaceana balthica. The sequence continues at coordinate 76,839 of CALYLW010000588.1, read as the reverse complement.
TCTCCATATGAGTAACCCCAATGCCGTCATCAATGTGTCTCTTATAAAATTCCGAGAGGCGACCAGGGTATGTTTGTTCCACTATGTGCTCGAAATGGCCCACGAACAAACAAGCATAGCATGGTCCCATTTTAGTCCCCATAGTGACCCCACTGATATAGTTAAAAAAACTGCCCATTGAACTCAAACGAGTTGAGAGTTAGGACCAATTCCGCCAAAAGTAGTAAGGCGTGTGTGGGTATAATGGGGTGAGGTTGTCTGTCCAAGAAGTATTGCACAGCCATGGTCTGTCACCGCCATGGTTTCTTGTACAAGCACACCCGACAGGGTTAGGCTGGAGAGTAGACTGATCCAAGAGTATGGGACCCTAACACCACATGGGATGAATGTGGTGTTTGCACTGACAACCTGATTGATTGACCACACCCACCCACTCCTTTCCTATATAAGCTTTTACTTTTCTCTCCTTACTATATCTCTACTGGACTAATTGGATTTCACCGCAGCTAAGTTTTTTTTATTCTTTCGTTATATTCGTTTTATTTGTGTACCAATTGTTCGTTGAGGAAGGCTCTTTGCCGAAACGTTCGCTGTTTTGTTGCGTCCTGTCAAGATAATACCCTGTTTCTATGTTATGCACTTTATAATTTAAAAGCCTGGTTGCAGTCTCACCCCCATTATTTTATTGAGGACTATAGCTGTTCTAAAGATTTATTTGGTAGGAACATTCTCGTGAAAAGGAAATCACAGTTATAAATGAGTACTCTAACTAATAAGGTAAACACACACGTTTGCATGCAGTGTGCAGCCTTAAGTATCTACTATGCTATACTCTCTACGTTAACGTTCACATGTTACGTTGTTGTTCCTTTTCCCGTTAACGTCTTAGTTTCTGTGTTTTTCGTCTTAGTGAGTCTCCCCTTATATAGGTATCACAAAAACTGCGCTAAAGCTTGTCCAGTCATGTCATGCTGACTACGTAATTAGTCAGGTCTGGTAAGTCAATCCTAGCCATACAAGGTTGGCGCCAGTGGGGTCGGACGGGGCGCAAAGCTTGTCCAGTCAATACAATGGTTTACTACATGCCATGGGTCAATCGTGGCGGTCTAATATGTTCCGCAGTCTTTATTTGTCGGCCACTCCCGACCATAAAGTGTCACCTGTCCGCACCCGTTAAACAACCTTGGCGCATATTACCCCATAAAGAAAAAAATCTACTTTTTTTTTACTTTAATTTTTTTAAAATTATTTTTATATCTTTTTAAAGGTTTTATTTGTGTATTATCGTAGAACTCTTTTGAGAGATAGTAAAAGGGATTTACCTTTTGATAATACCAATAATTATTAGAACCACAATCACTGCAACAGTGACAATACTTGCAATAATCACAGTGATCACAGACTTGTCTGTCTTTTCTTTTTTTAGCAGATCATGATAAAGAAAGATAATATATTTTAAATTTCAATACATGCAACTACTGCATTATTTATTGTTAATTACATATTTGAGTGTTTCTGAATAATGATAATATATATGCTCTTATTATGACATATTTAAATGGCTTAAGCTATATATGTGTTGTACATTTGTACGAAACATACACACACAAATATATGTACATATATATATATATATTAAGTATTCTCACGCTTTTCTAGCGGGGGTAAAATTGTTTGACCTTCTTGAATTGAGACAAATCCGCGAATATATTATGCAGTTTTAAAATGCCTATTTTTGACATTATCTACAGTATTAGATGATTCCCCAAAAAATTCTAAAGGTACTTTTACATAATATGTATTAATGCAGTATTTACGTGGTAATATTTCATGAAGTTATGTTTTCACTATGTATTTCACTAATGTAGTAATGATAATGGATGGCATCTGTCCGTCTACGAAAGACGATAGATTTATCTTTATTATTTTCAGCTCTTGGTGTGGCTGAAGACCATTCCTCGAGTGGCAGTCACACACATGAGTGCAGTTGGGCAGTGTTGCCTGGCCTTCCTCCTTGCGCTTTTTTCAACTGCTTCTGCCCTAGTTTGCTCCACTACTCTTAGTGATCATTCTTTTCACTAAAGCCCGCCACGTGGACATATCCTCTGCCAGGTTTTCCCAGTTTTGTATATCAATGTTGGCTACTTTCATGTCTCTCCTGCATTGTACATGTGTCTGAGACATTGACGACCAACCGACCTTTTCGCTGTCGCCAGCTCACTGCATAGCACATCCCTGTGTATGCGACCAGTTTACATCTATATCTATCTATCTATCTATCTATCTATCTATCTATCTATCTATCTATCTATCTATCTATCGATCCATCCATCCATCCATCCATCCATCCATCCATCCATCCATCCATCCATCCATCCATCCATCCATCCATCCATCCATCCATCCATCCATCCATCATCCATCCATCCATCCATCCATCCATCCATCCATCCATCCATCCATCCATCCATCCATCCATCCATCCATCCATCCATCCATCCATCCATCCATCCATCCATCCATCCATCCATCCATCCATCCATCCATCCATCCATCCATCCATCCATCCATCCATCCACCCACCCACCCACCCACCCACCCACCCACCCACCCACCCACCCACCCACCCACCCACCCACCCACCCACCCACCCACCCACCCACCCACCCACCCACCCATCCACCCATCCATCCATCCTCATCCATCCATCCATCCATCCATCCATCCATCCATCCATCCATCCATCCATCCATCCATCCATCCATCCATCCATCCATCCATCCATCCATCCATCCATCCATCCATCCATCCATCCATCCATCCATCCATCCATCCATCCATCCATCCATCCATCCATCCATCCACCCACCCACCCACCCACCCACCCACCCACCCACCCACCCACCCACCCACCCACCCACCCACCCACCCACCCATCCACCCATCCACCCATCCACCCATCCACCCATCCATCCGTCCATCCGTCCATCCGTCCATACGTCCATCCGTCCATCCGTCCATCCGTCCATCCGTCCATCCGTCCATCCGTCCATCCGTCCATCCGTCCATCCGTCCATCCGTCCATCCGTCCATCCTTCCATCCGTCCATCCGTCCATCCGTCCATCCGTCCATCCGTCCATCCGTCCATCCGTCCATCCGTCCATCCGTCCATCCGTCCATCCGTCCATCCGTCCATCCGTCCATCCGTCCATCCGTCCATCCGTCCATCCGTCCATCCGTCCATCCGTCCATCCGTCCATCCGTCCATCCGTCCATCCGTCCATCCGTCCGTCCGTCCGTCCGTCCGTCCGTCCGTCCGTCCGTCCGTCCGTCCGTCCATCCATCCATCCATCCATCCATCCATCCATCCATCCATCCATCCATCCATCCATCCATCCATCCATCCAATCATCCATCCATCCATCCATCCATCCATCCATCCATCCATCCATCCATCTATCTATCTATCTATCTATCTATCTATCTATATATCTATCTATATATCTATCTGTCTATCTGTCTATCTATCTATCTATATATCTAACCATCTATCCATCTATCCATATATTTATCTATCTATCTATCTTTTTATCTATATATATATCTATCTATATATCTATATATCTATCTATCTTTCTATATATCTATCTATCTTTCTATCTATGTATACATCTATCTATCTATCTATCTATCTATCTATCTATATATCTATCTATATATCTATCTGTCTATCTGTCTATCTATCTATCTATATATCTAACCATCTATCCATCTATCCATATATTTATCTATCTATCTATCTTTTTATCTATATATATATCTATCTATCTATCTATATATCTATCTATCTTTCTATATATCTATCTATCTTTCTATCTATGTATCTATCTATTTTGACAGTTTGACTTTTCCAAGCCAACGTTGGCGTCTTTGGCTTCATATGGCTGGAATGCTACACATGCTTGTTTGAGCTAAGACCTCTGTGGTGGGGACTTTCTCTTGCCATTTGATGTCTAGAATGAGGCGGAGACATCTAAGTGGAAGCTATTGAGCCTTATTTCATGTCTGGTATAAGTGGCCTAAGCCATTTAAATCTGGTACTACAAAAATACTTTAATTTATAAAAAACGCAAGTACAGGGGTCAGTAGCATACAGTATTACTGTACAGTAAAGTCATTTGCGATTCATGCAACACATGTATTAGAAAAGACTTAAAATTGAACAAATTTAAAGGCAAACTTAGACATATAAAATAATTAGCACTAATCAGGTAATAATGCAGTACTTTAGGGGCTCAGTCAGATTTTTTTTAAGGAAAGGGGGGCATTGATTAACATAATTTTATGAGACATTATTTTACATTCTTCAACAAATCATTATTTTTCTTCAATATTAATATTAACATAACTATAATTGTTCTTGTTTGGAAATTTATGTGAGTTTTCCTTTTTATTTCTCCTCTGTCTCTTCCTCCTATAATATAAAAAAAATAATTACCTGAATATATTGTACATTTTATTGCGTTATATTTCCATTTCATAGTGCAACTTGAATATTTTATGGAGACAGTTATTTCTTGTTGTTGTCGCTGTAAAAAAAACGTCACTTGGTCATTTCCACGTGAAGACATGTCCATGCCATCTGCTGTAATTTCTATAGTACATGGTTTAAGGTAACTTTTACAAACAAACGTAATATTCAATGTAGGCCCAATTATTCTTAGTTTACAACTAGTTAAATTTTCAGGGAATGTATTTCCATTTATGATCATCGTGCCATTAGTGGTATCGTTTTCTGTTGAGAGATAGAAAAATGAAATTGATTTTAAAAAAAGATACATCTAGAACTTATTTAAACTTAAAATTAAGGAATATATCTTTTTTGCATTATGAATACCTAATTTATGTATTTTCTCTCTAGATATATGATGTATAAGCTCAGTTCGTTATTAATTTTATGTTTGTAAGTTTGTTTGTATCTTTGTCTGTTTCAACTCTCTATTACACTATCACCAAAAAAACAAAACAATGGACAGCGATGATATTTGACTGGTCTCTTCCTTTCAACCTAACGATGGTTCTAGAGTAGATTGTTTTTTTTTAAATTTTATATATATTTTTTTAAATCATTTTTTTTTAAATGTTTTTTTTAGTTGTAATTATCCATTTTGTCTGAAAGCCTTAAAATATTAGGAAATTTAGAGACAAATCGGGAAAAAGTTAAAACTCAATTTTCATATTGACTGCTTTAAAAGGATGTTCAAACAGATTGATTTTAAATAAATAAATTTTATTTTAAAGATTTGTTTAAAGCTGTGCGTTTTCAACAATCGTTTTTAATGTCAGATGACGGTGCGCATATGTTTATGCACGCATTTTAAAGTTTGCTGTGTCAAGTTTTTATGAAACGTAACATAAATAACATGTATATTTAGTTTGGCTTTGCTGTAAAAAGATGGGTTTTTTTAACAAATACTTTCTTTACTTCAGAGACGCGTTAAGAAGTTTTAATTAACATTTGTATATGATGCACGGTGGCAAATGTCTTTTTTAAACTTGTTCATGAATTTGAGAATTTGGTTTTGCAGTTTTTCTCAATTCAACATTTAATAAAAACCTGATTCTGTAAGTATCGAAGGAATTGCATGTGAAAAAAAAATAGGCCAAGTCAAATCAACTTACGAATTAAGAAGAGCTAAGATATATGTTTTATGTAAATTTGTGTAATAATATAAGCTTAAATTTTTTATAAATATTTATATACGAGCAACAAAGCCCGTCCAAGGACGTTCCGCGATCGATCAGGGGGCATATTGTAACTCCCATACAACAGCGGTCTCGACCGGCATTACATGTGCATCACGTCAAAAATACTATTCATTATAGTTAAAATTAAAAAAAAACTCATAAAAACAGAGCTTTTGAATATAAATCCCAAGGCGCATACCTCTAAATAAAGTCTTGGAAGGAATACTGCACCAAAAAAAAACTCGTTTTGAACGTCCGCGTAAACGTGTTCAATATGCTTGGCTATAGGAGTCATATGTGTTTGAGGGACCAATCGCTACCGATGACCGCACGGAACATAGCCTTTTATTATATATCATAATATATATATATATATATATATATATATATATATGTATAATATATAGATAGATAGATAGATAGATAGATAGATAGATAGATAGATAGATAGATAGATAGATAGATAGATAGATAGATAGATAGATAGATAGATAGATAGATAGATAGATAGATAGATAGATAGATAGATAGATAGATAGATAGATAGATAGATAGATAGATAGATAGCTAGATAGATAGATAGATAGATAGATAGATAGATAGATAGATAGATAGATAGATAGTAGTAGATAGATAGATAGATAGATAGATAGATAGATAGATAGATAGATAGATAGATAGATAGATAGATAGATAGATTAGATAGATAGATAGATAGATAGATAGATAGATAGATAGATAGATAGATAGATAGATAGATAGATAGATAGATAGATAGATAGATAGATAGATAGATAGATAGATAGATAGATGATGATAGATAGATAGATAGATAGATAGATAGATAGATAGATAGATAGATAGATAGATAGATAGATAGATAGATAGATAGATAGATAGATAGATAGATAGATAGATAGATAGATAGATAGATAGATAGATAGATAGATAGATAGATAGATAGATAGATAGATAGATAGATAGATAGATAGATAGATAGATAGATAGATAGATAGATAGATAGATAGATAGATAGATAGATAGATAGATAGATAGATAGATAGATAGATAGATAGATAGATAGATAGATAGATAGATAGATAGATAGATAGATAGATAGATAGATAGATAGATAGATAGATAGATAGATAGATAGATAGATAGATAGATATATAGATAGATAGATAGATATATAGATAGATAGATAGATAGATAGATAGATAGATAGATAGATAGATAGATAGATAGATAGATAGATAGATAGATAGATAGATAGATAGACAAATAGATATATAGATAGATAGATAGATAGAATGCATATGTATATTATGAGTAAAATAAAATATACTTTATTACCCATTATGTGAGGAAAAGACATTTTGTTGCTCTTTAGATCCGTATTATTTGACATTATTAATTTTGCGCTGATCAATGCACCATTGTAATCGATGATTGCTGGAACTTTGATGGTTATGTTTACAACAAATGAACCTGCTCGTATGCAAATAACCTTCTCAGTGGAAAGACATTCTTGGATATTTAAGTCGTCATACTGTAATAAATTGTAAATTAACAAAATAGAATTTTAAATATATACATTTTAAAACAAAAAACTAAATCATCTACAATCTACATATATATATTTCACATAAACGAGCATGTGAAAATGAGCATCACGAATGACCCTCGCTGGGGTCAACCGATCACTGTTGGCAAGCGTAGTGGGATGAAAGAAGAAAATAAAGGGGAGGAGCACGTTTTATTGCTCTAACTTGCGTTGTTCCTTCACATAATAACATGTGATTCGTAGTGTAGTAGTTATGACGTCCGCCTTGCACGCGGAAAAGTCCTTGGTTCAAGCCATAGCGGGAACTTTTGTTTTTTTTAATTCTTATAAATGTTTGTCTTTGCCCGTTCTTTTTAAATCCCTTATATTAACTTTGAAATCTAGTCTCTCTGACTATCGTCATGTCTTCGTCGGGCGGAAAAAGAAAAGTAAAAAATGACCCACTTCCCTTGATGCCATCGAGCAGAAATGTTAAAAAAATAGACCTGTGTCACTTAACAATGCATCGTATCAAAATTTAAGATCGATCGAACGTACCGTAATTAAAATAATGCATTTTTAGTTTATCTCTATACGACATATGTAATTCAATTTCACGGTTTGTTATTGTTTTTTTTTCACGTGACAGTTCCGTTCGCGCGTTGACACCACATCGTCGATGTACCGGCGTGCTTTTGTTTACATTTTACGTGTCACGTTGAGCTCGGTCCAGCGATTGGTGACCAGACCTTTCCCCTATCCCATTGCCCCCCTCCTCCGGGTTATAAAGCAAAGGGGAGTTAAGACAGATTTAGTGTGTAAATGTTTGTCGCGTTTGAACAAAATCAATACTTTTAGTTATGTCTCATATATAAGGGACTAGAAAAATACCCGCACTTTGTAGCGGGAGTGTGCTGACCCTTTATCCAAGTATTAGTTGCTGGTTATTACAATTTTTATTTGCCAAGTTAAATTTCAGAATCATCTATTTAGATAAAATCGTATGAGAAGCAAAGATATGCCATTTTACCGCGTGACTTGTTTTCACTTAATGCAGTGCCTTTTAACATAACCTTACTATTTAAAAGATATGATTTATTAAATAAAGATTCTTGCCGACCATAATAACTAAATTTAAAATTTCATTCCCACTTGTACAAAATTAACATAACTTACAGGTTTTCCGAAAGTGCTCTACCCCCCTCGTCACTCAAAAATTTAATATATAATTACGAAACTGCATCGTATCACAATTGTAAGCTATATAATATTTGTAACCACGTCTATGAGATAAAGAGCATGTGGCATTATCCCTTTAAAAGGCAAAAGCTAAGTGACTCATAGCGCAAATAAAAAAAAATTATAAATGTGCTTTCTAAAATAATTTTTATAAAAAAACCGGTCGTATTAAAATGATATAAAAAATGTGCACACCATATTTAGACAATATAGAAAGCTGGCCGCATAAAATAAAATCTTGTTATAAAGTAAATGTACTGGACCAAAATAACTCCTCCTTTTGACGTATTCATAAGTGTGTGTACAGGGAAATACTATTTAACATTTTTTATGTCTCTATATTTTACGATTTATATTTACGGTTTATAAGCAATGTGTATAATTTCCAAAATGAATCTTTTTTTTTGTGTTCCCTATTTCGGATAAGGCATCATATTTTGTAAATTATATTCAATGCACACACACATACCATATTTTATATCTGAAAAATAAAATAAAATGAAAAAAAAAGATTCAACCGTCTGTTAATGAGTGCATCTTAAAAATGATTAAAAGGCAATTTTAGGAAATGGCCTATGCTATTCTGAACACAAAGGAATGAACATAAAAACATATTCAATTCGCAATTCATATTAATTTAGCGTTTTCAGGATCACTTCATTAAATTTAGTTAAGTTTTGTTAATACATTCGATAGCAAAAATTTATAATATATAGTGTATATAAAGCTTAAGTAAACTGTTTTAAAGTGTAAGTTTAATTGACACTTTCAACATAAAATAAACTCGCTACATCTATGGTTTTTAATTAAATGTCGAGTTATGAATTAATTTTTTTTTAAAATCCCAATTTTATTCATTGCATGTAAAATATTAACACAATGCATCGTGAAAATAATTAAAATTAAAATAATTTAAACGCATATGTAATATATAAAGCTCAGTTGATATTTTTATGTTTGTTTGTTTGTATCCATTAAAAAAAGGACACTTCTTTGTTGACATGTTTCCAAAAGATCTCTGTCACTGTCGTCAGTAAAAAAAGCTCTTATATATTTACGAAACTGCATCGAAACACAATTGTAATTAATACAATATTTGCAACAGCGTCTATGAGATAAAGATAATAAAGATAAATAAAGAAATTAGGCTATATTCCTAATTTAAAAAAAAACAAACAAAACAAATAAATTTTATGTTAAAAACGCACGTGAAACCATGACAATAGTTGATTTTAAAAATAGCCTATGTTAATCCATCATCAAAGGAATGAACATAACACATTCAATTCGCAATACAAAATTATTAAGCGTTTTCAGGATCACTATATTTAGTTTAATCTACTTACGTTAATAGGTCCGGTAGCCTAAGTTTAAATAGTATAAGTGTATAGGTTATGTAAAAAAAAATAGCTTATGTAAAAGGCAAACAAAATATAAATGTTATATTAATAGGACACAGCTAAATTTAAGATGCGTACACGAAAATGTGCGCACAGTAATCAGGCGATAAAAGATTTTAGAACGCGCACCGCTAAAAATGAAGCCTTGACAAAAATACTGACACAATTATTACATAAATAGATTTTTATTAAATGTCGAGTTATGGAACAGTCAAAAATTAAAACAAATTCGCAATTAAATTTAAACGTGTAAAAAATGAAATATAATGTTTCGTGTGGTAGGTGTAATTAAATATGTTTACGTGTCTATCTAATATATAGAAAGTAACAGTAAAGAAAATGACAATTATTTGTACTACACAGCTCAAATTATGAAGCGTACACGAAAATGTGCGCACCGTAATTAGACGTTATAATATTTTTTGAATGCGCACCGCTGAAAATAAAGTATTGGGGAAAAAAAAACGTCACCAAAAGTAACTCGCTTTGAACGGCATTTGAACGTCCGCGTAAATTTGTTCAATACAGAAATGAGGTTAAATTGTTTATTCTTTGTCTCTGCATTTTCTGATTATTTAATTTACAGCATTCGGGCAAAAGGGACAATTACAAAAACTAACTTAAAACCACCTTCAGGGTAAAAGGAACCGTCCTGCCAAATTTGGTCCCCGTCCGTCATTTGGTTTTTCCGTGATTGTCTAACAGAAAGTCGAAAAGTGAAACATACAAACATACAAACATACAAACTAATAAACATACAAACAACTGAGCTTTATATATTACTAGTAGACCCGTCGTGCGTTGCAACGATCAAAGTAAAAAGGAATAAATTTAAAGAAACCAATGAGTGGTATGTTTAAAAATAATTCTGAAGAAATATTCGTGGAAGTGTGAAAAAAAAATCCAAATTTCATAGCAAACGGATAAATAAATTAATAATTAAATAGCGTACAAAAGAAGAAACGATATTAAGGGCCCCGGTCTCTAAATGAGTGATATTATAGTTTTTTTTTATTGCCATTGTACTCATTTCTTAAACGTTTAAGATTTTATTCACTATTCAGTCATTAACAATCTTGACAAATAATGACACATGTATCCATTATTATACAAATTGAAATTAACAGGTGTTTTGAACTTTATATCTTGCCCAGAATGGGCCCTGGGGCCCTTAATGTTGTTTTTATCTATTGTACTCAATATATATTCCTCAATATCGTGTAAAATTGAATAGGGAATACAATGATTAAAGTTCAGTAAAAAGACTTTTTCGAAGGAATGGAAATTAAGAGTTCAGTGCCCTATAGTAATATAGGCTCTTAAGTTTTTATATTCTAAGTTTTGTCAAAATCCAGTTTTTTTCTCAATATCTAACTCTTAAACTACTTTTTATATACCTACAATAGGGGGAAAATAGCATTAAGGGGCCCTGGCCCATTCGGTGCAAGAGGTCAATTTCAAAAACCTGTTCATTTTAGTTCATTTTTATTGTGGCTATATTTCTCAAGCTCTTTAAAAAGTAAATAGGAAAAATATCTTAAACATATACGAAAAAAGATATTTGGGGCCCCGGCCACGAAGATATTGGCATTAGAAGTGCAGTGTCTATAGTATTTTAATATAGGCTACCAAGTTTTTGTGTGCAAAGTTTGGTGAAGATCTATTCATTTACTAAGTAGCTAACGTAGAAACTATTTTTTATATAGCTCATATAAGATAAAAACGACATTAAGGGTCCCAGGGCCCATTCTGGGCAAGATATAAAGTTCAAAACATCTGTTCATTTCAATTAGTATAATAATTGATACATGTGTCATAATTTGTCAAGATTGTTAATGACTGAATGGTGAATAAAATCTTAAACGCTTAAAAAATGTGAATTTTTGGGCCCCCAGCCCCAAAGGAATGAATATTAGCAGTTTAGTGCCCTATAGTATTTTAATATTGGCTATCAAGTTGTCATATACACATTTTGGTTAAGATCCAATAATTTACACAGTAGCTAAAGCTTAAACTAATTTTTATATAGCTCGTATCAGCAAAACATGACGATATGGGCCCCCGGCGCCCCATGAGTGTTAAATTTTGAAAAAAGTGATAGTTACCATCCGGGAGCATACTCAACAGTCTTGAAAAGTTTCATGACGATCGGGTGAATGGTTTAGACAGCTATAAAGGACATTCATACACACACAAACATATTTAAATATTTATATATTATATATATATATTACTTGAAAAATACCCGCACTTTGTAGCGGGAGTGTGCTGACCCTTTATCCAAGTATTAGGTGATGGTTATTACAATTTTTATTTGCCAAGTTAAATTTCAGATTCAAACTATTTAGTTAAAATCTTATGGAAACAGAGATATGCCCATTTTACCGCGTGAGTTGTTTTCACTTAATGCAGTGCCTTTTAACATAACCTTACTATTCAAAAGATATGACTTATTAAATAATGATTCTTGCCGACCATAATAACTAAATTTACAATTTCATTCCCACTTGTACAAAATTTAACATAACTTATATGTTTTCCGAAAGAGCTCTACCACCCTCGTCACTCAAAAATTTAATATATAATTACGAAACTGCATCGTATCACAATTGTAAGTTATATAATATTTGTAACCACGTCTATGAGATAAAGAACATGTGGCACTATCCCTTTAAAAGGCAAAAGCTAATTGACTCATAGCGCAAATAAACAAAATTATAAATGTACTTTCTAAAATACTATTTTTAAAAAAAAACGGTCGTATTAAAATGATATAAAAAAATGTGCACACCATATTTAGACATATAGAAAGCTGGCCGCATAAAATAAAGTCTTGTTATAAAGTAAATGTACTGGACCAAAATAACTCTTCATTTTGACGTATTCATAATTGTCTAAACAGGGAAATAATATTTAACATTTTTATGTCTCTATATTTTACGATTTATATTTACGGTTTATAAGCAATGTGTATAATTTCAAAAAGGAATCTTTTTTTTTGTTCCCTATTTCGGATAAGGCATCATATTTTGTAAATTATATTCAATGCACACACACACACCAGATTTTATATCTGAAAAATAAAATACATTTAAAAAAAAAGATTCAACCGTCTGTTAATAAGTGCATCTTAAAAATGATTAAAAGGCAATTTTAGAAATGGCCTATGCTATTCTGAATACAAAGGAATGAACATAAAAACATATTCAATTCGCAATTCATATTAATTAAGCGTTTTCAGGATCACTTCATTAAATTTAGTCAACTTTTGTTAATACGTTCGGTAGCGAAAGTTTATAATGTATAGTGTATATAAAGCTTAAGTAAACAGTTTTAAAGTGTACGTTTATTTGACATAGGCCATCACTTTCAACATAAAATAAACTCGCTACATCTATGGTTTTTAATTAAATGTCGAGTTATGAATTAAATTTTTAAAAATCCCAATTTTATTCATTGCATGTAAAATATTAATACAATGCATCGTGAAAATAATTGAAATAAAATAATTTAAACGCATATCTAATATAAAAGCTATGATAAAGCTCAGTTGATATTTTTATGTTTGTTTGTTTGTATCCATTAAAAAAGGGCCACTGCTTTTGTTGACATTTTTCCAAAAGATCTCTGCCACTGTCGTCACTAAAAAAGCTCTTATATATTTACGACACTGCAATGTAACACAATTGTAATTAATTCAATATTTGCAACAGCGTCTATGAGATCAAGATAATAAAGATAAATAAAAAAATTAGGCTATATTCCTAATTTTAAAAAAACAAACAAACAAAACAAATGAATTTTACGTTACAAATGCATGTGAAACCATCACAATAATCGATTTTAAAAATGGCCTATGTTAATCCATCATCAAAGGAATGAACATAACATATTCAATTCGCAATACAAAATAATTAAGCGTTTTCAGGATCACTTTATTTAGTTTAATCTACTTATGTTAATAAGTCCGGTAGCCTAAGTTTAAATAGTATAAGTGTATAGGTTATGTAAAAGACAACAGCTCATGTAAAAGACAAACAAAATATAAATGTTATATTAATAGGACACAGCTAAATTTAAGATGCGTACACGAAAATGTGCGCACAGTAATCAGGCGATAAAAGATTTTAAAACGGCACCGCTAAAAATGAAGCCTTGAAAAAAATACTGACACAATTATTACATAAATAGGTTTTTCATTAAATGTCGAGTTATGGAACAGAAAATAATTAAAACAAATTCGCAATTAAATTTAAACGTGTAAACAATTAAATCTAATGCATCGTGTGGCAGTTGTAATTAAATATGTTTACGTGTCTATCTAATATATAGAAAGTAACAGTAAAGAAAATGACAATTCTTTGTACTACACAGCTCAAATTATGAAGCGTACACGAAAATGTGCGCACCGTAATTAGACATTATAATATTTTTTCAAATGCGCACGGCTGAAAATAAAGTATTGGCATTGGGGAAAAAAAACGTCACCAAAAGTAACTCGCTTTGAACGGCATTTGAACGTCCGCGTAAATTTGTTCAATACAGAAATGAGGTTAAATTTTTTATTCTTTGTCTCTGCATTTTCTGATTATTTAATTTACGGCATTCGGGCAAAAGGGACAATTACAAAAACTAACTTAAAACCACATTCAGGGTAAAAGGAACCGTCCTGCCAAATTTGGTCCCCGTCCGTCATTTGGTTTTTCCGTGATTGTCTAACAGAAAGTCGAAAAGTGAAACATACAAACATACAAACATACAAACATACAAACATTTGAGCTTTATATATTAGATATTTATAGTCAAAAACTTTGTTTTTACGGGTTTGTTTTATTTCCAAGTTAGTTTTGCTAACATGACTAAACATGGCTAGCGTCAGCCAATAACAGTTTATGGTTGGCAGGATATGGTAGTAAAGGGAGGGGGCAGGTAATGACAACAGTATTGCACATGTCTCCACATTCTTATCTTATCTGTTTCAGACGCTCCTTCTATACAGAATATTATTGCGTCCTACGCTTATCTATGGTTTGTGTTTAGTCCTGCATTCTTATTAGAGTTTTAAATGTTGATAAAGTGTTGGCTTTCCTGGTTTCTTCAGGCAACCCATTCCACGCCCGAATTCCGGACGGGAAGAACGAAAATTTGTATGAGTTTGTTCTTGCATACGGAATAAGAAATGTGTTTTTATCCTTATGTCTATCTGAGGGTTGTATTAAGTTATCTTTGTGTTGTATTTCTAAATTAGAGTTAATTGCTTTATGTATGATTACTACTTTACTCTTGGTTCTTCTATCCTCTAGTGTTTCAAGGTTTAATGATTTAACTAATGGTGTTATTCTAGTCAGTTTTGAATATTCTCCAGTAATGAATCTGGCAGCTCTTTTTTGGATTTGTTCTAGTTTATCAATGTTTTCTTTGGTGGATGGGTCCCATACAGAAGATGCATATTCTAGTACAGGTCTCACCAAAGTGAGATAGCATTTTAGTTTTATATCTTTATTACATTTGTAAAGGTTTCTTTTATAAAGCCTAAGGTTTTGTTTGATTTTTTAATAACTTCATTGACATGGGGATTCCATGATACTTTCTCATTTATTATGACTCCTAAGTATTTTGCATCTTTAGTTTGGGTTAGTTCCTTTCCATGAATGAAATATTTTGAATTTATTTGTTCCTTTTTCTTTGTTACTCTTAACAGTTGACACTTTTCTGGGTGGAAACTCATACTCCAGTTAGTTTCCCATTTTATCGATTCATCTAGGTCTTTTTGTAAAATTTTGCTATCTTGTTCTGATTTAATTGTTCTATAGATTATACAATCATCAGCAAATAACCTAAATTTTGTTCCTGTTGAGATGTTGTTGGGTAAATCATTTATATATATTAATAAGCGTAAGGGGACCTAGCACAGTTCCTTGTGGAACTCCTGAATTGACATTTCATAGCTTTTTTCATTACTTCGTTTTGCTATTTAAGTCCTTCTGTCGAACCTACTAAAGTGCAATACATGAAAATTTAATGTCATTTTTAACTTGGTGAGACGTGTCAAGTGCTTGCTAACATGGTGTTGAAAAGAAGATTCTATTTTTTGGGAGTAGATTCTGCTTCAAATGAAACTTCAGAAACATGACATTCGTATTTTTTTTCTGTTTTTTTTTGTCTTCTATTTTCCGCATCTTTTTCATAGGTGACCATGGTTGAGGCTCGCGAGGTTTGACTTTTACTAAAAATATTTCTAAAAAACTTAGTAATTGCCTCTTTTTCAGGATGTTTTGAAAATGTGACATTATCTGGTCATTCCAGACAATGCTTCTACGGCTGATCTTTGTTTCGTAATGGATTTCACCCCCTATATAACATTTGCCGATTTCAAACCATTTTTTTCTTCACAATAGTAGAAATTGTTGTTCTCGGCATTGTGTATGCTGCAACTGAGTCCCGGATACGATGCCAGTTTCAAACCTTTTAACCATTTCTCATTTCACTTCAAAGAAGATCCTTATATGTTTTTGTTTATTTCCTTTGCTACTTTAATTAAAACCTATATAAACTCATGTTTAGTAAAGTTAATCAAAACTTAGTAGTTGTTGCGCGAGTCGTTACCAACATTATGGGAACTAAAGTACTTACACACGTGAGAGATGGAAAATGACGTTGTTTTGTGATTCATCCACGTTACGCATGCACTCTTTATGTGTCAGTTTTACACAAAAAATTGCTAGCACGCATGAGGGACGTGTTACAAACAAAAGATCGTATACTAAGAACAATGCTTTCGGTGAAAAAAGGAGGTATACCAAATTTGACTTATACAATCGGAACTCGCTAAGTCGAACTCCCTTAAGTCAAAAAACTCCCTATATCGTATTAATCGTTAGGTTCCGCCCTAATTCAATAAGAATAGTGTATTTTACATCTCCTTAACTCGAAGATTTTTGGACTCCGACATCAGTTAGTCAAATTTTCCAAGGTGATTGAGTTATTATTCTGGGGTGACATTTCAGAACACGTATTCCATAGAGCCACGTAAACGGACGCAACTACGTATGTTAACGCATTCCAAAAAGGATTAAGCGACTCTTGCAAGTACCAAAAATGGCAAAGACAAGATAAATGAATCGTATCTAAATCGCCTCTTTTCGCTACATGCTGTGTTTCTTTTAAAAAGAAAATCTTACTTCCCCCATTACAATGTGGAAGGAGTAAAGTGGGGGAGCCAAAAGAATGTGTATCCTCTCACGGGCTTGTGTCTTTATGTCAAAGCACGTTGGCTTACTTTCATTTGAAAGATCAGACACCAACTATCTCTCGTGTAAAGCCTTCTAGCCAGTGAGGCTATCCCGCACCCCCCATAACAAAATAAACATTGTCATTGATTAATCTGCGCCTATTACGCCATTTACCCTAATTCGAAAACTCCGTAAGTCGAATTTTTTTGTGGGTCCCTTTGAATTCGAAATCGAGAGGTCAGACTACACAAAAGCAGATGTATATCAAGGTAACACTGTACTTAAATCAAATCAGAAAAAAATATGCATGTATCCATGCACATATAACACCTAAGACATTGTAGTCAATTCGTTTATATGTAAATTTAGAACATGGGGTTAAACGTATCTGAAATATGTCTAGCAAAGTCTTTTGTTACATGGAACTTGCTGACAAAAATATTATCTAAGTTAAATTTCATGCACAAAAAATATATCAGGATACTTGTATTTGCATGTGTAAAAAGTACATCCACAGGTCTTTTATTGAATTTAAATACGACTCGGAATTTTAAGCGTTCATTAGATAGTGGTACAATTTTGTAAGCAATATAATCAGATCAATGGTTTCCAGACCTATAGTATATGAGAGACATTTTAAAAATGTAAACAAATTGTTAAGAGCCGATTTGGAGCACTATGTTTTAAGAACCCACTTTCGATGAAAATATGGCTTTCATGATTTAATAATTATTATTAGTATTTTGTTATTTAAATGATTGAAACATTTATGTTTGGATTAACCCTACCTGCACGTTATAAAAATGTTGATTTTAATTAATTAATACTTAAATATGTACACTTTTTTACTAGAAACTTGTCACTTGAGAATCACGAGATTAGTGACAGAGATGTCACATGGGTAAAAGAGCGCAAAAGGACAGTTCTAGAAAGGAATAGCGTATGTTCGGCTGATGTCTCCACGTTGTGAAACCTCAAAGTTATATTACTGTACAAAGTATGCACATTAAAATTATTTTGTTGTCATTAATTATTAAGTGGATTATTGCATGAAAGATTGTGTATTGTGATAATGCCTACAAAATACATTAACAAGTAATACGTCGCCAAAAGAGGCGTTACATTGGTGTCAAAACAAAATTCCTGTTTGTATTCGTGGAAGTGACAAGTATTGTGTATTTCAAAAAGGGAAGTATTTATTAATAGAAGAAATATTGTGAGCCATCATAATTTGTGAATATTCAAGTTCGTAAGCAGCAGTAAATAAACTTTTGTAATTCAATGAAATATTTAATCCTAGAAGTTTTCAATATAGTGGCTTGACTAACCACATTGCATGCATAATCTGTATCAAACTATGTCAGACACGTTGGTTCTAACCATACAGTCACACCGTCGACACGGTACAGGCCTACTGTCGGTGACACACAGCACAGTGAAGGTATCTACATCAGCAAGCTTACTGGTGCTGGTTAATTCCGGGAAATAACTGTAAACATAACTTTGAATTTGGGAAGCTATGGTGGACTATTGAAGACTGTGTCAGTGTAAAATTTGAATCAATGAACTTAAGTGATGTGTTATGTATTCATTGTTTGGAAATTGTGGTAACAATTATTTGGATTAATGAGTTGAACTGAAGTGTCTATATCTACCCTACATTTTGGAAATTGGAAAATTTGACTAAGTGACTTATTGTATTCACAACTTTTGACCATCGGATGTGTTTTGTCAATCTGAGGGAGCGTATATATATATAGTATACTTAAGATCCCCTTGTGAAGATGCTTTGTTGCCTCATTTTGTTAAATTTAATTATTTAGATGTTTCACTTGTTTGGACTTAACATATTTTGAATTCAAGATTTTCTCATTTGGAGGATGTATACCTTAATAAATAAATACTTAATTCCTTACTGAATTACTTGACTCATATTATTCCACAAAACTAAACATGGATTACTACGAAAATTTCACTACCATAGCTAAAGAATTTGCTTAAGTGGAAAATAATGGAAATACTTTGTTGAAGAGAAAGTCAAAATAGCTGAAGAAAAAGAGAAGCAAAGGCAAAAATAGCCAAAGAAGAAGAGAAGCTAAAAATAGCCAAAGAAGAAGAGAGGCAAAAACAAATACTTGAAAGCGAAGAAAGAGCTGCAGGAAGAGAACTTGAACAAATTAAAAATGACAACTTAAAACTACAAATTGATTTAGAGATTAGAGGCCACAATCCTGGTAAAGACACAAATAGAAAGTCAGCACCGAAAGATACTATCAAAATTAGAAAATATGATAGCCAGAAAGAAAAACAAATGGATGTCTATCTGGATTATTTTGAATCCATAATGGCCATGAAATGTTATGATGAAGAAGATTGGCCAGTACAATGATGACTCAACTAACTGGAGTAACATTTGAAGCTTACAACAGTATAGCCAAAGAAGACAAACAACATATATACAAATGTCAAAAAGGCACTACTTTGTCATTTCGGAAAGTCAGAACATGATTATAGAAAAGAATTTCATGAAATGAGAATCAAGATGGACAAAGATCCACAGATCATAGTGCATGAAGCACAAGTTAAATTAACAAAATGACTGGAACTTACAGCAATAGATACAAGCAATCCAAAGGCCATACTAGACATGGTGTTAATTGACAAGTTCTTAGAATATGCAACACCAGCTCTATTCACATATTTAACTGATAAGAAATTTCGTACTCAAGCAGAGCTAACAAATGCATTACGCACATTCAAAGACTCTCATCCAAATGTGGAAATGGATGAGAGACAAGATATCTTTGCAGCAATACAAATTAAAATCAAGAAAAAAGAAAAGGAGTGAGAAACCAGAGTCTGCCAAACCAAGGCAACAGACAGTCTCTTTGCTGGTACTGTAACAAGCCAGGACATATGGCGAGGCAGAGTTACCACAATGAAGGACAAACCAAATACGGGTGTCACCTAATGGCATCCCTATAAGAAATAAAACAGAAGAAAGATCAAGACAAGGTCATTTTCAAAGCAAAGGTAGAAGATCATGGAGAGGCAGAAACAATCATAACTCCAGATACAGAGATTGTGATCAGCAATGGAGAAGGAATGACTACCAAGATGTAGATGAAAAAGGGAAAATGAAACAAGAAGAATCAAGATCTAGTGATACAGTGGCCACTATTAAAAGTCATGGAAAGCTGAAATTCTACCCAGTTTACATCAATAATAGAAAATGTATGTGCCTTCGTGATTCATGGTGCACAACGATTGTGGTCCACACAAGGATGGTGGAAGAAAAAGAATATGATGGACAAAAAGACCCACTAATAATGGCTGATGACACAAAGAGAGAGTGTCCAACTGATACTCTTACCATAAACTCACCATGGTTTCAAGGGAAATTTCGAGCGAGAGTTTTAAAAGATGCCATTTATAAACTCATCATAGGCAATATTGAAGGTGTTGTTGACAATACTGATGAAATATAAAAAGCTTGGTGTGACAACAACTATCAATGATGTGCTACTGTACAAACCAGATCCACCACAAAAAGAAAAGATAACATAGACATTGAAGTGGATGATAAGCTTGAAATAGGAAGCCGACTAATGACAAAACAAGAATTCAAACAACTACAAGAAGAAGATAGCACAATAATGGAAATAAAAATGAAACTCATCAAAGACAATGAAACAGGCCTCAACAAAAATTACAAGCTAGATAAAGGCATATCGATAAACATTGCACAACCAGGTACAAACAAAAGAGTGGTTCTTCCTAACAAGTTACAGGAGACCATTATTTAAATTACACATAAAAGTCATTTAGGTCGACACATGGGCGCCAAGAAAACAATTGCTACAATAGCAGAAAACTTTTACTGGCCTAAAATGGCTAGGCAGATAAAAGAATACATCAAGAGATGTACAGTAGGGTGGCCCATAAAAACTCAACTTTAACCTACAGAGCAAGACACCCACTAACTTTTTTCCTTATAGTAAACCTTTAATTAGGGCAGTGTTTCAGTCTCTTGTGCCAACTGCAAGGTGATGCTCAATGACCATGGATTTTCAAAATTTCATAGAAAATTGCCGAACTTTCATGTAATTTACATTTTGCATATTTACTTACTGTATCATGTTCTTTGTGTTATATTTTATTTACTCAGAGTTGGCTGTTTAACTATTCCATGTCATAATTTCCTGTTTAGTGTTAACTTCTGCCATATTTTTTGACATAATAATTAATATTTGTGTGTTTATTGCTTGTTTTCTGTAAACTTAGTGCTTATCCGGTCTCACTATTTTAAAGGCCAATTGAAAAAGTAATATAGTAAATTAATCTAGTTACTGAACATAATCTATACTAATAAAAGGCAAAGCCCTCACTCACTCACTGACTCACTCACTGACTGATTCATCACTAATTCTCCAACTTCCCGTGTAGGTAGAAGCATGAAACTTTGGGAAGTTGTCGAGTAGCCTCTCGCGACGAAAATTGGAGTAAAAGAATTTTAAAAATAACACTCATGGGGGCCGGGTGATTTGAAAATCACCAATTCTCCTATTTCCCGAGTAGGCAGAAGCATGAAACTTTGGGAAGTTGTTGAGTACAATCCCGCGATGGTAACGGGATAAAAAATATTTAAATTATCACTTCCTGGGGGCCGGGGGCCCAAATTAAGTTTTTTCCTAATATGAGCTTTATACAAGCTAAAAATCACTAATTCTCCTATTTTCCGTGTAGGTAGAAGCATAAAACACTAGGTAGTTGATAAGCACACTTCCGCGATGGTAACAAGCGAAAAAAATATTTAAAATAACACTTAATGGGGTCCGGGGGCCCAAATGTAGTTTTTTTTCTTATATAAAAAAACTGACTCATCACTAATTCTCCAACTTCCCGTGTAGGTATTAGCATGAAACTTTGGGAACTTGCTGAGTACACTCTCTAAACGATAATTGGCGAATAAGAATTTTAAAATTCGCACTGTTGGGGGCCCGGGGCCGAAAAACGCATTTTTTTCCTTATATGGACTATATAGAATATGAAATCACTAATTTTCTCATTTCTCGAGTAGGCAAAAGCATGAAACTTTGGGAAGTTGTTGAGTACAATCCCGCGATGGTAACGGGAGAAAAAATATTTAAATTATCACTTCCTGGGGGTCGGGGGCCCAAATGAAGTTTTTTCCTAATATGAGCTTTATAAAAACTAAAAATCACTAATTCTCCTATTTCCCGTGTAGGTAGAAGCATAAAACACTTGGTAGTTTATAAGCACACTTCCGCGATGGTAAAAAGCGAAAAAAATATTTAAAAGAACACTTAATGGGGTCCGGGGGCCCAAATGTAGTTTTTTTCTTATATAAAAAACTGACTCATCACTAATTCTCCAACTTCCCGTGTAGGTATTAGCATGAAACTTTGGGAACTTGCTGAGAACACTCTCTCAACGATAATTGGCGAATAAGAATTTTTAAATTCACACTGTTGGGGGCCCGGGGCCCAAAAACGCATTTTTTCCTTATATTGACTATATAGAATATGAAATCACTAATTTTCTCATTTCTCGAGTAGGCAAAAGCATGAAACTTTGGGAAGTTGTTGAGTAAAAACCAGCGATAGCGACGGGAGAAAAAATTATTTAAATTATCACTTCCTGAGGGCCAGGGGCCCCAAATGAAGTTTTTTTTCCTTTTATGAGCTATATAAAAACTGAAAATCACAAATTCTCCTATTTCCCGTGTAGGTTGAAGCATGAAACTCTGAGTAGTTGATAAGTACACTTCCGTGATGGTAACAGGCGAAACAAATATTTAAATTAACATTTACTGGTGGCCGGGGGCCCAAATGTAGTTTTTTTACTAATATTTAAAACTGAATCATCACTAATTCTTCAACTTCACGTGTAGATAGAAGCATACAACTTTGGGAAGTTGTTGAGTAGCCTCTCATGGCGATAATTAGAATAAAAGAATTTTAAACTTCAATTTCATGGGGGCCGGGGGCCAAAAACGTTATTTTTCTTAATATGGGCTATATAAAATTTGAATATCACTAATTCTCCTATTTCCCGAGTAGGCAGAAGCATGAAACTTTGGGAAGTTGTTGAGTACAATCCTGCGATGGTAACGGGCGAAAAAGTATTTAAATTATCACTTCAAGGGGGCCGGGGGCCAAAATGAAGTTTTTTCTTTATATGAGCTTTATACAAACTAAAAATTACTAATTCTCCTATTTCCCGTGTAGGCAGCAGCATGAAACTCTGAGTAGTTAATAAGTACACTTACGCGATGGTAACAAACGAAAAAAATATTTAAATTATCACTTACTGGGGGCCGGGGGCCCAAATGTATTTTTTTCTTATATACAAAACTGACTAATCACTAATTCTACAACTTGCCGTGTAGGTAGAAGCATGAAGCCCAAATGTAGTTTTTTTCTTATATAAAAAACTGACTCATCACTAATTCTCCAACTTCCCGTGTAGGTATTAGCATGAAACTTTGGGAACTTGCTGAGAACACTCTCTCAACGATAATTGGCGAATAAGAATTTTTAAATTCACACTGTTGGGGGCCCGGGGCCCAAAAACGCATTTTTTCCTTATATTGACTATATAGAATATGAAATCACTAATTTTCTCATTTCTCGAGTAGGCAAAAGCATGAAACTTTGGGAAGTTGTTGAGTAAAAACCAGCGATAGCGACGGGAGAAAAAAAAATTAAATTATCACTTCCTGGGGGCCGGGGGCCCAAATTAAGTTTTTTCCTTATATGAGGTTTATAAAAAAAATCACTAATTCTCCAACTTTCCGTGTAGGTAGAAGCGTGAAACTTTGGGAAGTTGTTGAGTAGCCTCTCGCGACGAAAATTGGAGTAAAAGAATTTTAAAAATAACACTCATGGGGGTTGGAGGCCCAAAAAACGTTTTTTTTTCCTTATATGGCCTATATAAAATTTGAAAATCACCAATTATCCTATTTCCCGAGTAGGTAGAAGCATGAAACCTTGGGAAGTTGTTTAGTAGTCTCTCGCGACGAAAACTGGAGTAAAAGAATTTTAAAATTCACACTAATGGGGGCTGGGGGCCTAAAACCATTTTTTTCACTTATATTGGCTATATTAAATTGAAAAATAACTAATTCTCCTATTTTGCAAGTAGGCAGAAGCATGAAACTTTGGGCAGTTGTTGAGTACACTTCCGCGATGGTAATGGGAGAAAAATTATTTAAATTATCACTTCCTGAGGGCCAGGGGCCCCAAATGAAGTTTTTTTTCCTTTTATGAGCTATATAAAAACTGAAAATCACAAATTCTCCTATTTCCCGTGTAGGTTGAAGCATGAAACTCTGAGTAGTTGATAAGTACACTTCCGTGATGGTAACAGGCGAAACAAATATTTAAATTAACATTTACTGGGTGGCCGGGGGCCCAAATGTAGTTTTTTACTAATATTTAAAACTGAATCATCACTAATTCTTCAACTTCACGTGTAGATAGAAGCATACAACTTTGGGAAGTTGTTGAGTAGCCTCTCATGGCGATAATTAGAATAAAAGAATTTTAAACTTCAATTTCATGGGGGCCGGGGGCCAAAAACGTTATTTTTCTTAATATGGGCTATATAAAATTTGAATATCACTAATTCTCCTATTTCCCGAGTAGGCAGAAGCATGAAACTTTGGGAAGTTGTTGAGTACAATCCTGCGATGGTAACGGGCGAAAAAGTATTTAAATTATCACTTCAAGGGGGCCGGGGGCCAAAATGAAGTTTTTTCTTTATATGAGCTTTATACAAACTAAAAATTACTAATTCTCCTATTTCCCGTGTAGGCAGCAGCATGAAACTCTGAGTAGTTAATAAGTACACTTACGCGATGGTAACAAACGAAAAAAATATTTAAATTATCACTTACTGGGGGCCGGGGGCCCAAATGTATTTTTTTCTTATATACAAAACTGACTAATCACTAATTCTACAACTTGCCGTGTAGGTAGAAGCATGAAGCCCAAATGTAGTTTTTTTCTTATATAAAAAACTGACTCATCACTAATTCTCCAACTTCCCGTGTAGGTATTAGCATGAAACTTTGGGAACTTGCTGAGAACACTCTCTCAACGATAATTGGCGAATAAGAATTTTTAAATTCACACTGTTGGGGGCCCGGGGCCCAAAAACGCATTTTTTTCCTTATATTGACTATATAGAATATGAAATCACTAATTTTCTCATTTCTCGAGTAGGCAAAAGCATGAAACTTTGGGAAGTTGTTGAGTAAAAACCAGCGATAGCGACGGGAGAAAAAAAAATTAAATTATCACTTCCTGGGGGCCGGGGGCCCAAATTAAGTTTTTTCCTTATATGAGGTTTATAAAAAAAATCACTAATTCTCCAACTTTCCGTGTAGGTAGAAGCGTGAAACTTTGGGAAGTTGTTGAGTAGCCTCTCGCGACGAAAATTGGAGTAAAAGAATTTTAAAAATAACACTCATGGGGGTTGGAGGCCCAAAAAACGTTTTTTTTTCCTTATATGGCCTATATAAAATTTGAAAATCACCAATTATCCTATTTCCCGAGTAGGTAGAAGCATGAAACCTTGGGAAGTTGTTTAGTAGTCTCTCGCGACGAAAACTGGAGTAAAAGAATTTTAAAATTCACACTAATGGGGGCTGGGGGCCTAAAACCATTTTTTTCACTTATATTGGCTATATTAAATTGAAAAATAACTAATTCTCCTATTTTGCAAGTAGGCAGAAGCATGAAACTTTGGGCAGTTGTTGAGTACACTTCCGCGATGGTAATGGGAGAAAAATTATTTAAATTATCACTTCCTGAGGGCCAGGGGCCCCAAATGAAGTTTTTTTTCCTTTTATGAGCTATATAAAAACTGAAAATCACAAATTCTCCTATTTCCCGTGTAGGTTGAAGCATGAAACTCTGAGTAGTTGATAAGTACACTTCCGTGATGGTAACAGGCGAAACAAATATTTAAATTAACATTTACTGGTGGCCGGGGGCCCAAATGTAGTTTTTTTACTAATATTTAAAACTGAATCATCACTAATTCTTCAACTTCACGTGTAGATAGAAGCATACAACTTTGGGAAGTTGTTGAGTAGCCTCTCATGGCGATAATTAGAATAAAAGAATTTTAAACTTCAATTTCATGGGGGCCGGGGGCCCAAAAACGTTATTTTTCTTAATATGGGCTATATAAAATTTGAATATCACTAATTCTCCTATTTCCCGAGTAGGCAGAAGCATGAAACTTTGGGAAGTTGTTGAGTACAATCCTGCGATGGTAACGGGCGAAAAAGTATTTAAATTATCACTTCAAGGGGGCCGGGGGCCAAAATGAAGTTTTTTCTTTATATGAGCTTTATACAAACTAAAAATTACTAATTCTCCTATTTCCCGTGTAGGCAGCAGCATGAAACTCTGAGTAGTTAATAAGTACACTTACGCGATGGTAACAAACGAAAAAAATATTTAAATTATCACTTACTGGGGGCCGGGGGCCCAAATGTATTTTTTTCTTATATACAAAACTGACTAATCACTAATTCTACAACTTGCCGTGTAGGTAGAAGCATGAAACCTGGGAAACGTTGTTAAGTAGCCTATTGCGACGATACTTGGCGTAAAAGAATTTTAAAATTCACAATCATGTGGGACGGGGGCCCAAAAACGCTATTTTCCTAATATGGGCTCTATAAAATATGAAAATCAATAATTCTCCTATTTCCCGAGTAGGCAGAAGCATGAAACTTTTGGACGTTGTTAAGTACAATCCCGCGATAGTAACGAGAAGAAAAATATTTAAATTTTTACATCCTGGGGGCCGGGGGCCCAAATGAAGTTTTTTTTACTAATATGAGCTATATAAAAACTAAAAATCACTAATTCTCCTATTTCCCGTGTATGTAGAAGCATGAAACTCTAAGGAGTTGATAAGTTACACTTACGCGATGGTAACCAGCAAAAAAAAATTTAAATTATCACTTACTGGGGGCCGGGGGCCCAAAGTAGTTTTGTTCTTTTATTTAAAAAAAACTGACTCATTCATCACTAATTCTCCAACTTCCCGCGTAGGTAGAAGCATGAACTTTTGGGAAGTTGTTGAGTAGCCTCTTGCGACGATACTTGGCCTAAGAGAATTTTATAATTCACACTCATGGTGGCCGGGGGCCAAAAACAATTATTTTCCTAATATGGGCTATATTAAAATGAAAAATAACTAATTCTCATATTTTTCGAGTAGGCAGAAGCATGAAACTTTGGGAATTTGTTGAGTACACTTCCGCAATGTTATCAGGCAAAAAAAAATATCAAAGATTTGGGGCCGGGGCCCCAAATGAAGTTTTTCCTTAAATGAGCTATATAAAAACTGAAAATCACATCACAAATTCTCATATTTCCCGTGTAGGTAGAAGCATGAAACTCTGAGTAGTTGATAAGAACACTTCCGCGATGGTACCATGAGAAAAAAACTATTTAAATTAACACTTACTGGGGGCCGGGGGCCCAAAAGAAATTGTTTTCTAATATTAAAAAACTGACTTATCACGAATTCTCCAACTTCCCGTGTAGGTAAAAACATGAAACTTTAAGAAGTTGTTGAGTACCCTCTCGCAATGCAAATTGGCGTAAAATAATTTTAAAATTCACTCTCATGGGGGCCGGGGGCCCAAAAGTGTTTTTTTGGTCCTTATACTGAAATCGCCTTATTCTCCACTTTCCCGTATAGGAAGAAACATGAAACTTTGGGAATTTGTTGAGTCCACTCTCTCAATGGAAGCATGCAAAAAATAATTAAATTATCACTCACTGGGGGTTGGGGGCCTAAATGTACTTTTTCTTTTATACCTTATTCTCCACTTTCCCGTATAGGTAGAAACATAAAACTTTGGAAAGTTGTTGAGTAGCCTCTCGCGACGAAAATTGGCGTAAAAGAATTTTAAAATTTACACTCAAGGGGGACAGGGGCCCCAAAACGCTTTTTTTCCTTATATGGGCTTTATAAAATATGAAAATCACTAATTCTCCTATTTCCCGAGTAGGCAGAAGCATGAAATTTTGGGAAGTTGAGTACAATCCAGCGATGGTAACTAGAGAAAAAATATTTAAATTATCACATCCTGGGGGCCGGGGGCCCAAATGAAGTTTTTTCCTTATATGAACTTTATAAAAATTAAAAATCACTAATTCTCCTATTTCCCGTGTATGTAGAAGCATGAAACTCTAAGGAGTTGATAAGTACACTTACGCGATGGTGACAAGCAAAATAATATTTAAATTATCACTTACTGGGTGCCGAGGGCACAAACAGCAAGACAAGATAACTCAAAGTAAACCTCTCGAGACCAATTGTTCAATCCAAGTGTAACAAGTGCCATTGATCGTGAAGCTGTTCGACTACGTATTCCTATTGCTGCAGCCCTTGGTCACGATCCAAATACAATTCCTATTTCACGTAGCACTATTCAACGAGCGGAGCCAAGTGCTAGGCATGACATTTCTAAAGCAATGAAAGATAATTTTGAGCCAACGTGCTCATTAGTAATCCATTGGGATGGAAATATACTTCCAGCAATATTTGGGAAAGACTCAGTTGACATGCTACCAGTTGTAGTTTCAGGTGATGGGCTGGACAAACTGTTAGGTGTGCCAAAGTTGAGCTCTGAAACTGATGAGAATGAAGCTAATTCTGTTCACAAATTGTTTGTTGAGTGGCAGCTGGTTGAGAAGGTTCAGGCTTTGTGCTTTGACACATCCTCAGTAAATAACGGCAGAATAAATGGAATATGTGTTGGCCTTAAAATCAGATTAGGTCATGAACTTCATTGGTTAGCCTGTCGTCATCATGTAATGGAGATCATCTTGACAAAGGTTTTCACTATCTTCTGTGCACCTTCAAACTCCCCAGATATCACACTTTTCAAACGATTCAAAGGCTGTTGGAGTGTCATCACCAGGCAGAATTTTTCAGAATTCCAGGTGAGACCGGAAGCTTCCAGTTTATCAGATGCAACCATGCAGTCCTGACCAAAGAGCACCTAAAGGAACAATTCAGAGATGATTAAATGGAGCTTATTGAGTTGACTCTGATTGTTTTGGGACATCCACCGAGTACAATCCACTACAGGGCTCTAGGACCAGTACATTGTGAAAAATTAATTTATGCCATGAAAATATATATCTGCTGCAACTAAACAGATGTATTCAAGATTACAAAGAAAAAAGAAGCCCAAGTTGAGCGCTTTGTTAAGTTTGGTGCACTGGTTTTATACCAAACATTGGGTAACTGCTCCCCGTGCAGCTGAAGCTCCATCCAGTGATTTACAGCTGTGGACTGATCTCACTAGTTACCAGATCATCGATACTGACATCAGTACAGATGCAAGAAAGATCCTAGAAAATCATCTCAGGTATCTTTCAGACGAGCTTGTAGGATTAGCCCTGTTCTCAGATCATGTGACAGCTGCTGCAAAGATGGGAATTGTGCAGGAAATGACAAGTGAGGCTTGCGAACAAAAGGTGCGTGGAGATTCCAATGAAACCAGATGCATGTTTAGGTGACTTTGCAACTACCAGAACGAGGAACCTACTTTGTTGTTATAACATTGACAGTGCCTTTCTTGATTTGCCACCACAAGAGTGGCCTGCAAGTGTCGATATGGTCAGACACAATTTAATTCATTATTACGTGTTGTGAACGACACTGCAGAGTGAGCGGTGAAGCTTTTTGAAGAATACAACACACTGCTTACTAACGACGAAAAAGAAAAACAGCTCTTATTGCAAGTAGTGGAAGCAAACCGCAAGGCTGTTCCGACACAAATCACCAAAAAGTCTGCTGTTCAGGCATTGATGTCAGAATGACAATAACATTGACTGATAATCCATGCTTTTGTGAATTGAATTTGAGTTTGTTAAATTTTCAAGTTTTTTGATGGAACAGCACAATTTGACCTTTTAATTGTGACAAATGCCAACGACCATATATTCAAGCTTAGTGTTTAATTTGCAAAAGAGTGTTGAACTGTTGATATTAAAAAAGCTATTGCTTGTTGTAATTTTAAAACATTCAACATATGAGTATTGCTTCATTTTGCTCGAATTTCGTAAAATTTAGATATTATATTGCTCTTTGGCACCGTCTTGTAGTTAGAAATTAAATCTAAAACTTTACCAAAACAATATTATTAGAAGATGTAAAAACTTGGTAGGGTGTCTTGATCTATATCACACATTTCATTTGTGCCATATCTCAATGAACCACCCTAATGTACAGTGTGTCTAAGACATAAGCACACAGATGGAAAGCACACAGCGCCAATACAATCATCTTACTTTAGTGGACATAGCAACCGAATGGGGTGAAGCTTTCCCATTGAAAAGAATAGATGCAGAAAGTATAGGCACTGTATTACACAATGTTTTCAGCAGATATGGTTTTCCTCAAACCCTTCTTTCAGACAATGGCAGCCAATTCAAGGAACAGATGACACAAGCTATTATGAGAATGTTACACAAGTGCACAGGATAATTTACCATCCACAATCAAATGGAGTGATTTAAAGACTAAACAAAACCATCAAGAATATGCCATTATAGGTTACAATAGACAATGAAGACAAATGTCATGTACTATTTATCTTATCTTATCTTATATGTTTACAGACGCTCCTTCTATACAGAAGATTATTGCTTCCTACGCTTATCTATGGTTTGTGTTTAGTCCTGCATATAACATCAGCAAGCATGAAAGCACATGTTTTAGTACTTTTGAGTTAATGTTTGGTCAAAACCCTGCAAGTCATTTGATAAATTTCAAAGTAAGAATTATAAGCAAACAAGATGCCATACAGGACAGATATCATCTGATGTCAGAAACTAAATATAAAATACGCTACCATATTGAAACAGCAAAACAATGACTATTCAAGCAATGTACAAGACATCTATATATATACAAAACAAAGTATGTATGTATGTATGTATGCATGTCTGTTATAGCTGACTAAACCATTCATCCGATCGCCATGAAACTTTTGGAGACTTTTGAGTACGCGCCAGGGATGGAAATAGGCTACTTTTTTTCAAAATTTAACACTTATGGGGCTCCGGGGGCCCATAATGAGATTTTTTCTTATATGAGCTATATAAAAATTAGTTTAGGGCTTAGCTGCTTGGAAAATGAATGAATCTTGACCAAACTTGGTACATAACAACTTGATAACCTATATTAAAGTATCATATGGCATTGAACTCCTAATGTCCGTTCCTTCGGGGCCGGGGGCCCAAAATCTTTATTTTTTACAGCGTTAAATACTTTATTCCCGTTAGCTGACTATACCATTCATTCGGTCGCCATGAAACTTTTGGAGACTTTTGAGTACGCTCCCGGGATGGAAATAGGCTACTTTTTTTCAAAATTTAACACTCATGGGGCGCCGGGGGCCCATAATGAGAATTGTTTCTTATATGTGCTATATAAAAATTAGTTTAGGGCTTAGCTGCTTGGAAAATGAATGGATCTAGACCAAACTTGGTACATAACAACTTGATAGCCTATATTAAAGTATCATATGGCATTGAACTCCTAATGTCCGTTCCTTCAGGGGCCGGGGCGCCCAAAGTCTTTTTTTTGGTAAGCGTTAAATACTTTATTCCCGTTAGCTGACTAAACCATTCATCCGATCGCCATGAAACTTTTGGAGACTTTTGAGTACGCTCCCGGGATGGAAATAGACTACTTTTTTTCAAAATTTAACACTCATGGGGCGCCGGGGGCCCATAATGAGAATTTTTTCTTATATGAGCTATATAAAAATTAGTTTAGTGCTTAGCTGCTTGGAAAATTAATGGATCTTGACCAAACTTGGTACATAACAACTTGATAGCCTATATTAAAGTATCATATGGCATTAAACTCCTAATGTTCGTTCCTTCGGGGCCGGGGGCCCAAAAATCTTTATTTTTGTAAGCGTTAAATACTTTATTCCCGTTAGCTGACTAAACCATTCATCCGATCGCCATGAAACTTTTGGAGACTTTTGAGTACGCTCCCGGGATGGAAATAGGCTACTTTTTTAAAATTTAACACTCATGGGGCGCCGGGGGCCCATAATGAGAATTTTTTCTTATATGAGCTATATAAAAATTAGTTTAGGGCTTAGCTGCTTGGAAAATGAATGGATCTTGACCAAACTTGGTACATAACAACTTGATAGCCTATATTAAAGTATCATATGGCATTGAACTCCTAATGTCCGTTCCTTCGGGGCCGGGGGCCCAAAATCTTTATTTTTGTAAGCGTTAAATACTTTATTCCCGTTAGCTGACTAAACCATTCATCCGATCGCCATGAAACTTTTGGAGACTTTTGAGTACGCTCACGGGATGGAAATAGGCTACTTTTTTTTCAAAATTTTACACTCATGGGGCGCCGGGGGCCCATAATGAGAATTTTTTCTTATATGAGCTATATAAAAATTAGTTTAAGGCTTAGCTGCTTGGAACATGAATGGATCTTGACCAAACTTGGTACATAACAACTTGACAGCCTATATTAGAGTACCATATGGCATTGAACTCCTAATGTCCGTTCCTTCAGGGCCGGGGGCCCAAAATCCCTTTTTTTTTAAGCGTTAAATACTTTATTCCCGTTATGATTTACACGATCTTGAAAAGCATTGACTAATATATCTATCCAGATTGAAATGAACAGGTATTTTAAAGTTATTCTCTTGCACCGATTGGGCCCGGGGGCCCTTAATGTCGTTTTTGTTAATCTATATATATAAAAATCAATGTATGCTTGTGTGCATGTCCTTTATAGCTGACTAAACCATTCATCCGATCATCATGAAACTTTTAGAGACTGGCAACTTTTTTTCTAAATTTATCACTCATGGGGCGCCGGGGGCCCATAATGTAATTTTTTGCTTATATGAGCGATATAAAATTTAGTTTCAGCGCTAGCTTACTGTGTAAATTGATGGATCTTAACCAAACTTTGTATATAAAAATTTGATAGCCAATATTAAAACACTAAAGGGAACTGAACTCCTAATAGTCATTCCTTCGGGGCTGGGGGCCCAAAAAATTCTTTTTCTTAAACGTTTAAGATTTTATTCACCATTCAATTATTAACAATATTAACAACTAATGACACATGTATCCATTATTATACAGATTGAAATGAACAGGTATTTTGAACTTTATATCTTGCACTGGGGCCCTTAATGTCGTTTTTTGCTTATGTGAGCTATATAAAAATTAGTTTTTGCGTTAGCTACTGAGTAAAGGAATGCATCTTAACCAAAATTTGCATACAAAAATTTAGTAGCCCATATTGACATAATTAAGGTTTCTAAACTTCTAATGTCAATATATTCGGTGCCCGGGGCCCCAAATGTCTTTTCTTGGTATATGTTTAAGATATTTTTCCCCATTCAATTTTTCACGATCTTGAGAAATATATCTATGAGGAAACTGAATTAAATGAACAGGTTTTTGAAATTGACACCTTTCACTAAAGGGGCCCCTAAATGTCGTTTTTTTCCTTATATTAGATGTATAAAAATTAGTATTCGCGATAAATACTGAGAAAATTAATGGATCTTGACCCATCTTAATATATAAAAACTTAAGGGTCTATATTTTATTAATATAGGGCACTGAACTCCTAATTTTCATTCCCTTGGGGCAGGGGGCCCAAAATTTCATTTTTAGTAAATGTTCAATATTTTATCGTTCATTCAATATTGAGACATATAAATAAATGTATTTATTTTGAAATTTATTCAAATTAAAATGTCTTTCGCACTTTATTTCTTGCGATAATTAGGCCCTGGGGCCCATAATGTAGTTTTTTGCTTATATGAGGTATATAAAAATAAGTTTATGCGTTAGCTACCGAGTAAATGAATGGACCTTAACCAAAATTTGTATACAAAAACTTGGTAGCCGATATTAAAATACTATAGGGCACAGAATTTCAAATTTCCATTTCTTCGGGGCCTGGGGCCCCAAATGTCTTTTCTTCGTATATGTTTTAGATAGTTTTCCCCATTTAATTTTTCCCGATCTTAAGGAATATATCTATGAGGAAACTGAATTAAAATGAACATCATTTTTTAAATTGAAATCTTTCACCGAATGGGCCCAGGGGCCCCTAAATTTCGTTTTTTTTCATTATATTAGCTGTATAAAAATTAGTATTAGCGTAAAATTCTGAAAAAGTTAATGGGTCTTGACCCATCTTATTATATAAAAACTCGAGGGTCTATATTTTATTACTATAGGGCATTGAACTCGTAATTTTCTTTTCCTTGGGGCAGGGAGCCCAAAATGTATGTTTAATATTTTATCGCACAGTCAAATTTTACCATTATTGATAAATATAAATTCATTTATGCATTTTGAAATTTATTCAAATGAACATGTGTTTCGCACTTTATTTCTTGCAATAACTGGACCCTCTATCTCTTACTGTCGTTTTTTGCTTATACGAACTATATAAAAATTAGTTTATGCGTTAGCTACTGAGTAAATGATTGGATCTTAACCAAATTTTGTATAAAAAACTTGGTAGCCCATATTAAAATACTCAAGGTTTTTGAACTTCTAATGACATTTTCTTCGGTGACGGAGGGCCCCAAATGTCTTTTTTCATATATGTTTAAGATATTTTTGCCATTCACTTTTTAACGATCTTGATAAATATATCCATGATGAAACTGAATTGAAATGTAAAGGTTTTTGAAATTGACATCTCGCAGCGAAAAGGCCCGTGGCCCCTTTATGTAGTTTTATTCACTATATTAGCTATATTAAAATTAGTTTAAGCGTTAGATAATGAGAAAATAAATGGATTTTGACTAAAGTTAGTATATAAAAAGTTAAGAACCTATAATATATTACTATAGGGCACTGAACTCCTAATGTCCAGTCCCTCGGAGCTGGGGGCCCCAAATGTCATTTTTACTGCACGGTAACAATTTAATTCCCCATTCAATTTTACACGATAGTGAGAAATTTAGCTTGAGTACAATGGCAATAAAAAAATTAAATTATCACTCATTTTTTGGCTGGGCCTCTTAATATCGTTTTTCCTTTTGTAAGTTTTTAATTATTAATTTATGTAACAGTTTGCTATTAAACTTGGATTTTTTTTTCTCACTTCCCCGAAGGTTTATGGCATAATTCTTTTAAAACATACCAATCTTTGGTTTCTTTCAATTTATTCATTTTTAAAGAGATCGTTGCAACGCACGACGGGTCTGCTAGTATGAAATAAAAAATAAACACAGACAATTAAGAACATTTGAACCAAAACAAAAAGTATTAGTATTGTTACCAAACGCAAAGAATGAAATCAAATGGGAAGATCCATACAACATTGAAGAGAAAACTTAGTGATTTCACATATGGTGTAAATATAAATGGACATGTGAAAAAATTACACATTGATAAACTAAGAGCATATGGTGACAATAAAGAAGAAGAACAAACAGTAAATATCATCAGCAAAGAAAATGATGAAAATAACAGTACAATGAAAAAGAAAAGCCCTGACGGTGAAAGAATATCATCTAACATACCAGATAGTATGAAACACAGGGTGATGAACATTTAAAAAAAAATACAAAGGTGTCATCACAAAAGACAAAGGAAACACAAAAACTGTGAATCATAAGATACAACTATTAGAACATGAACCTTTCAAGACTAAAGTATACCCTTTTGCAATGGCATATAGAGACACAGTAAAACAAGAAATTGATTACCTACTCAAAGAAAACAAAATAAGAAAAGCAGTTGAAGCTAACTATACTTCACAACCTGTCATAGTAAAAAAAAATAGAAGAATGGAACGATTCGACTATGCTGTGATTACAGACAGTTGAATAATATTACAAATTTGGACCATGAACCTATTGGAGACCCAAGAGACATTATAGACAGAATTGGTAATTCCAGAATATTCACAACATTTGGCTTAAACAGAGGTTTTTGGCAAATACATATGGATCCTGATTCTGTCAAATATACTGCATTTATAGCCATGGATGAAATATATGAATAGTTAGTGATGTCATTAGTATTAGTCAACAGTACAGCCACTTTTAGCAGATTTATGAAAGTGATGTTTCAAGGCATTCCAAATGTGGTACATTATGTATACGACATATGTATCCACACTAGAGATTGGGAAACACATCTCCATACACTCTATGGCGGATTAAGAGGGGGGCTGAACGGGCCCCGATGATTTAGGGGCCCCCAAATGTAGTATATTTTATAATAAAGGTGGACACATTTTTGCATGAATCCTTAAAAATATGATAAATTAAATAAATTAATAAAATCTTATGTATTAATCTGATCGCTATTCGGACCCGATCGTAAATACTTTATATATTTTTTAAATGTGTCTTTCACATCAAGTTCTGGTAGTCTTGTGGCAGCCTACTGTCTTGTAGTGCAAGCGGTGTCGGGTTAGAATCCCAGTGGGGGTAAAAATTATTTTCTTTAAATTTGTCTTTTTTTTTAAACTATGTTTTTACACTCAATTTCACGATACCGGCAAACAGTTATTTCTTCGTGTTCGGGTTTTTATGAATCCGATCCCGTAGTACAGAAAAATTATGAGAAAGGAACCAATTGACTATTTAGCTACAAGTTACAGTTATAGTCTTATATTATTTGCTGTCAGCAATCATTTTATTTAAAGGGACGCTGGCTGGATATGGCCCCAGTTTGAATTGCAACCAGCGGCCCCGTGCAGTCTTAATCCGCCCCCTGCATACACTTGAAGCTGTACTGGATAGACTCAAGAAACATAATGTGACAATCTCACCAGAAAAGATCAACATTGGAAATAAATATATTGATTTTCTTGGATAAAGAATAAGGAGGTGGTGCAGTCACTCTTACTGCAGATAATGAAAACAAGATCTTTAATCTGTAAGTCGCAAAATCTAAGAAACAAGTGCAATCCCTGCTGGGACTATGTAACTTTTACGGACCTTTCATTGCAAATTATGCAGAAATTGTTCACCCACTAACAGAAATTACAAAAAAACAAATATTCGAAAATTTAAGTTTTCAGGAGATTGCCTCAACGCATTGGAGAATGTCAGGGAATTGTTATAGTATAATTGGGGTTTCCCGCCTTGGTAATGTTAATTTTAGAATGTTGCGCCGGTGCGCACTATTGTTAACACATGTTTTAGTATGACGTAGTGTGGGGTAGATGACGTAAATAGAACATAGACTAGAGGGACGGTTTGGTGTGTATGAACGACAGTGTTGGATTGTGTATTGGAGGATTCCTGTTGTAAATAAATGATAGATTCATCTAATGGTGTTCTGGTTCATTGAGTTCAAGCCTTGTGAGTCAACAATACCCTAGAACACGACATTGGGGGCCCGTCCGGGATAAATTGTTGACGGAGGCAACAAGGAACTCAAGTTCAGAGTCAACATCACAGATCCAGAACAGAGGGAATCGATTTAAAGGCAAGTAAGTGTAGTAACTGACAACAAGTTTTGATGAGTGAGACGTGTATGGTGGTCTTATTTCAAACAATGCTGGTGTTATAATTCGCTCTACTTTGCTCGGTGACCAGCGTGCTGACTGAGCTGTTCCCGTTGCTCATCACAAAGTAGGCCTGTGCTGTCACATCCCGTATGCTGTTGGGTTGCTGTTCCCATTTATCATCACAGCGTAGGCTTGTGCTGTCACATCCCGTGTGCTATTGGGTTGCTGTTCCGTTGACAATCACAACGTAGGCCTGTGCTGTCACATCCCGTGTGCTGTCGGGTTGCTGTTCCCGTGATCATCGCGACGTGATCCTGTGCTGTTCACATCCCTTGTGCTGTCGGGTTGATGTTGCCGTTGATTATCCCGACGTGATCCTGTGCTGTTCACGTCCAGTTGGCTGTCGATTTGCTGTTCCCGTTGATCATCACAACGTAGGCCTGTGCTGTCACATCCTGTGTGCTGTCGGGTTGCTGTTCCCGTTGATCATCGTGACGTGGGCCTGTGCTGTTCACGTCTAGTGTGCTGTCGATTTGCTTTTCCTGTTGTTCATCACAACGTGGGCCTGTGCTGTCGCGGCCCATTCTTGTCCATCAACTGGACTATCATCATCCAGTGAGCCGTCGAAATTTTTACTCCATTACAGATCTGGTATCTGCTAAAAGACCGACAACGATAACCAGAACATCGTACCACGCAGAGAACAATTCATTGTGCAGGACTGTGAACGTACTTAATGGGTTGCTGACCAGACAACGAAGATCAGACATTGTGAAATTAGTATCAGTGTTTGATATTAACAATTCTTTGTGACATTGTGATTGTGTATTTTTTAATCATTATGGACACTTGGATGGTGACATTCATAAGATCAGGCAAGTTACGTAAGTAGTTATTTTTTATATTGAAAAAAATTGTAAAAAGTGTTGTTGAAATAATAATCTTTTCTGCTTGAGGTGTGGGTGTGAGGAAATGATGAGAAAAATGAAAATATAATGAAAAATTTAAAAAATGAAGTTACTCATGAGGAACATAAAACAATAAATACTTTTTTATTTTCTCATTAGGGGTAAGACAAAAGAAATTTACCCACAAATGTAAAACTATTATGTTTTTTTTTACATTACTCATGTTTTATGTCAAGAATTGTATTTTTTGTCCTAATGATAATGAAGTGTTGCAACAAATGTTTTGTATTGCACATTATTTACACATTAAATCTACTGGTGTAAATAAAAGCAGTGTTGGTCTGTTGGATAAGATGTTATCCAATAGCATATGCCTCGTGCAGAGGAAGTTCAATGAATATTTATTTTTATTTTTTGTTTCCAATTTTCACGATTCACATTGTTATTTTTGTATTGTATTTTTAACATTGTTGTGATAACTTTTAACATCACTATGTCCCTATTTATGTTTTTGGAATGCATTTTTTGAATTGCTATACATTTCAGGGTATAGATTTAACTCCGTGAGTTAAATCTAAAGTGAAGAGGGGGGGATATGTCAGGGAATTGTTATAGTATAATGGGGGTTTCCCGCCTTGGTAATGTTAATGTTAGAATGTTGCGCCGGTGCGCACTATTGTTAACAAATGTTTTAGTATGACGTAGTGTGGGGTAGATGACGTAAATAGAACATAGGCTAGAGGGTCGGTTTGGTGTATATGAACGAAAGTGTTGGATTATGTATTGGAGGATTCCTGTTGTAAATAAATGATAGATTCATCTAATGGTGTTCTGTTTCATTGAGTTCAAGCCTTGTGAGTCAACAATACCCTAGAACACGACATAGAATATTCATGAAGCATTTAGGAAGAAACCCATCTTGGTTACACCTCAATGGGACAAATGTTTCAATGTTTCTACTGATGCATCGTCTATTGCATTAGGAGCGTGCATCATGCAAGAACATGATGGTATTCTCCATCCTATAAAATATCTTAGCAGAAATTTGACAATAACAGAAAGTAACTACAGCACCATAGAGAGAGAATGTTTAGCCATAGTGTGGGCCCTACGAAACTTCAAAAATATCTTCTAGGTACAACATTCACTCTTCACTTCTTCCACTTGTGGCATTCAACAAGAAGAAAATAAGAAACACAAAAGTAAATCATTGGGCTATGCTATTAGCCGACTAAAAATTTGACATTAAACCTGTTAAATGAAAGGACAATGTGGTTGCAGACATATTTAGTAGAATGACAATAAATAAAGACATAATGTGAATTCCTAAGTGATAAAACGAGAGAATGTATTAATATTAGTATTTTTTATTCGCTGAACAATAAACAAGGAGCAGTGTTTGAATTCCACTGGACACTATTTTTAATTTTATGAATATTGATTGTTAAAAGTATTTTACTTAAACAAAATTATAATTGTGTTAAAATTTCAGTTTAATTTATTTAAATACAGGTAGACTGTTGAAGTCATACGGATTTTTTTTTCCTTCTTGATTTTCATGTCTAGATATTGTGTGTCAAGTAATGAATGTCCATTGATGATAAATATCTGAAATTTTGAATATACATGTAGATTAATTTTATAAATTAAGTCCAAAAATTGTGTATTTCATAAACATTTTTTTTTAAGCATGGGGGTGAATGTCACGTGAGAATCACGAGATTTGTGACAGAGAAGTGACATACGTAAAAGAGCGCGAAAGGACAGTCCTAGAAACGAATGGCGTATGTGTGGCTAATGTCTCCACGTTGTGAAACCTCAAAGTTATATTACTGTATAAAGTGTGAATATTAAAGTTATTTTGTTGACATTAATTCTTTAGTGGAGTATTGCATGAAAGATTGTTCATTGTGTGAAAGCCTACAAAATACATTATTATGTAATAAGTCGCCAAAAGAGACGTTACAAAACTTTCATTTTATAGTGAACTTTAATTATTTATATTCTGCTGCAAATCCCTAGTACTATCAAGTTTATTTAAATCTTTATGGTATTAAGTAGATTTTTTCCAAATAATTTTGACAGATGCTGGTAGCTAGTTACTTTTCGATGATTAGATTTTATTAACTTCCTTTTTTGGAGTGCAAAGATTAACTGGAATTTGTATATCAATTGCAAAAGTCTGGAATTATTTAGATTTAATAAAGAAATTACTCATTTTATATTCCTCTTTATTAAATTCCTCTTCATCACACTTTTGTTTAGCACGAGCATGAGCAATATTCCTAACAAAGCCATAACTTTCCTCAGTTAAATTTAAATCTTTTTAAGCTGTAAGCAGAAATGATGGCTCTTGCTGACACATTACATATTTCCACTAAGCGATATTGCTCTATCTAAACGTAGATTGCAGCGTATACTGCATTGCAAACTCTTCATGACTTTCAATTATGGCGCTTCAAAATACTTGCTTGGTATTTTCTTAGCTGCATTTGCTAATAGGAGGAAATTAGCTTGTGGACTTAATCGATAAATGCAAAGTCATCTTCCCATTCTGGTAGAAAAGGTATATTTTCTTTGTTATAATATCGTTTCCGATATATTTGGCAATATTTTATGTAAACTTTTATAAAAATAAGTAACTAACTAATTAGGCTTATCGGAAATGGTCCATATTCTAAATGCAATTTTTACCAAAACAATTAACCGCTTTTTTATGTTATTTATTTATTATTATTATTATTATTATCATCATTATTACTTTTTATTTATTATTTATTTTATGCTATTTTATTTTAATATTTCTGGGGGGTGGGGAAGGGGTCTAGTTTTGAATATTTATTAGACTTTTAAATTTTAATCGAGTTTTTGATTTCCTTGTTTTTTCAGGCAACCAAAATTCACTCAAAATGCCAGACGGGTAGAACAATTATATACTTGTGTTCTTTCTTGCAAACTCATTTAGAAAAGAGATTTAAAAATTATGGTAAATTGAGCTTTGTACTAAATAATATTTGTGTTGTATTGCGAAGTTATAATATATTGCCTTATGCATTATTTGCTCTTTTATTATTTTATTTTTTCATCATTTGCAGTTTGGTCTTTCTTCTTCTATCATCTAGTGTTACAAGGTTTTATGATTTAATTTATGATGTTATTCTTGTAAATTTTAAATATTCTACATTTAGGAATATTACACATCTTTTTTTCCCAATATATTCTCGATTAAAATGTTTTTCATTTGTTG
This sequence comes from Ampullaceana balthica, assembly GCA_944989445.1. Taxonomy (NCBI): domain Eukaryota; kingdom Metazoa; phylum Mollusca; class Gastropoda; family Lymnaeidae; genus Ampullaceana; species Ampullaceana balthica. Next base: position 34,959 of record CALYLW010000588.1, on the reverse strand, counting down.
TTGTGTCCCATTAAGAAGATGCAACATTTGGTACCAGTCTCAATTACGATAGTTTAATAATATTATTATTATTACATCTGTAAGGGTTTCTCTTTATTAACCTCAGGTTTAGTTTTCTCATTAAATAATAGACATGGTGATTCAGGGTGGATGAAGACGGCACGGGGACCCTGGCTTCAATTCAAACTTGGGCAATTTCCAGCCAGCGTCCCTTTAAATAAAATGATTGCTAGCAACTAATATGGGACTATAACTTGTAACTAAGTAGACGGATGACATGTAAGCAGGGTATGAGTTACCCTGACAGCACGTAACAAAACAGCGAACGTTTCGACGAAGAGCCTTCCTCAACGAAAAAACTGTACACAAATAAAACGAATATAAAAGAAATAAAAACTTATAGTCAATGAAAGCAATCCTCACAAGCCAAGAGTTAAATATTCCAAATCTTGAGCCATTTCAACATTCTTCATCATTCTTCTTTGCACTTATTGCTCAACAAAACATTTTACCATATCAGCTGCTGTCTTGTTTTTCCTATGTGAACTGCACTAAATCTTCATTTCCTGGCAACGTTAAATAGTAGAAGTGCGCAATTGAACATACATCAATGCAATTAGGGCAGGGGTCAGGAAACCATGCCTCGTGAGCCAGATATGGCTCTATTAATGGTTGCATTAGGCTCTCAGACAAATGTTCGATTGTAAAAAAAAAGTTTATTCAGGCATTTTGATCTACATATTAATTGCATGTAAAATCATGCACAACAATGTTATTAAAAAGAAATCAGAGACATAATTATTGTACTTTTAGTCTTTAAGTTTTACAAAATGAACACATTTACTTGAATGTTTAGTTTTAAACATAATGTATGGTTCTCACATAATTAATTTTCAAAATATTGGTGTTTATGGCCTCCTCAGAAAAAAAGCTTCCCGACCCCTGAATTAGTGAGTGTGCCTAAACAAATTAAATGCCAAGTTCGTTGTTTAATAAAAAAAATCAGCATCATGAGGAATATACAAATATCATTTTTTTCTAAATCTTCTCTTCATCTTTCTTTGTTTTCACCGCACCCATCCAAGTGATTCATCGCCTATCCTCCGCCCCGACCCAATGCACCTGTGGCTATCACTGCCAACCCCTTCATTGCTGCAGTTCACTGTTTCTTTCTTTTAGTAGTATTGCCGGAAATTCATCTGGACCAGTAGTTTATTTTTTTTTCAAAGTCGTTTGGAATCTTTTTATAGCTTATTTGTCTATAGTTATGTTACCTATTTCTGCTACTTTTTAAAGTTTCCTTTAATTTCATTGACACCTTGTACTAAAATGATGATGCAACATATGTAACTCTCATTGAACATACAATATATTATTTTACAATATATATAATATGTATATAGTATTTCGTCTGTCGAACATTGTATAATGTTTTAAAATCTTTTAGAAATGTGCAATTTTATTGTTTAATGTGATTTCTGTTTAACAAAATGTTAAATAACAAAAGTTTGCGTACTTACCAATAAAGGCACTTGATCATTTCTCTTTTGAATATAAAAGTGTGCATATTTAATTGAAGTATCTTGAGAATAGTTAATTTCAGACTTAAACACAATAATGTCACCATCACTCTTTAAACCATTGTCGCATTCTGTTATGCTGTCTGTGTGTCTGTACTCAAATAATTTAATACTCTGTCCGATGACACAGTCTAAAAATGAAAATTTCAAGTAAAGTAATGAGTTTTAATTAACGAGTTTTTTAAAGTGGAATGCATTTTACAGCAAAAATAAATTATATCATTATACACACAAGTTCACACATACAAATACACAAACACAAAACAAATATAAGAAAACTTGACAAATAGGAGTAACAAACCTGTCAGTGAACTGTTAACTAAATGAACGTAATGAATCACATTCACACTTTAAGAGTGACGGATATTCTCAACATTCAATTGAAGGAAAATTTCGAGGCACAAAAGTACTTTTCAGGACAAGACTCCCTAGTATTTAAACAAGCCTGATGCAGTGTAAATTACGCTGGGCCTGGTAACGTGGTGCGCATGCAAATCATCGGATCCCAAAGAGACTCTTCTGTGGTGAGCTTACTGATGGGAAGAAACCCGAGTAGGTAATAGAGTGTTATACTAAGCTACGCTCAAGACACAACTGTAGGCTTACGACATTAGGCATGACTCCTGGGAGGCAGAAGCCAGCTACAGAGCCTCCTTGCGCTTTATGGTATGGAACGGCGCAGCAATCTGTTAGACAATAGGCAACAGGATGTCAAGTCCAGCTGACAGAACGGAAAGTATATTGCTCAAATCCCTCTTGATGGTATTTCAACCATCCTTTTTCCATCACGTGATCGAACATTTCGGGCAAGAGTATGGCAAGTTAAGCTCTAAAGGACACATAATGCTGCAAAGCACATGATTAATGTGATGAGAATGGTCCTGGGCGATCACAATAGACAGACAACAAAGATAAGTTAATTAAGCTAGTTTTAAAGAAATAAAAAAAAATGACTTTTAAGACAACATTATTGTACCACACAATAAGCAGGTAAATTAAAATGATAACATACTTTACAATTTTGTGGTCATAATATGACATTAAAGTAAACACTTACCTGTGAAAACAATGAGAGTTGCAAACAAGAGACACTTTGTATACATTCTAAAACTACATTCGGAAAACTATCTATTCTTTAATAACTGTTAATTTTATAGGTGTAAAACACTGTTAAAGTTCAATTAAATGTGAAAATTTATAAGCATACGTATACTTTGTGTTTAAAATATTAAGAAATTAATTCAATTATTTGTTGAAATATGATCAATTTTAGAGAGATTTAAATGAGTGTCGAAATTTATATACTATACACTTGAATAACCTTCAGCTGCCACGTCAAATTGGAAATTTCAAAATGTCATGGCAGATTACAGGGAATTCCTGCAATCAATTCATGTTTTGATATACAGTGGTACCTTGGTACCCTTCTAAATCCGTTCCAGATACTTGGACGTTACCAAACAGGACGTATACAAAACTTATTTTTCCCATAAGAAGTAATGGTAATATAATGAATACATTCCCATTAAAATCATATTGTTATAGACATATTTCATTGACTTGGTTAAATGAAATAATTTAAAATTTAGTTAATACTAAAATACGATTATACTTATCAAAATCAATTTTACTATATGCCTTTATGTTTCTGATGTTTGTTTTGTAATCGATTTCGACCCCAGTAGCCGATTTAATAAAGTGTTTATTATTCCCATTCATTGGAATCGTCGTTCGTGGCGTCTGGTATGATACAAATAAGTCACTCACACGTATGTCAATTGCATCCTTTACAACATTCTCGTTTTTCACCTCCATGGTGATCATAACCATTTTGTTCGGTTAATTTATTAATTATTTACGAGAAATAACAAAACATCACGTGCCATCATACAGTTATTGCTCGAAGCGTTTACTAAATGGAAGCAATTGACTTACTAAAAGGGTGTCAATATTGTTGAAAAAAGCTGCCCGGGTACGCGTTCGAAACGTCGCATAATTTTCACTATCATGACCGCTATACAATGCAAACTAGCCACCATCCATGTACCTCATTTCACATGATACTCAACGGCATGCTTCCAGTAGCATAAATATAGTAACCCTTACATATTTTCTGTTCGCCGTTTGCGGCCTCGCATAATAGCGTGTTAGGCTCTTACACTTATGGCATCGTACGTATTGTATTATTATTACCTGAAGTGTGCGTACCTATAAATTTATTTCCTTTTCTGTAATACATATATTAGACGCATAGAAAAGGACTGTATTTAACAGTAATATTGTGTGGGTAACTATGCTATGAGTTGTTTATTGTCCTCCTGTAATTAAGTTTCTTTTTTATTAAAATAAGTGTAGCAGTACAAAATTAAAATATGTTTTACACTATCATTATTACATTAGTGAAACATATTAGTAAAATACATAACTGCATGTAATATAACTACATTATTACTGCATTAATGAGTAAGAGTGCCTTTAGAAAGTGTTTTGGAAGCGTTTAGCACCGTATATAATCTCACACATGGGCATTTTCATACTGCACCCAATTTTCGCGCTTTTCGCCAATCGCCTTTGGGGTGGGGTAAAGAGCGTAATCCCTGCGAAAATCTAGGGAATAGATGATTGTTAACTTTAACATAACAAAAAGTTGTCAAAACTGGAAAGAGCTACAGTTCGTTTATCAACATCAAATTTATGCAAAGCGGCCAGATGGCGTTTGATTGCGCTGTTGTTGTCATCCTTCAACAACAAAATTTCATCACAAAGATTGCATTTTGCCGTGTCTCAGTCAACTCGTTTGGCGGGATACCACACGAACGACCTCCTAACCATCATACACTGTAGATAACTATTTAGTTTATTAACTTTAAATATGGGCAACTTTGTACACTTTATTGAAATACGTTTTCTTCTGATTGGTTGAACACAAGAAACGTAAGCAAATGTAAAGGGAGCGGATTATAGGAGTAGAGGGATGAGTTAGGGGGTTTAGATAAATAACATTGACTTGTCTCAATCGGTAACTTAATTGTTACGTCAAAAAGTGCAATAGAGTTTCTAATTTACTATTAATATTAGAATAATGTTTAAGAGACTCGTTTACACGGTACGGAACACAAAAAGAAAGACAAAAAACAGTAACTGACTACAATAATGCATTTAATTATAACACAAAAATCGTAAGTAACAAGACGATACTTGTGGTTAGAAATACGTATTAAAATTAAATAGCTTTATTTGCGATAAAAATATATGATATTAAATATAGTTTAAATCAGATAAACACTCACAATTAGACCTTTCAACTGGAAACGCAAGTATTATTTGCCCTGCAATTACCCGGGTTTTAAAATTTCGCTCGGATACCCATGAAAATTTGGATGCAATTTCTATACCAAAGGTGGCCAAACTGCGGCTTGTTTTAAATGTATGCTGTGTTATACGTTAAATAAAAAGTCGTCTTTTGATAAATTGTTGGCGAGTCGAAATATGAACACAGAAGAGCCGCACTTTGGCTAACGTTTTTATATACATTGTAGCCAATTTTGTTTTACGGGAACCCATTGACAGGCTTATGTCATAACACACAAAAGCATCGCGCGGTGTTGTGATTCATACAAGTTACCTAGGCGCGATGTGTCATCTTGACTCATAAAAGCTCCAGCGGGCCAAGTTGCATAACCAATGTCGTATAGCAAGTACACTATTTTGGCGTCCAAACAGGACGTATATCAAGTTGGATTTATCTCAAAGCAGACGTATACTGAGGTACCACTGTTTTTTTTCAAGCAGAAATATGAAAGCAGCCAGCCTAAGCAGTCATGATTGTGAGTGTAATGCTGAAGACGGATCCACATGGCGTACATCTGTCAAGGAGGGCGTAAGACTAGCAGAGGATCGCAGGATTAAAATGGATATATACAAAAAGGCTGGGAAAAAATCCAGATAAGTATGTAGCAAATACATTGTTTACAAAAGATCTGACGAAGACTTTCATTCAAGAATAGGACTGCTCAGCCACACTAAAAAATACAACCCACAAGAAACGGTGATGTACCATCGGCTCGCGAGATAAAAAAATGCCGACGAGAAACTAGTTTCATGGGATAGTAATGTAATCAAATGCTATATTTCCCTTTGTTAAAATTCTTAGTGTAAACTATAAAAAAAAACAGCGAGCAAAAAATGTTGTTTGTCTTACTATAAATAAATATGGCAACCAATGTAATCAAAATAACAAATATATACAATCAAATGCATAAAATGAAAAAGTCTCAGTTTTGAAAAATTGACATTGCATTATCGACATATAGAGCTGTTCAATCATATATATATATATATATATATATATATATATATATATATATATAATATATTTATGTTAGGGCTGTTAGCGATTAATTCAAATTTAATCGTTAACTATGAAAAATTAACGATTAATTAATCGTTAATTTTGATTAAATCCAAAAATTGAAATTTATCGTGTCATAAGTAATATTTATTAAACGTACTTGTCGAAAATCGAACTAACACTGGAATGTCTTCATATATGACATATTTTAACCAACAACGAAAACAGAATAGTGTTTTGACATTATTTGGTTCCAGAGATTATCGGGTCTTAATGACTATATAACCAGCCGAGCTGCAAAATCGTGCACATAGCTTTAGATTGTCTCAGCTGAAGTTTCTAATATTGTAGCAGATGTTTGGTTTGCAGGTGATATGTAAGCGAGTGTTAGAACCATGGTAGAAATGTTCCCTTTAAGCAGCGTGGCTGCGCAGATATTTGACCGACGCCACGCAGGAGTTTAGAATCACCCTGCAGCAAATTTTGTAAAATATTGCGCAAAAAATGGACGTTGTGCAACTGTGCACAATAGTTTTTTTTTAACTTTGCTCACGGACCGACGAAGCTTAGACTTCGAGGCAACATTGCATGGTAGGCAAATGATTTCTATCAATGGACACATTAACCGTTATCAAAATGTTGATCATTCACGTCAGTAAATAGTTTAATAGCAAAATGAGCGTGTAATCGTCCGGAAATTAATTTATATTTATTGGCCGAAACATTTTACTTTTTGCTCTTCCAGTAAATTTATATGTGGTTGGCCAATTAATCGTTAAAAACATTTTAATCGTTAAAATTGTTTAACGATTAATACAGAAATTAATTGTTAATTTCCGCAGACATAATATATATATATATTAGGGCTGCGGAAATTATCGATTAATTTCTCGATTAATCGTTAACAATTTTATCAATAAATATCGATTAAAATACTTTTAATCGATAAAAATTCGAATAAAATTTTAGAAAATATTTATAATATAATATAAAATTTTTAGTAATACATAATTAATTATTAATAATTAATAATAATTTATATAAATTTTTTACGTACAAGCATCTCCCGCGTAATATTAAAATTTATTTTATTAATTTATGTGGACCAGCAGAAACTAAAAAAAAATTGTGGACAGACAGTTACTAAATGGCAGTTTTCTTTTAAGCTGTATACACTTTATTGAAAAAAAATATTTTTAAATTATTCTGATTTAATATCAAATGCCTACAAATATATGTTATATATTAAGACCATTACCAAATATGTCATTTTATAAGCTAAGAAATGCTACAATGAAAAAATGCTTAAATACAAATACAACGAAAAGTAATCATTTATTTTAGTGGAACAAGTATCTGCCAATTTATTGCTTTGTTAATACTAGAAGAAAAGAGTGGAAAGTCCTTTCAAAATGACGTAATTTATTAGAAAATCAATCTCAAGGAATTTACATTGTTTTTATGTTAATATTCGAGTGAAAGGAAAATAAATATATTACGCCCGAAATCCATATTTCCATCCTCCACTAAGCATTAAGCATACATATTCAAATAAATATTATCTGGCTCAAATAATAACTAATTCGTCTTTAACTAATTTCATGCTTAAAATATATAATGGAATTGGTGTTTTTCAGAGCATTTTCCTAGAACCAAAGGAATCATATATACATATATTTTTAATTTTTTTTTATTCATGTGAAATGAAATTGAGTCTTGCCGATTAGATTTTTATAACTGTTAAGTACCTTTCATATTCTGTAGGAGTATATTATATAGAAAAAATCATGCGTTATTAAAGCAGACATACCAAAATTGATGGTTAATATTTAAATTCATCATACTTTCTATTTTCTCGACTGACATATCGTGAATTTTTTAAGACGTGGTTTGATTTATCACGACCCTAATTTCATGGTGTATTTACATTAATTTTTAAGGGAAATTTGAGACCCAAAACAAAATAAAGTTATTTTTTAATTGTGCCTACCCCTGTTCTGGCAAAAAATACACTAACAGCAACTAATATTGTGACAAAACAATTTCATTTTATTTGAGCAATATATACAACGATGATAAAATTTTGTATACAGACTGATTTTTTAAAAACTTTTCTGTTTTAAAATCAAATGCCTACATAATATATGTTATATATTAAGCCCTTACTTATATGTCATTTTATAAGCTAAAACAGCTACAATGAAAAATACAAAGAAAAATAATCCGTTATTTAAGTGAAACAAGTATCTTCCAATTTATTGCTTTGTTACTATGCTAAAAAAATATCCTTTTCGTCTTGAACTAATTTCATACTTAGCTTATAAAATGGAGTGGGTGATTTTAAGAGCTTTTTCTTAGAACCAAAGGAATCAACGATATTGTTTTAATTTTTTGATTCATGGAAAAAAGAAATTGAGCCTTGCCAATTAGATTTTTGTAACTGTTAAGGACCTTTGTTATTCTGGTAAAGTATATCGAGAAAAGCGTGCGTTATTAAAGCAGAAATACCAAAATTGATGGGAAATATTTAAATTCATCATACTTTCTATTTTCTAGACACACATATCGTGATTTTTATAAAGAAGGGGTTTGATTTATCACTACCCTAATTTCCTGATACGTTTACACTCATTATTAAGGGGAATGTTTAACTCAAATCCAAATAAAGTTATTTTCATTGTGCCTACCAGTAGCATAGCACAAGCATTGCTCTCGTATATATATATATATATGCCTATATGAGGAATCACTCGCAAACCTACTAGGTTCGTTATAGAGGGAAAATGAGTTACTGCCCTTTTTTGGTTTAAATGGTAAAACAATATCGTTTTCATTTGATTTTCATCGTTTAAAAATATTCTGAATAACCTCTATTTTATTGTTCAATATATGAAAATCTTTCAAAACCTTCTAAGTCGCGCAAATGTCTACTAACAATTCCTGCTAAGTGATCAACCAATTTATTGGAATCCATAATTCTGTTTCAGAAACAGTTTTTTTTCACGATGGTGGATTTTTGGGCCGCCGATCAATCATCCGCAGCAAGCTAGAAGATAAACAATTCAACCATCTTGAACCGGAAGGGTATGTGACAGCTAGAAATCCACTCAAGCTATAGAAAAATAAATTAGTTGCCTTCGAAAACAAATGCCTCCGAAAGATGTTGAATATAAAATGGAATGATTTTAAATAAAATGAAACAATAAGAGAAGAAAACAACCAATAATATGTATCAACTTTTATAAGGAGAATAGGTTGGAATTATATCGGTCATGTTCTTTGAATGGACGAGAGAAGACTACCACGTCAGGCCTTCATATGGACACCACGAGGCAAAAAAAAACAAGGAAGACCAAAAGAAACCCTACTTAGAACAATCAAAAGAGAAAGCTCAACCATGGGTCTAAAAAATAATCAAAACCTAATACAATTGACGACGGATCGTCGTAAATGGAAATCCATGACTTCTGCCCTATGTGCCGTCTTCGGCAAGAGAGGAACTAACTAATTAACTAATTAATAAATATCAACCAATACCAGTAGTAGTTCTTTGAGAAGGAATAAATCACACTATCATTTTACTACTACTTGACATTTCCGAAATGCTTTATTTAATTGTTAGACTATTAAAACAATTTCAAAATTTGCTAAGTTGCTCAACATTCACTAATAAACCCTGCATAGTTATCACACAATATCAGCTATTGTTACGTTGATCTAATATATAAAGCTCAGTTGGTGTTTGTATGTTTGTATGTTTGTATGTTTGTATATTTGTATGTTACACTTTTCGACTTTCTGTTACACAGCCACGGAAAAACCAAATTACGGACGAGGACCAAATTCGGCAGGACGGTTCCTTTTACCCTGAAGATGGTTTTAAGTTGGTTTTTGTAATTGTCACTTTTGCCCGAATGCCGTAAATAAAATAATCAGAAAATTCAGAGACAAAGAATGACAAATTTAACCTTATTTCTATACTAGAAATATACCCGCTCCTTGTAGCGGGAGTGTGCTGACCCTTTTTC
>CALYLW010000588.1:0-20000 GCA_944989445.1 Ampullaceana balthica | reverse complement strand
TAAAAATTCAGTTTTATAATTGAGACTATAAAGTATTTTTGAGCGTTAAAAAAATAAGTGCACGAAGAAGTGAAAATTACAGGTGGAGAATAAAAGTAAAAAATGTAAAAGGGACAGTGAGGAAAAGATTAGAGGAGCTATAAAATAATGAGAAAGATCCAGCTTAAGCTAATAGACCATTTTATGTTCAGTCATGATCAAAAATAAAATTTTAATATGATTTTTTCTATAAATTTTGTCGTTTTTTCAATTTTCACGCTTTCGATGTTTTTGGTCACTTAAACCCTTATAACTTTTTAAATTATTGAGCAAACTACTCCATATTTTTTCTGTGTGATCTTTAGACACAAATAAAGAATTTAATAACCTAAATTGTTGTTATCTGCTCTACAAAGAAAAATACACATAAAAGTGTATCCCATACCCCATAATTTTAACCAAAAAAATGGAGACACTTTTTGTGAATTTTTATGTTTTAAACTAGTGCATCCATAGAAAAGTCCCGTTATTCAAAGTTTTGATACATGATAAATTATCTATATTTTAAATTTGAAAGCCATAACTAGTAACTTAAAAAAGCCTTAGCGTTTTGAAATTCACCCAAAAAAATGGAGTATGTTTATTTGAGTTTCCATGGAAACCGAAAAGATTTTTTAAAAAAAATTAATGCAATTTACATCTATTGTTATAACCTTTAACAATATTTTAATTAAAATCAATCAGGACGCGGGATACAAATTTTAGAATTTTGACCAGCACCTCCCCTTAAAGACTGTAATGGCTCAGGTGGAGACAGAAGTTTAGGCAAATGAACTTTACCGTTTGAGCACCATATACCTGGAGGTTCACTTTTAAATTTAACTGCATTGCAATAATTACAAACGACATCAATGTTGCCAATAGCTAAGTTTATATAGTTATCCAAATTAAGTTCAGTCGAGTATGAAAACCCCATTAAAAACAAATTATTTGTATCATGTCCTCTTGATTTTGGTGCTCTAATTCTTTTTTCCATTAATATTATATTTCTTGTAGCGTTTGATTTTTGCCGCCGTTTGTTAGCTAATGTTGTTTTTATCGCATTCAATCTGGCTTGTCTGGTGTATGATGATTCATGCATTCTTGTTTCCAAATTTCTTTTTCTTACTGCGTCCAATCTGAAATTTCTAGATTCTTTTGTTTCAAGCCTCATTTTTTCAGACACTCTTTTTTTTTAGCTGCTAGTCTAGTTTTTTTTAAAAATCTAAATCTTCTAGTCTCCTTTTTTCAGACGCTCTTTTTCTGTCAGCTTCTAGTCTAGTTTTTCTGGAATCTAGTTGCTCTAGTCTTTTTTTTTCTGAATTTCGGCTTGCCATTTCCTTCAATCTACGTTTTCTAGATTCATCTGTTTCAAGTCTCCTTTTTTCCGACGCTCTTTTACTTACAGCCTCAAGTCTCGCTTTTTGATTTGTAGTGTTTTTAGTCTATTTTTTTGCAGACACTTTTTATTTACAGCCTCAAGTCTCACTTTTAGAGATTTATTGTCTTCGCGTATTCCTTTTTCCGCAACTCCTTTTGTTATTTTCTCTAGTCTGGATTCTCTTGATTCTTGTGTTATGTGTATTATTTCATTATCAATTCTCATACTTATGTCATTAAAGCTGTCTTTTTTTGGTTTGAGTGTTTGTGTTTTGTATTAGCCGCTTCTCGTATGCCTATGAACAAATCTTTAGAACTGGTCTGTGATTTTCTAAATATTTTTCTATCCCCATTTTCCGAAGCAAATCTTTGATCGGTTACATGTTCCATTTCAAATAACCTTTTTATAGTCATTTTTTGCAGCAGAAGATTTTCTTCCAATGGAACTTTTCCGTTTTCCAGGCATTTTGGTGCACTTTTATATTCTGGTAAAAATGTACACAAATAGGAAGTACTTGTGTAAATATACACAAATTATAATCTCATGTTGATATTTTTTGTGACATTAACTATATACAAAATTAAGTAAAAGCGGTCAATTAAACAAATGCTTAGATTGATTAGATGAGCGATGTCCAAATTCTGGCCCGCGGGCCAAAAGCGGCCCGCGAAGCCATTTTAACTGGCCCTCGGCCTCATCTGAAATAATTAATTAACTGACGTATTAATTCTGTAAAGATGGTATATTTATTAAAAAATCAAAATTTTGTACTGTTTCGAGTATGTCAAATGAAGTCGAAAATCTGTGATTATTATTATTTTTAAACAACGTGGAAATTGGTTGTTTTAAAGCCCGGTGAAGTTAATTGTACTAAAACCTTGACAGCCTACCGTACAATTTAATTACGTAATTTTATTGTATTTGTTTCGTCGACTTGGAAGTGGAAACGAATATTGCGTCGGTGAACTTAAAAATTTGAAATAGTTTTTTTGTATCACAATTTTTGAAACAACATTTTCGGCTTTTGTTATATTCAACAAATTTTGCAAAAGCAGAAAAAATTGACTTTTTTTGATAGCCTGTGATGAAAGCACTGATGCATCTGACCTTGCACAACTTCTTTTTTTAAGAGGAGTTAATGATGCCATGTGTGTGAGTGAAGAATTACTTGACCTTCAGAGTCTTAAAGACCAAACAAGGGGAAAATATGTATTTACTTCTGTTTGTTCTGCTCTCAATGACATTAAACTTCCTTGGAAAAAATATCTGGAATTATTACTGATGGTGCACCTGCCATGATTGGGGAGCATAGTGGATTTGCAACACTTGTCTGTAACAAAGTCAGTGAGGAGGGTGGCAAAGCTATTACACTTCACTGTATCATTCACCAACAAGTTCTTTGTGCCAAAAATCTTAGATGTGATCATGTCATTAAGCCAGTAATAAAAGCTATAAACTCTATTCGCTCTAAAGCCCTGTTTCGCCGCCAGTTTTAGCAGTTTCTTCATGACACCCAGAGAGAAATCAGAATACGGAGATGTATATCTAAATGGTGTAAGGTGGCTAAGTCCGGGAACAGCACTTCAGCGCTTTTACGCACTTAAAAAAGAAATTAAGCAATTCATGGAATATAAGGGACAACCAATGCCAGAATTATCTGATACTGCTTGGCTGGCAGATTTAGCATTTTTAGTTGTTATGACAAGACATCTAAACGTACTTAACACAAATCTTCAAGGTCAAAATGCAGTGATAAGCCAATTATATTCACATATCAGGGCCTTTGGTAACAAGCTGCAACTTTTTCAAAGGCAACTGTCTCAAATGCAGCCTAATACCAGCCATTTCCCCTCACTACAGGAAATCGTGGAAATATTCCCAGAAAGAAGCTTCAATGAGCAAATGCAGAGGTATGTTGCAGATATAACATCCTTGGCTGATGAATTTCAAGGAAACTTTCAGGACTTTGCAACTTTGAAAAGGACATCATGTTATTTTCTTCACCTTTCTCTGTTGACCCTGATAATGCTCCAGGCAATATGCAGCTGGAACTAATTGAATTGCAAAGTGTAATGAAATTCGCAGCAGACAACAATAGCTTTCTCTCAACGACTTTTACCGACAGCTGGATAAAGTGAGATTCAAAGAGATTCAATCATTTGCTAAACAAATGCTCAGCTTGTTTGGCCCGACATAATTGTGTGAGTAGACATTTTCAGTTAATTATTTTAACAAGAACCGTGTGAGGGCAAGAATAAGTGACTCTCACCTGCATGATATCATAGGTATCAAAACCAGTGGCATTGAGCCTTACCTTAACTATTTACTGCATTCAAGATCTCAGTTTCAACATTCACATTAACAGTTTGCTATAAAAACTTCTCAACTTATGTCATTTTTATATAATGTTAATTCGGCCTGCGAGGGTCTTCATTTCAAGGAAATCGGCCCGCCATGCAAAAAGTTTGGACAGCCCTGGATTAGATGAAATGTTGGCATGAGAATGTGATACAAGTTAGTGACTTGTATGTTATTCAAAACCATCAAACTTACAACTGGATTTCAATTGATTTTATTTAAAATGTATTGTGTAGTATAGTATAGTTATTTTTTATACCGATATACTTTGACTTTAAATCAAAACGTCTTAGGACTATACAGTTTTGATTAAAATTAAAATTTGGTAGTAAATATAAAAGCACCATTTTATTATTTTTATATATTGAACATGGCGTCAATATCCGGAGTTAAAAAATATGAGTTTATCAGCGGTGCGATTTAGCGCGACATATATTTCTCTCATTGTGTTACAGAAATTTCCAATTAATATTATTATAAAAGTTGTCTATTTTCCCGATTTAATCAAATAGTTGTTTTTAAACTGTAGTTCTGAAAAAAAATAATTAAAAAAAAATTATTTCATTGTTAATACAACTATAAATACTTCAAACGGAAGAGTTATTTTTGTCCAGTACATTTACTTTATAACAAGACTTTATTTTATGCGGCCAGCTATAATCGTTTATTGTCTAAATATTTTCTTGATATCATTTTAATACGATGGTTTTTTTTAAAAGTATTTTAGAAAGTACATTTATAATTTTGTTTATTGGTGCTATGAGTTGTGTAGCCTTTGCCTTTTAAGGGATAGTGCCATATGTTCTTTATCTCATAGACGCGGTTACAAATAATTTATTACTTACAATTGTTTTACTATGCAGTGTCGTAATTATATATGAAATTTTTGAGTTACATGGGTGGTAGAGCTCTTTCGGAAAACCTATCAGTTATGTTTATTTAGTACATGTGGGAATAAAATAGTAAATTTAGTTATTATGGTATTCAAGATTTATTATTTAACCAATCACATCTTTTAAATAGTAAGGTAATGTTAAAAGGCACTGCATTAAGTGGAAAAAACTCATGCTGTAAAAGGGTAAAAATTAAATAATTGTGTCTGTTGTTTTTTTTTCTCTCTCTTTTTTCTTATATATATTTAATCATAATTAATTTTGTTATTATTAAAATGGAAACATTCTGTTTCCCATAAGATTTTAACTAATAGATGAATTTGAAATATAACTTGGCAAATAAAAATTGTAATAACCAGCAACTAATACTGGGGAAAAGGGTCAGCATACTCAAGCTACAAAGTGCGGGTATATTTCTAGTAATAAATAAATGACAATTTATTTTACTACTGTTCTAGCTTGTTTCCATAACAAACAAAATAGCTAAACACTATACTATTTTAAATGATTAGTAATAACAACACCTGGAAACTTGTGAACTTCACTTGCATTGCCCCATAGGTCATAATGGTCTGAAAAGGGGGTTACTATTATTATAATTAAGTTTTTCAAGTGGACTATTCATGTTGTTCTGATCTCATCATTAATGACTAATAACCATTGGTACAAAGTCTACTATGTTTAGTCATTTTTTAAAGTGAAAGGTCAAACTATTTGCTTATCTTTCTCTAATTTCCTTTCGAATAAATTAATCATTTGACGTTTTTCTTCCCCTCAGAACAGTTTTTATATTAATTAAGAAATTATGATACTTAGTGTTACTTGAAATCTATTTTTTTAAATAAACGTTATTTAGTAGGTTTTGAGAGAGGACTCTTCAGATATACGTATCTAAATATTGTTGAAATTTCAGCATACTAAAGCTTCTTGCCTGAGCTTAAATTCGTGTAAAGTAATAATCTTTCTTATACTCACGAATACTCAATATACGTATGGTTTTTTTTGCCTGTTATTACATTGTTTTACATCTCCGAATTCAGTTAAATCCACACACAAAAAAAGAATTCTTTTGTGATTAGGAAAGTTCCTAAAGAGTTAATGTTATTATTAAAAAAATTAACATATTTTTATTATTATTTGACACTTTCAATAGTAGAATAGATTCAATATTTCAAATGGGCATCAATATGTAGTTACACATAATTGCTCTAAGCCAGTGGTCCCAATACCCCTGGACGTGGACCGGTACCAGACCGTTGACCAAATGGTACCGGGCCGCCAAAGGAAAATACATTTTTTTTTAAATTGTATATACAGTGGTGTTTTTCCTTCTGCATTGTGCATCTTTCCATACCAGAGGCAATAGCTTGTAACGCGTTTTAGCGGCATTCCATCATAAGGACATGAATGAAACATTAGCGCAGATCGGACAACCGCCTACCATCGGTTTTGCTCTCTTATGTCCGCGCTCTCTTGGTGGCGCTCTCTTATCGGCGCTCTTATTTCGGCGCTCTTTTGTCGTTCAAGCTTTTGCGCCTGAGAATGAATATACGCATTTTATCATTTACATGGAAATGACAAGCCAAAAAATGTCTCCTGATTTCAAAAGTGTATTATTTGATGTAGTTAAAGTTATTTACCACATCAAAGCAAACGCCCATAACTCACGCCTGTTTGAGCAGTTCCGTTAAGAGATTGACGCAGAACATAGATGCATTTTTTAAATACATAAAGAAGGTGGTTATCCAGAGGAAAATAGCTAACCATAGTATTTTAATTACGAGAGCAGTGGCGAAAATTTCTCTAAAAAAAGGTCACTGCTGGCAGAACATTTCAGTGATAATATAGGGGTCGTAAATCTGGTTTACCTGTGTGGACATATTCCGCCAGCTCAACGAACTCAATATGTCCCTTCAAAAGGAACATTACCAAAATTACAACTGTTTTTATGTTGGCAGACAAAGAAGCTGCGTTTAAAGCCTAGCTGGAGTTGTAGATGAGATGCTTTAACATAAGCATTTTGGATATTTTTCAAACATTAGCGGGGATTCTAGTGATACTGAGCCTGAGCATTCATTGCCCAGTTGGTGCTCAATCTCCTTTCTTTGCTTTTACAAAAAAATGTAGCGCTACTACTTAACCACAAAAGACCCACGAACTGGTATGGTATGGATCCTTACCCATTTGTCAACGGACCAGGTGGGTCTTGCATGTCTGTGCAAGAAGAAGCTAAACTACTCCATATTCTAATTGGCGGTGGCCTTAAAATTACATTCGAGAAAACCAACTATTCAAGTCTTCTGGATTAAATTAATGACGGAATATCCTAAGATTGCGTCAAATTCTAATTAAATCCTTTATTGCCATTTCCGATTGCTTATCTGCGTGAAGCGGGGTTTCTGCAGTGACAGCAACCAAAACATAACAACAGATCAAACTAGACATAAGCAACACACTTCGGGTGTGTCCCAGTCCCCTATTACCACCGGATTGAAATTCTCGTTGCAGAGGAACAAACTTATTATTTTAACGTTATAGCAAGTTTAATATTAATCATTTTAATTCATTTTTTGTGTCATTGTATTTTATTTTTTAAAGGCAAGTATAAGTACAATTAAATTAAAAATATAAAATCAAAACAATCTAAAATAAATGTATAGTCAATCAACGCCATCGCCTACCCCCGCCCACCCCCCCCGGTCAGTGGGCCGTGGTAAAATTATACAACTTTGACCGGTCCGTAGTGAGTAAAAGGTTAGGGACCACTGCTCTAAGCAACTAACCTAGAGTTGTCAATAAATTTGACAGTTTTATTTTCTTCAATATTATACTTTTATCTCGTCGTCATTTATATTCCACTATCTATCCTTTCCCAACTGGACTGTCTCTAAATGATACATTCCGTTTATTGCTTGCAAAATGTTATTTCAATCTTTTTTATAACTATTATTCAAGGGCAACGCTGATTAAAGCCACCTCAAATGTACGTGAATTGTCTCTCTCAATATTACGTCATAAAAAATAGTTACATGTGTCTACCAAAAATTCTGCACATGGAATAACATAAATGGTTACATTTTCTTGTAAAGTAAATGTTTATTTAACGTGCATTATATGAGGAAGTGTAACAAGGATCTGTTAAAAATAAATAACAAAATTAGTCTTTGCAATTAGTCTTTGCACAAAAATGTATATCTATATGAGCAACATAGCCCGCCCGTCGTTTCGGTGGCATGTTCTCTAAGAGTAACAGTAGTGATTAGCAGGAGTGACAAATTAAAGATTGGAACACAGTACTGAATGATGACAAAAATACTGCACCAAAAAAAAATAACAACTCGTTTTGAACGTCGGAATAAATTTGTTCACTATGGAAATAAGAATTATTTTGTATCCGATAGTGATTGGCTGTAGCAGTCTGTAGGAGTTTGAGGGACGAGTCGCTATCGAGGACCGGACGAGGATCGGTCAGACAACTGCTTTTTATTATTATAAATGAATGTGATTAACCCTTTGATGGCATTTGTTTCTGCACTGAATATCATTAGGAGAAAAATGTTTCCCGTTACTACTTCTGAGAGTTTGTTTAAAGCGGGCAGCTATATGTCGGTTTTTATACTATTTTAAAACGTTTGTATTATTATTATTTAACGGCAACTCAATATTGCAAATATCATGTACATATGTGTATTTTTTTCCAAGTAGATGTGTTTTTTTTAACTTTTACCATGCTGAATATGAATATATTTTTTTACTAAATGAATCTACATATTAGTTTGAGGGTTTATACTTCTTTTAAGCAATATTTTTCGAAAAAAAAATGTGGAATATAATAGACTCCATTATAATAGCACATACAGAATCAGGAAGAAATATGTTTCCTGAACCATTTTTCATGATGTTGTTAAATGTAAGTCCCTGGTTCGTTGAATTGTTTCCTTAAGTGTGTTTCCTTCCTTTATCTCAAGTTAATAATTTCTATTATAATATTTTTTTGTGTCAGATGACCTTCAACCTCGATTTTTTGACGTACTGATATTTTGAAGAAGAAGTTTCCTTATCTTGGAAATGTAAAACAACTGTTTCATTTGTAACAGAGACCAATCATAAAATATATTTTATATAAGAAGCACTACATTAACTATTTTATTAAAATCGTGGCAAGACGAGTCACGTTTGAAAATGTGTATTCTTATCATATCATTTCTCATTTACTTAATAAATATTATGTTCCATGTTTCAGGTAAAACTATAACGTATATATACTTAGTTTTGCGTTTGTACAATTTTCAAAAGATTGTTTAAAAAGTATAGTTTAGTTTATTATTTTTATTTTTAACTAGCAGTAAATTTATTGTATACCTATAAATGATTAAATGAAAATAAATAGAATCATTCAAAAATGTTGTATTACTGTGTACATGAGAGAAAATACAACTTATGTTTATAGTACTTAAAGCATTTAAATTGTATTGAGGAAGATGTTGTTATTTAAATTCAATCTAATTTTAAATTTAATATTTCATGTTTATTCTGCTTTCTATAAAACTATGTCTTTGTTGATTTAAAATGTTCATACTACATTCCGGTGAAATAAAAACTACCAATGTTAATGTTTGTGTCTCCCAAACAGAAACAATGAACTTTACAGCAAGCTGCCCGCCAGCAAACGAAGGACAGAACCATACGCTGGCATTTCAAGCAACTTTAAGTAACACATCTCATAGAGGCGATTATATTATTCAAAAAGATGAGACGGGTATTGCAAAGTGTTTCTTTGCAAGTAACTGTAAAAATTATTTTTCTTACCTATATGAGACAAAAGTATTTGTAGATGATACCAACACATATATTAAAATTACAGTCAACATTTACAATATCTCAAGAACTGATCAGAATACTAATGGAAATTACTGGTATATAATTACGAACAACACAATAGTAACCAATTGTTCTCTCCGGACATTTTGTAAGTTATTTTGATTTTTAAACATATTATCCCAAATCATTATGAAATAAATAAACATTAACTTTACCTTCCTTTTTTCTGATTTTATTGAATATTTTTTTCTCTATTTTTCGTAGTATATACTTTCAGGAAAAATGTGTTAACCTTTTGAAATATTTAACAGCTATAAACAAAACAATCGTCTGCGAAACATTGCTGATGAATGACGATCTATATGTAAGCTGTATGACGTCACGTTTATACCCCGAAGGAAAATGTCAAGCGTATTTCAAACGAGATGAGGTTTGTTACAATCTCCTGTTTGTTTTTTTTTGTTTGTTTTTTTTTAATTATTTTTTTTTGTTTTATTTATCATCAAACGTGCGTTCTTTGTGGAAAATAAAGTAATGAAAAGTGAACATTTTTACATTACAATTATTCATTTTTATCATTCCACAGGAAAATGAGTATGCAACGTATATAAACGTCAACTACACAAACATTAAAGTATCCAGTATTTCTACTTACTTTAACTTAAATTGTGAATTTATTATACCAATAACTACTATCAACTCTGAATCAACAAACGTTTGGGTATTAATGTACCCCGACATCACTGGCAGTAATGAGGACATTACCGCGGGTGTCAGAAAAAGGATTGACATTGACTCGAGTGAGTAAAACATATTTTAACAGTTATTATATGTCGTATACATGTTTATAAATATCCCCTTTCCTGAGCTTACTGATACATTATATATATTTTGTTAATTTTTGTTTTAAAATTTTAGCGAATAAATAATATATATTAAGTTCCTTTTTCCATTATGATTTAGTAGTCAGTCTCAGTTGCCTTAATACATTATTTTTTTTAAAATCGACACATATGTATATCAAAAAGGGAATTTTTTGAAAAAAAAATCGAATACTTTGCGTCAATGAAATAAAAATATGTAAATATGTACCATTAGTTTTATAAATTTGTTAAGTCAAATATCACTCACGGCTATGACGTGATGAGCTTAACAACATCCATTATAAAAATTTGAATACTTTAATTTGTATTATTGACAAGGCAAGCAATCAATTTTTTTTAAAAAATGTATGCCATTTTTGTTCAATGAAAAACGTCTAAAAACAAAAAATAATTATTCTAATGATGTACAAAGTGCGGGATTTTCGGTTATTTTAAAATACACGCATTAGTCTTGATTTGAAAAAAAAAGTCATTTGTCTCAATACTTCAACCAATTATATCAAAAGTTATATCATCTTAATTTAATCTAAAGACGCCTTGATTTTTAACAACATATTTAGACTTTCCGCCATGTTACGAGTGTAATGTAAGTATATGTCATATATATATATGACGTATACTTCCATTACACTCATAATATATATATGTATATATATGTTTGTGTTTATATATTAGGGCTGGTAACGATTAATTTAAATTTAATCGTTAACTTTTGAAAAATTAACGATTAATTTCATGTATTAATCGAATGGTTAATTTCGATTAAAGCCAAAAATTAAAATTTATGACGTCATTAAATTGAACATTTCAAGGGAAATAACAAAAACAGGTAATTGAAATTTTTTTTTGAAAACTTATATTTTGAACTAAATTTTATTTTATTAAATATACATCTACATAAATTATAATCATACGCAGGAGAAGATTGTACGTTAAAAAATGTATACATTATTATTAATAATTAATTATTTTTTGTAATAAATTCAAAAAAATAATATATATTATAAATATTATAATAAATTTTAATCGAACTTTTATCGATTAATTTTATATTAATCTATATTTAATTCATATGTCTTTTAACGATTAATCGAGAAATTAATCGGTAATTTTCGCAGCCCTAAAATATATATATATATATATATATATGCATATATATATATATATATATATATATATATATATTTATTTATATATACACAAATATATATATTATATATCTATATACATATAAGACGCATTTGTTGTCTGTCGTCTGTCTTTTCCCTTATAACTCAAGATCCACACAACCAAATAACGTGAAATTTAGTACACGTACACAAAATTATACCTGAAAGTTATTAAACAGTTTTCGTTCCTTATATATAAGATACTGGGGGCCGGGGGCCCAAAATGTAGTTTTTTCCTTATTTTAGATTTATAAATATAAAATTATTGAAAATTAAGACGTAAAATAATAACCAGTTTGGTGTCAAGATTAACAAGATGGCGTTTATTGCCAGAAAATAATTTGACGTGACGTCATAGTTTGAGTTCATATTAATTTGTAAATAGGAAACAAAGTAACAAGAGCAATGGTTATTTTAATGTAATTTTTTTAATGTTAATATCCCACTGTGTGTGTGTGTTTTAGTATGTGTGTTCACGTGTGTGAATCATTGAGTGTGTTTTTGTTGTGAACTAAATGTAATGAAACGGTTTATTTTTATGTTTGGTAATGTTGCGCCTCTAACAAGAATACGTATATATTTCTAAAAATGTGTTTGCATATTATATCTTTTTTACTTTACACTGTTTCTTTTATGTATTTTCTAGATGTATGCTATCCAGTCGTTCGATCAAGCTTTCTGCTATTATTAGTGAGGGTGGGAGTCAGTAATATCGTCCATCTCTGGGTGGCCAAACACTATAGTTTAGCAACTGTGTTTACACTTTTTGCATAACTTAAACTATACCAGCAGGGTAAATCTTAAGTTCAAACATTGCTTTTCGAAATGTTTCTTTAAAATAAATAAACCCCATACACACCTGAAATAAAAAAATTAATCTCTAGGTATTAAATGCGAATTGTTCTTAAACAGGTTTCGTACCATACATATAAGATCCTGCGGGCCGGGGGCCAGAAATGTAGTTTTTTTCTTTATATGAGCTATATAAAAATTTTTTTAAAATTCTCCTATTTTCGGTGTAGGTAAAAGCATGAAACTTTCGGTGGTTGTTAAGTAACATTCGGCGATGGTAACAGGTAAAAAAATATATATACATTTTCACTTACTGGGGACCCAAGGGCTCAAATGTAGTTTTTTTTTCCTTATATTTAAAACTGACTCAACACTAATTCACCAACTTCTCGTGAAAGTAGAAGCGTGAAACTTTGGTAGTTTGCTCAATACACTATTATGACGATAATTGGTGAAATAGAATGTAAACAATTCCTCTCATGGAAGGCCGGGGGACCGTTTTTTTCTCCTTTTATGGGTTATATAAAACTGAATCAAAATCAACACGATTTCCTCATATTTCCGTTTAGGTAGAAGCATGAACATTTGGAAAGTCGATGAGTACCCTCCCGCAATGGTTACAGTCGAATAAAAAAAATAAAACTAACGGAGGGGGGGGGGCGGGCGGGGGCCCTAACGTAGTTTTTTTTTCTTAAATGAGCTATATAAATCAGGCTCATCTTTGAACATCCTGTGTAGGTAGAAGCATGAAACTTTGGGAAGTTGTTATGTACCCTCCAAAAATGGTAACTGGTGAAACATTAATAAAAATATCACTCACTGGGTGAACAGATGTCTGAATGTAGTTTTTGTTTCATATCTAAAACTGAATCATTAATAATTCTCCAACTTACCGTGCAAGTAGAAGAATGAAACTTTTGGAAGTTTTTGAGTACCCTCATGCGATGGTAACATGCGAAAAAAAAATCACACATTAGGGGGTCTTGGGCCCGAATGTAGCTTTTTCCTAATATGAACTATATAAAACAGACTATTCATTAAATATCCAATTTCCCGTGTACGTAGGAGCTTGAAACTTTGGGAAGTTGTTGATTACTCTCCCGCAATGATAACATGAAAAATATTAAATTATCAGCTCGATAGGATGCAAATAAAGAGTTGTGTACGTTTCTACAGAAAACCTTATTTTAAACCCAGAAAAAAGCAGGGTACTTGCCCCTAGTTATACATATAAGACGCATTTGTGTTCTGTCTGTCTGTCTGTCTGTTCCCTAATAACTCAAGATCCAGACATCCAAAAAACGTCAAATTTGATACACATACACACAATGACATGAGAAAAGTTCTTAAACAGGTTTCGTTCCATATATATAAGATACTGGTGGCCGGGGGCCCAAAATGTAGTTTTTTCCAAATATGAGTTCTATAAAAAATATTTTAAAAATTATCATATTCCCCGTATAGGTAGAAGCATGACTCTTTCGGTGGTTGTTAAGTATCTTTTGGCGATGGTAACAGGTGAACAAATTAAATAAATTATCACTTACTGGGTGCCGGGGGCCTTGTGTTATTTTTTCTTATATGTAAAACTGACTCAACACTAATTCTTCACCTTCCCGTGAAGGTAGAAGTGTGAAACTTTGGGAACTTGCTGAATACACTCTTAGGACAATAATTGGCGAATAATATTTTAAAATTGTTTGCTCATGGCTGGCCGAAGGCCCAAAACCGTTTTTTTCCTTATATCGGTTATATAAAACTGAATCAACACTAATTCCTTAACTTTCTTTGTAGGTAGAAACATTAACTTTCGAAAGTTGTTGAGTACCCTCCCGTGATGATAGCAGTCGAAAAAAAATTATCACTAACTGGGAGGCCGGGGGCCCAAATTTTAGACATATAAGACGCATTTGTTGCTTGTTTGTCTGTTTTCTAATAACTCAAGATCCAGACAACCAAATAACGTGAACTTTGGTACACATACACAAAATTACCTATAAAAAGTTCTTAAACAGGTTTCATTCCATATATATAAGATACTGGGAGCCGGGAGCCCAAAATGTAGTTTTTTTTCATTATATGAGCCTTATAAAAAAACGAAAATACAAAATATCCTATTTCCTGTGTAGGTAGACGCATGAAACTTTCAGTGGTTGTTAAGTATAATTTGGCGATGGTAACTAATAAAAAAAATTAAATAAAATATCACTTACTGGATGCCGGGGGCCCTAATGTAGTTATTTTACTTATATTTAAAACTGACGCAACACTAATTCTTCATTTTCCCGTGAAGGTAGAAGCATGAAACTTTGGAATTTGCTAAATACACTCTTATGACGATAATTGGCGAAACATATTTTTAAAATATTCATTAATGGGTGGCCGGGGGCCCATAACCGTTTTTTTTACTTATATGGGCTATATACTCAACACTAATTCCTTATCTTTCTTTGTAGGTAGAAACATGAACTGTCGAAAGTTGTTGAGTACCCTGGTAGCAGTCGAAAAAATATCACTAATGGGGGGGGGGAATCAAGGTTCCAATGTGCTCCGACGCCCCTTAGCCTCAACTAGCATGTGGTCCAAGGTGTCCCCCTGCATCCACATGGAGGCAATTTGATAAAACGTTTGCTAAACAAAATATGTTTAGCAAGCTAAGATGGCATTCGTTCCCTTATAACTGAAACTGTGCTTTTCCATGACAATCAACAAGTCACAGGGCCAGTCTCTTGGGATTGCTGGTATAGACGTGCAGAGACCATGCTTTTCTCATACGCAGTTGTATGTGGCCTGCTCCAGAGTGGGCTAAGAGGAAAATCTTTTTGTACACACTCCATATGGAACTGCCAAAAATTTTGTCTATCACATTGCTTTAAGATAAATGTACTCTTTTATTGCATGCAAATAACCAGTTTTGTACGCTTCTACAGAAAACATTATTTTAAACCCTGGAAAAGCCGTGTACTTGCCCCGCTTTTTTCATACGCAGTTGTAAGTGGCCTGCTCCAGAGTGGGCTAAGAGGAACATCTTTTTGTACACACTCCATATGGAACTGCCAAAAATGTTGTCTATCACATTGCTTTGAGATTAATGTAGTCTTTTATTGCTTGCAAATAACCAGTTTTGTACGCTACTACAGAAAACATTATTTTAAACCCTGGAAAAGCCGTGTACTTTCCCTAGTATATACATATATATATATATATATATATATATATATATATATATATATGTATATATATATATATATATATATATATATATATATATATTTGCTAACGTTTTAAAACATGTATACAAAGTAATCATTAAATTTAGCATTTTATTTCAAACATGACAGATAAATCTACTTTGGGCATAGTGCTTAGAAACTGTCCTGAAATTGTCGAAGAATATTCAGATGTATTGTGTTACTGTGAAGGATACGATACACGATCAGTAAATATTTGTATTAGTTGGTTTGACAACTTCACTGGTGAGACAGTAGCGGTTGGCAGAGGATCAAGTAATCTTAAGTTTAACGCTTACAGGAAAGTAAAACAAGGTAGGTAAACATAAATGTTATTGTATGGATTCATCATATTTATTGTTTTCTAAGGAGATGTATCGATGTTCAGTCATTTCTAGCCAATTAAAAACGAACGAAATGTATGAAATGTATTGAATAAATGTACTGTGACGTAATTTGTAGCAAGCTAATGTGATTTTGCTTCTTTTATGTGTTTGCTTATTTGAAACGTTTTAAAAAGTTCTATATAATAGGAACATTTAAACAAATACTTTTAAAAAGATAATAGTAATAAAATCACAATAATAATTAAAATTTAAAAAAAAATGTTTAACACTTGTTTAGAACATATAATACGCATTCGAGAAACAATTAATTACACATTTGTTTTGAAAATTAAATGGTTTATTTTAATTTTTTTTTGCTGGATGTTCCGCATACAGTTCAACTTGAGATGAGTTACCTCGGAAAAACTTTAAACAAAAAACAAAGATTATTTTATGTATTGCTTTTCTATTGCAAAAGGCACTTGAACTCTACATGTATCCTGTCTGTTTCCCGTATGCATTTGTTTCTTCTAGTCCAAGGGTGGGCAAACTGCAGCTCGAAGGCCGCATGCGGCCCGTCAGAGCATAGTATGCGGCCAGTGGGCGTGTACATGTTGCGATCGTATGTGGATATTAATTTTGTTTGCTTAGAATTTTCGCTAAATTTTTAAAATTTTATTCGGAGTATTTGATTTAAATCTATTAATATTAAATCGATTTCCTGGATACATAATTGATTTAATAGTAAGTACAGTTAAAATCATTGTACGAAACTACATTGCAACTCAACCGGAAATGGTCATTGTTTACGATTTACATATTGGCGGTTTTGTATATATTGTAATTTAAAAGCAAATAGACGTTTATTTAGCCATGAGTGCTGCCAAAAAGAGAAAGATTGAGAACGAATGTCGTGTTTTTAATTATGAATGGATCACTAAATATTGCTTCACGAGCGTTGGCAGCAAAGCAGTCTGCTTGCTGTGCCGTGAGTGTCTAAGCGTCTTTAATGAGTACAACTTTTAAATTCTCAATCAAACAAAACATTTGGATTTCGGGCAAAATTTAACGAATGAAGAGAGAAAAAGGAAATGCAAGGAGTTAGTTTTGAATTCAAGAAGCAGAAAAACGTTTGCTCCATTATTCTGTAGTTATTCTCATAGTTGATGCTTCGTTTGCATGTGGGGGGCTGTTGTACCCTTTTGTTTGGTTATTTGGTTATTTGCATGGGGCGGTCTGCGGAGGGGGGGACGTTGGAATGCTGGGCTGTGGATGCCTTTATGCATGTGGCGGGACCCAGGATGGGGCGAGCGCGGCTGAGGGGAGGGCGGTTGCGTGGGGGTGGCACGGGGGATTGGCGGGAGAGGCCTGGGGGGCGGCTGGCGATAGGGGGGTACTGGGAGGGAGTGAGAAGTGACCCCGCCGCCGAGGTACAATGTAGGGGAGAGTACCGTGGGGGGGATGTGGCGCCTACGGGGGAGGGGAGCGAGGGCCCGAGAGGGGGCGGCGAGGGTTGGGGCGGGAGCGGGGTCTGGGGACGGGGAATGCGGGGGGGGAGGATGGGCCGGGGTGCGGGAACCGGTAGGAGAGGGGCGGGATTAAGATGCACAGGGGGTGAGCAGCTAGGACGTGGGGCGGGGCTGGAGCGGAAAAGGCGGGTGGCTGGGCGTAGGGGAGGCGGGGGGGGCGTGGGGGGCGGCGCAGGGGTCGGACTGGGAGAGCGGGGGTGGCCGAGATGGCTGGGGTGAGGGCAGAGGTGGGCGGGCGGCGGCCTTAGGAAGTGGGGGGGGGGGGGGGGGGAAGGCGGCGGGGCAGGGGGGTTCGGCCTGGCTGACAGCGGACCCGTGGAGGGGTGTCGAGCAGGTGTGGGAGGCCGCGGAGGTGGGGAGGCGTGAGGGAGGAGGGAGGGGTGGCGAGGGGGGTGGAGGGTGGACGTCGTGGAGTAGGGTGGGTGGGCCCGAGGAGGCAGTGGGGGGTGGGTGGGGGGGGGAGTGGGGGTAGCGGGCGTTGAACGTTGACGCGTGTGGGTGATTTGCGGGGGGGGCGTGGAGCGGGGGGGAGGGAGGGCGGCGAGAGAGGGCAGTGGGGCGTGTCGGGGGAGGCAGGAAACGGGTGGGGGGGATGGGACACTGCGGGGGCCGGGGGGGGCGTGTGGGGGTTTGGGCGTGACTTGGAGACGAGGTGTTTGGGGGCGGGGACGGCGGTCAGGGGGTAAAGACAGAGGGGGAGCTTGGTGGGGAATGGGGGAGGCGCGGAGCGAGGGGAAGGTGGCGGGAGACGCAGGGGGCGGGGGGAGGGGGTGTGAGGGACGGGCTGGGGTCGGGGTGCCGTGGTGGACCGACGGGGTGGGGGGGAGGGGCCAAGGACGCGGCGGGTGGCAGGCAGGTGGGGGTGGGGTTACATGGACGAAAGGAGGGGTGGGGGATGGTGAGCGGGAAGAGGGGTGGCGAGGGGAGGGGGGGTAGGGAGAGGGGGCGAGGTGGTGGGAGGGGTTGGCGTCGGGGCGGCGGGGTGGGGCCGGGACGGGACAAGAGGGATGGCCTGGGAGAGGCTGGTGGGGAGTCGGGGGCGTGGGGAGGCGGTGCGAGAGGGAGGCGGGACGGGGGGGGGGTGGCGCTGCGGGGAGGCAACAGATGAACGGGGGGGCGAGGATGCATGAAGGCGGACGTGCGAGGTGGGGGGGGGGGGGGGCGACGGCGAGTGGGGGGGCGGGCGGGGGAGGGGTGGCGGGGAGGGGGAGCGCCGGGCCGGGGGGGGGAGGGGGGCTGGGGGGGGGCGGTGGGTGGTAGGCGAAAGTGTGATTGCGAGGGGGACGCCGACGGTCGGTCGAGTCGGGGAGCCGAGTGCGATCATGCGAGGAGAGCGTGGGGGCGCTGACGAGCAGCCGCGTTCGAGGTCAGGGGGGTAGGTGGGGCGGTGCACTGAACGGTGCTGTGGGTAGGAAGACAGCGATGGAGAGCGCGGGGGCGCCAACAGGGGCGGGGATAGAGGCGCGGGTGGGGATGGACCGCGGAAGGCATGGAGAGCCGTGGAGTGGGGCCGAAAGTCGGGACGGGAGATGGCTGAAAGGAACGATGTTGGAGGAGCGTGGGGGGTGGCGCACTTGGGGAGGCGGTCGCCGGGGTGAAAGGTGGCGGTGGGGGGGGAGGCGCTGCAGGGGGGTAGGAGCAGGGGAGGGGGGGGAATCCTACCGCGGTGGCGGGGGGATAGGGGCCTGAGTGACGGATTGGGGGGTGAGGTGGCGCACGCGAGGAAAGCTGCCCTTTTGGCGAGGGGGGGGGGCGGGGGGCGTGGGGGGGGCGAGTGGCGCTGGTGTGGGGGGCCGGGGAAGGTGGGGACATGGCGGGCAGGGGGGGTGGCTGAGTGGGCCTCGTGGGTCGGCAGCGTGCTCTACGCGGCGAAGTGATTTGGGGGACGGTCGGGCGCGGGGGGAGAGCGCGAGGACGGGGGGGAGGCGGCAGGCGGCGGGGATTGGCTGCGTGAGGGGTGGGGGGCGGGACGGGCGGGTGGCGGGTGGGAGGAGGGGTTGGGGGCTCCGTGGGATGTGGGGTCGGGGGAGGCACTGGGGAGAGGGTAGGCCCAGGCGATCGCGGGCGCCGAGATGCGGGTAGCGGGTGCGGGGCAGCGCGTAACGAGGGACGCGTCCAGAGGCGTCGAACGACGCGCAGTGCGCGAGGACGGCGTGGCAGGCGGAGTGAGAGATCCGAGTGCGCGAGGCGTCGGTGGGGAAAGTTGCGGGAGGTGTTTGGAGAGGTGGGCGCAGGGACGAGCGCCACGTGAGTGAAGAAGGGTGCGGGGAGGGTGCGTGACGGCGCGGCGAGCGTGGACGGTCGCGCGTGCGCGAACGTGAAGGAGGCCGGACGCGGGGCGGATGGGGCGGTCGCGCGCGCGCGGCGACGGCGACGGAGTGAGCGATCGAGTGGGAGTGTGGGGTGTGGGGTGTGGGGTGGGGTGGGGGTGTGGGTGGGGTGGGGAGGGGTGGGGTGTGGGGTGGTGGGGTGGGGTGGTGTGTGTGTGTGGGGTGGGGGGGGTGGGGTGTGGGGTGGGGTGTGTGTGGGGTGTGGAGTGGGGTGGGGTGGGGTGGGGTGTGGGGTGGGGTGTGGGGGGGGTGTGGGGTGTGTGTGTGTG